>CM070839.1:31056058-31379000 GCA_036326025.1 Chrosomus eos
AAATCTGCGACCTGGAAGGTCATGACGTGTGTCCGAATGTGTCCGCTGCATAATCGATGGAGATATGCTTCCGTCTGTCTGTATACGTGTGGAAAATTACTGTGTTTATCTATTTCTTAGCCAATGAGAACCATTCAACCTGTAAGCAATGACGTAGCTTAGACCTTGAAAATGGTATAACTGCTGTGATCTTTGTAACTGTAAGCGGGGCGGCCTACGAACTCCTGTGTGAGTATTGAAGCTGACTTCTGCTGATGAAACTGCAAACTATCTTCAGTAAAACTGTTCTTTAATTTTTTTATTTCTGACTCCGGGTCTTCATTCTTCATATCTGGTTCTGGGTCTTTGACTGTAAACCCTTACAGTAGACAGTAAAAACACAGTTACTGTGGTAATTGCATGCAAGTTTCTGTGCTTTAACTACAAATACTACAGTAAATTTAACGTTACAGTTACTGTGTTAAATCCAAGGTATGTGTTGTGGTACTGTCAAATTCCACAGTAAAACTACTTGGGTAAAACCATTGTAAGTGTTGTGTTACTGTGTTTTAACTACAAATACCACAGTAAAACCACAGTCTTAAAAGCATGGCGTTGTCTTATTTAACTAAAAATTCCACAGTAAAACTAATTACTATGGTAAAATTTGTGGGCACTTTAGCTAGCAGGATCGAGCTAATATACTGTGGTAAAATCACATTAATTCAGTGGCATTTCGAAACTGATTTGTAAAGAAAGAAAAATCAAACTCCATTTACTTAGCCTACACATGAATTGCCTACAGCCACAACGATAAATGAAATAGATCTTTAAAGAAAATTAAACAGACATTGATTATGGCGTTCAGGGTCATTCCCATAGGTCATTACTTTCAAAATCTGCATTTTGTTTTTATTGGTAACGACAGTCAAAGGTAATTTGATGACGACACACCCGATAAAACAGACTTGTCATCTATAAGACTGCTAGTAGAGCGCTTAATTTTAAAACGCCAATAAGTCGTAATACGCTGCATGTACAAACGACATATGGGGTCGTTCTTTGGAGGAGGACAGTCTCGGGAGAGTTAAATATAAAACTAACATTTAAAAATGACAGATTCCTTTGAGGGGTTAACCTGATGCACCAATACATTTGTTGGTTACAATGAAACATTGTTTTCTCCCAGCAAGGGTCTAATGGTTTCCATTGTTAGACATTAACATTTAGGCTTTTCAGAAATGTTCCAGTTGGCTACTCTATGAGAAATAAATAATAAAATCATTCAGAAATGTTTCCTTTGCGTACAAAAACTATACTCCTCTGATAATTATTCAAGCATGCAGTGTTTTTTGACCAAAGATAAGTGCATCGACTAAACATATAAAGTTGTTCTGTAACATTTACAGTGTGTATAGTGTATTAAAGGTATACAATTATACCTGTGTTTCCTGGAAATGGACCCTACAACCTTGCCATTCCAAGTTCCCATAGTTAACTATAGGAGTAAACAAGGTAACAAAAGCATAATGAATGCACACATTTTGTAGTCATTTCCCAATATTTATTGATACTGAACTGTTTAAAGATGAACGTAGTGCCCAGCACAGCATCTTCTGCCTATAGTTATAGTAGCCTATAGTTCTCCAGGTTTTGTCACAATGAAGAAATGAAAACAAAGAAGCAGTTGATTATAAAAAATAGGATATAGGCTATCTGGATAGGTGCAATCAATTATAGTGACATATAACAACTTAAAAAACACCATTGATAAAGTATTAATGGCTACATGGAAACAAATATGTTAGAATATACATAGAAATATGAATGTATCCCTGCTGTCCCTCCCACCCCAGTGCACCATCCAGTCAAAAGCAGGTCATGTGATCATTTTTATTTAGAAATTAGTTTTTCCAGGCACATCTGGCTCTTAATCTTGTTGTGGGTTCGACTCATCTTTGTCAGAAGGTTAGACTCTCGCAAGTCGAAAAAAGTCCAGAACCTGGAAGAGAAAATTACAACAACCCAAAAAGTTATAGACCAAAGCAGTTGTGAAAAAAACATTGTGTTAAAATTATTTTCAACAACAAATACAGATTCTTTCAAGATTGCCAGAAGTATTTGTGCATTATTCACCCCTTCCTGTTTGATGGGGTCCTTAAACTTGGAGAAGCTCTTTTGACAGAGACCGACTGTGACCCTGTCCAATCTTTTTTGGACCCAGGCCGTCAAATGAGAGTACTGGAGCTCCTCTTGTAAATCTTCACTTGATTCCATTTCCTGTAGAAGAAAAATCTGTAATCTTATGAGACAGAACTGTACAGAAGACACAGTGACATCAGTGTGTCTTTATATGTAAATGTGTTTGTGTATTTACCAATTTTTCTACTTTAACACAAAAGCTCCTTACCTCTGTCTGTTGCTTTAAGATCGTAAGAACTGTATTGGTTCTATTTTCTTTTCCTCTATCTCTTTCCTCTCTGCTGCTGCTTTTCTAGCCTTTCCTTCTGGAAACACTGCAAACTCATTTCCACAGTGTTCTCAAGATCAGATGGCATTAGATGTGGGGGAAAGAGAAAAAAAGGTTAGCATTACTGTAGATACTTTAGGTTTTAAAATAGAGGGATAATGTACAGTTTCAAGAAATGAAAAAATTAAATGTTTTAACTTAATAAGAGGATAGAAATAGACAATATAAGGAGACACTCTCAGAAAAAAAAGGTACAAAAGCTGTCACTGGGGCGGTTCCCTTTCAAAAGATACACCACCTAGTCAACTAGCCTAATGATGGCTCCTGCCCATGACAAAAAAAAATCACAAACTTACCTTTTTTAACCTACATAAAATAATTGATTAATAAAATGTAATGATATATAATATATATTTTTGTTTTAAATGGATTAGGAAAACAGAGTAGCTGGGTTGTGTAGAGGCATCAGGAGGAGTTCACCGGCTGGTGAAGGGCTGGATAGCAGTGCATTTTGGGAACCGGACCAAGAATTGTTTTTTCCTCTCTTCCCTCTGTCCCCTTTGGTCCGTGTACTTTGTTCATTCGATTTTTGATTTAATATTGAAAGTAGAAAAACAAGTTCCTTTTTCGTTTTATCTCTTTTTTCAACAAAAAACAACTATTCAGCTTGATTTTTCGTTCTCAGGTAGAAAAAAATTATAAACAGTTTTATTGTTTTATAGAAAATTATTTGTCAGCCGAAGATCAAACTGTCCTTTCATCAGTTCTTCCTCAGTTCCGCTCAGCAGAATAATAGCCCTCCGCTGCTGCAGTTGTGTGGATTCTTAACGGGTTTACTGCAACTTCTAGCCTACATCTCATCTTTTTCTCATCAAACAACCAGACTAATGGCTCGACACGACCCGTAACGGGGAGCGGTATTTTTTTCCCCAGGATAATAGGGGAAGGTGTGTGGTGTGTGTGTGTGTGTGTGTGTGTGTGTGTGTGTGTCTGTGTGTGTGTGTGTTGGTAGTTTAGGTAGTGTGTGTGTGTGTGTGTGGTGTGTGTGTGTGGTGTGTGTGTGTGTGTGTGTGTGTTGTGTGTGTTGTGTGTTGGGTGGTTTAGTGTGTGTGTGTGTTGGGTAGGTTTAGGAGTGTGTGTGTGTAGTAGTGTGTGTGTGTGTGTGTGGTGTGTGTGTGTGTGTGTGTGTGTGTGTGTGTGTGTGTGTGTGTGTGTGTGTGTGTGTGTTGGGTAGGTTTAGTGTGTGTGTGTTGGGTAGGTTTAGGAGTAGTGTGTGTGTGTGTGTGTGTGTGTGTGTGTGTGTGTGTGTGTGTGTGTGTGTGTGTGTGTGTGTGTGTGTGTGTTGGGTAGGGTAGGTTTAGGAGTAGGGTCAAAAATAAATAACCAATCGGAGGAGAGCCCTTCTAGCCCATCAGAGGCGAAAAAGGCGGTACCTTCTCCTATCATCCTGGGGAAAAAAATTATCGCTACCAGGGAACAGCCCAGACAGGCCTTTCTTCTGTGTAGATCAGTGTTTCTCAACCCTGCTCCTGAAGCACCCCCAACACTGCACATCTTCTTTGTCTCCCTAATCATACACACCTGATTCAACTCATCAGCTCATTATCACATATATCCCTATGTGATAATGACAGGGATGCAAAACACATGTCGGCTATGTTCAAAAAAGAGAGAGGTAATCGAAGCCCTCGCCCCGCAGCAAATATCTAGATACTTACATTGCCACCAACCCCTGCCATCCCCGGCCCACCCCGATAGGCACATGAGTAAAATGAAATGAATAAGCAATGTTGAAAAGAATGATACTTTGAAACTAAACCACCGGTAGGTGGCGGCAGGCGACCGTCTTAATAAGCGATTATTCAGAATGAGGCAGTTTATGAATGGGTAATTGAATCTTTGTCTCAACCGATTCGTTTAAAACGCTGAAACATTCAGTAATGAAACATGGCTGAGTGTTCCTGTGAGATGCGTTATGGTTCTGCTGTGATCTTTGTTTGGAACTATTTTCGCTGCTGAAGCAGAACAAAAACAGTCATTGCGTCGAATATGTAAATGACTTAATTTTAACTATTTGTTTATTGGACTGTTATGAAATCAGTGTCTCGGTTTTAATGGTGATGGTAGCTATTCAGGAAAATAGGACTCTGGTCATGTGATGTTTCTTAACTGTATGTTATAAATAACTGCGCAAGCCTTAACAGTGCAACTGTGTTTCCGTCAGTAGGCCTACATTAGGTAGGCCTATATTATCAACTATAGGCTATCAATCGCTATTTTAATCAGGGCATGTGTCCTATTGGGCAAGTACAATCCTCTTTCATTTGTCCCTAAAAAAAAAAACATCCCGGACAAGCATTAATGTCGAGCCCTGATTGTTTTTCTTGATTGGTTTTCCCTCAAGAGAATTAGGTTGAGAATTAAGAGAAAAACGTTTATTGCGTTTTACCATGATGAGAGATCTGTATCTTTATTAAACTCAAAACATTATTATTATTTATCTGTCATCCACCTTCGATTAATTGGAATGTTATGTTTTTATTACTTGGCGTGCCGGACCCGCGGATTATGATCCGCACAGCACTATCGGCAAACTATTGGTTTGAGAATACACATAGGTCGGTGTTGTGCCGAATTTCGACTAACAGAACCGTCACAGTAGAAAAAGTGTATCTGAGCATGTGACTGTCCCGAGTTTTGTCGAGACCCGGAGGCGGCACTAAATTTGACGGAGGCGGGCCGCCTTGTAATTCTCCTTGGTGAAATTATAATCAGACCCTCTCAACAACTCAATAGCCCCATCCCTGTAATGAGCTGATGAGTTGAATCAGGTGTGTTTGATTAGGGAGAAAGAAAACGTGCAGTCTTGGGGGTCCATCAGGAGCAGGGTTGAGAAACACTGACGACGAACCAGCACAGGACTAAAAACACAAGGAGAATAAATAGGGAAGCAAACAAAAGAGGGTAACGAGGGAGGACAGGTAAGGCAAATTAATCAATAATCAGGTAACAAGATGGGAGGGGCTAGACGATGACAGGAGAGCACATGGCACAAGGAAACATACATGACAAGCCATGTGCTCACACCAAACATGACAAAAACACAAGCACAAGGCCAGTAAAACAAATCACAAGCCATGTGCTAACACAAAAAGAGACATGAACACGCAGCCAATGAGAGCACTCATAAGCCACATGTTCACACGAAACATGACAACATGAAAGCACACAGCTAGTGTAAAACAGGCTGTGTGCTACACAGTAAGACAGAAGTGACAGAACCCTGACACTATGGTCTACACAGAAGAAAGCCCTGTCTAGGCGCTTCCCCGGTACGGGTCGTGTCGAGCCATTAGTCTGGTTGTTTGATGAGAAAAAGATGAGATGTAGGCTAAGTTGCAGTAAACCCGTTAAGAATCCACACAACTGCAGCAACGGAGGACTATTATTCTGCTGAGCGGAACTGAGGAAGAACTGATGAAGGAACAGATTGATCTTCGGAAAGAGGAAAGGGGCGTTTCGTTCCCGCCTGTTTTTTGGATTTTCAAGAAACTGTTTTCTAATTTTTCTACCCGTTTCTGAAAGGAAAATCAAATGAACAAAAAGATACACGGACCCCCCTTCATCCTTCCGTCTCCTTGTCTCTCGCACGTCTGTCTTTAGCTCCGGTCCTGTTTTTTCTTCTCGGAGCCTGGAGAAGGCAGGGGAGGAGGTCTGAGTTCCTCAAGGATACGGTGTATTTACTCCTTGGATTCCACTGGTTCCTCTTTCTTAACCTTCTTTGGAGGCTGGCTGCGTGGCATCAGCTTTTTTCCGGTCTGCAATAGAGATGTGATTTTTAAGTCAGCATCACACTATTGATCCATATTAAAATATTTGATGAGCAAGACAAAAGTACGGGGAGTTGTGCTGGTTCTGTTTGCCACTTACTATTTTCACTGGTGGAGCGAGAGCTATCTCCAGTCTTTTCTGCCTCCGTCTCTCTTGCCGTGCTTCCGACTCAGCTTGTTTCTGTAGCCGGTCACTGTGAAAGAGAGATTATCAACAGAGATTATCAAGAGGTCACTCAAACCATAAAAATATAATAGCTACTAATGATCATCACAGTAGATTTATTGCTTTGTGTCATGAAGACATGTATTTTTATATCTTACCACATAGCAGCGTCTTTCAAAATCTGCTTTAGTTGTTTGTGGAGTGTTTTAGGTGGCATGTTTTCCCACAAGTTTAAACTCCAGGGTTCAAATTCTGACAGAATATAAAAAGGAAAATCAGGGCTGCAGAAACCACCAAAGCTCTCTGTGTAAACGTCCGCCATCTTCTTCCTGATCTGTCTGAGCTGGTGAGATAAAAGCAAAATTATGAGATCACATGTACAGTCTTTTATTACATTTGGATGTGTGTGATGCTGTGATGGCTTTAGATGGGACACGTTATGCACTTACTTCCGTTTTTGTAAAGCTGTTTTCTGACTTGACACTCCTCACTAGGTTTTTTTTTTTTTTTTGTTCCTCTTCCTCTTGTTCAGAGATGTTCTGCACCTCCTTTTTAATGCGGTCCATCTTCTCTTTCCTGCACAAAAGCACACAAAGCAAAAACAGGGTCAAAACACTGTCATCAGTTCCCACAGATCAGAAAGTGTGAAGAAATCAAACCCATCATTGTACACAAGACACTTACATCTTTTCCTTTTTATCCTTTATACACTTAATGAACTTTTTCTCTTTATGCACTTCATCCATAAAGTTCATATATTCCTGCAATGTATTTTCTGAAAATTCCACCATCAGCACACGGTCCATCTCCTGTTCCTCTTCAGGTTCTGCCAAAACCATCTCTTCACATTCTTCTTTTAGTTCACTGAATTTTCTGAAAGAGATTATAGTAACAGAGATGGATATGAATAATGTTATCAGAAGCAGTATCTTCAGTACTTGGGATATGCAAACATAGAAAAATATCAATTGTGCACATTGGCATGTCAGTGCTATTGTGCTGACCTTTCAAGAGCTTTGAAATGTTCTTCTTCTGTTTTTAGCGGTGTCTTGCGGGCTCTCGCATCCTGAGCCCTGAAACATGACAAAATGAAAATCAGTGTCTGGCAAACAGAGCTATATAAAATGAAACGTAATTATTTTTACAAACCAACTTTTAACAATGATGGAAAAGTAATTACGCTTGTTTTGGCTTCTGGAGTTCATTCTGGAGTTCATTCTGGAGTTCATTCTGGACTTTTAAACGGGCTTCAAGAATGGCACACTCCCTTTTCTTCAGCTGTATTTCAGATAAGGCATGTTCCTTCTCAGATTTACGTTGGGCCTGAAGACAAAAGGCTTCTTTTCTTTGCTTTTCTTCACCCGAACGTAAAACCTAATCCAAACAATTTACAAGCAGTAAATATTAATATTTCAAAATATGGGTTAGGGTTATTTGAACTGGAACAAACCAGAATATAAACAAATTCACTTACTTCATATCCCCTTTGTCTTGAAACCTCAGCCTTGCGTTGATCAACGCTGATGCCGTATTCAACAAAAGTCGTCGTTTTCCTCTGAGCTGGTGGGTGTGGACACAGTCCTGTATAAAACATCACATTTATTTCATGTTAATATGGTTCTCATGAAGGAACTCATGTTTCAGGTTTCAGATTGCTGGACTAGCTCACCTCTGGCATGGGAAGAGCCAATGATCGGAGGAAGCTTGACAGACGGTCGGCTGGAGATCGTGGTCTTTTCTCTGAGAACAATTCTGTTCTGGCGAGTGAACTCCTGTTGATGAGAAATAAGAATAAGAAAACACCTTAATAGGCCTACTATGCCCAATATATGAACTATATGATTAAAAAAATGACCGATGATGGTTAAAAAATTTGAAGGTATTTTTGGTGCAAAACAACTGAACGCCTGTGACAGTGAAATTTGTAGTTGTAGAGAATAGCCACAAATATGTATCAGTAAATTTGAAGTCACGAGAGAAATGTTTTAAAAGTTTTCTCTTCCACAAACACAACAGTTTCAAATTCTTCACTGCAGGTGCACAAATCCTAAATCACAAATTAAGAATTTCGTACACTCGCATTTTTGCTACAGTTGCTGCAGTAAATATGGAGCAAAACGCATTTACACACCCGCATCAAAAAATGTGCAGTCACAGAGAAATATTGCTCATCCGCAAATCAGTGTGTGAATTCATCCAATGAGAGTTGCACACTTGTAGAATATTTTATCACAAATGTAAAACTGTGTCATCTCTGGCAATAATCCCTGGGAAATATCTCCACAACCTAATAAACATTGTGCACCCTACACTGATGTTTCTCTTTGTCATGTTCTTTCTTTGATCTTATGTGTTGCACTGTGTGCCTGGATGATACACGATGACTATTGATACAAATGCATGATCTATTTTTTTCCACAATAAACACTCATTCAACATTTAAAGTTCCATAATGTTCTTAATTGGGCTTCAATTAGAGGCACTTCTGCCTTGAACTCTTGAAAAATGAAACCTTTAAACTTTGTTGGATCGATGTTAAAACATGACATTCTGGCATTTTCATCACTTAAGATTTGCATGGCAAAAGTTTGGAATCACTATGATTTAAGAAATGTTATTCTTTTATAGCAGGCAAGGTCAACGATGCCTTAAATTGATCACAAAAGACATTTATAATGTTACAAAAAATTATAATGTTAAATAAATGTTGTTCTTTTGTACTTGCTATTCATAAACAATCCTGAAAACATATGCTCCATAATGATTTCTCCACACTTCATTAAGAAGCACAAACATTTTCAACTGTGATCATAATCAGAAATGTTTCTTGAGCAGCAAATCAGTATTACAATGATTTATGAAGAGTCGTGTGACGCTGCAATCTAGAGTAATGAGCTCTGCCATAAACTTTTTTTTTAAAACATTAAAATAGAAACCAGTTAATAAAATATTTCACAATATTACTGTTTTTCAGATTAATGTAGTCTATACCTTACTTACATTAGAGAACCTTACTAATACCAAACTTTTGAAGTGTAGCCTATTATATTATAGCAAAACCAGCACAAGCACACCTTGCAATCAAAACATAAAAAAATATTGTTCATTATTTTGCCAATATTGTAAATACATTATTTTAGAACATCAAATTGGGTGCTTATGATATTCTGTAAAATTAATGTTTTTCCCCTCATTTACAGTAACCTAGTTGTACCAAATGTAATTTATCCACTTTTGTCCATACAATTTTGTTTAATGCAAATTGTACTTATGTATTAAAGCAACACATTTATGCTTATGTGTGGTCTAATAGGATTTGGCTTATTTAAATGAACAAGAATTTAAATCACACCAGGATATATTTAAAAAGAGTTAGCCCACAGATACATTTATTAGGGTATATTTAATTTATTGCAATCAACAAATGATAACAATTAGTAAAAGACAAAGTATTAAAGCTTCGCAAGGTGCAATTTATACGACGAGTTGAAGTTTGCTGTGCTTTATAGGCCTAACTTACATGAAGTGAATGCCGGTGTTACGGATCAACTGGGGATCATGTTAACTGGGGACGCGCGCGTGCACGCAGATAGTTTTACCTGGATTTCCTGCAGATGTTAAAGGTGGGGTATGTGATTTTCTTTTTTGACCATTTTTTCAAAATCACTTGAAATCCTATTCCTAACCCACTTACAGCCACTGAGTTAGAAGCACTGAAATGAAAATTAAAAATGTAATCATCTGTGGAACGGGCAGGACTCGAAAAACTCCAGCCAATCATTTTCAAGACCGTCTAGAATCATTGGACAATGATGCGTCAATCAAACGGTCGCCACACCCCCCTCCCCCATGCCCCTCTTCGAATGGGTGGAGTCAGGGAAAAAAGGTAGGACCTTTTGAGTTGTGTATTTTCAAAATCTGCCGGCTGTTTTGCAAATCACATACCCCACCTTTAACAGCGACAGATTCAGATCCTATTTTACGGATCACCGATTAAAAAACGAATATATTTTACCAGTTGTATACACTGGTATGCAAATAAAGCGATTTGTTTTTGCAGTGTATAATATTCCTTCATATTTGATGCATTTTCAAAGAAGTTTAACATACTTTAGTGTCAAAACAACGCCTATGTTAAAAAGGGTCATTCGGTTTCATTGGATTAAGAGACTTTCAGCGCACTTCATCATATTTTCTTTAGTGTGTGTTGTCATGACTTCTAATCACAAATAACAACAGATGAAGATTAAATTAAATTAGCTAGGCAACCTAAAAGAAACATAAATTGCAAAGTCATATACATTTTTTCAACAAGTTGCATTTATCGATCGGCATATATAACTTATAGTCTAATTTTATAATGGATATTATTTAAAATGCACCTGCAGTGAAGAATTTGAGAAGGTGTAACTGTTGTGTGTTTGTGGAAGAGAAAAAGAGTCTACAAGTTTTCAACTCGTAAAACATTTCTCCCTGTGTTGCTATTCTCTACAACCACAAATTTCACTGTCACAGGCGTAAAGTTGTTTTGCAACAAAAATATCTTAATAGAAAAACACATTCAATAGAGCCTACTGTGATAGCAATTCCTTCTGGGTCTCTTGGAGGCGGTTGTGGTCTGAGTATAGGCATGTCTGCAGCAGGTTGTGCAGGACTGACACATGTCAGGGGCCTGAGCTTGCGAGATTTATTGCTATACATTCTCTATACCGGACAGATCACAACGCTGTGATGTGCAATTCAACTGTAGGCTACTTGTACAGATCTGGAAATGAACACAGATTAAAACTGCACACTGAACAAGTTTTCATTGAGAACTTGACGCCTACAGTGACGTGTCGAATAGAATGCATTCCGATGACGTCACTCAGCAGCGCTTCAGTGCCGCAGAAATGCAAGCACAGGATTATAGTTTTGATTTAAAAATGATTTGTGTGTTGTGTTGTGTTTTTAGTTTCCACAAGAAGTCCATGAGAGGAATAGCCTAAAGATTAGGCTACTTGTAGTAATAATGGCTCTTAATATTTTGTGTCTAGGCTACACAAAAATATTTATTTGTAAATAAATAATTACGTGTCCGGGGGTGTATTCCAGAAAGCAAGGTTAACTTACCGTCAGATAAACCTTGAACTCTTGGTTGATTAACCCCAAACTTGCTTACTCTGGCTGGGTATGTCGGTTCCAAAACACCTATGAGGAGTTAGTTTAATCAACCTCCTATTGGTAACCCAGAGTTAATGCGCGCGCACGGCGAGTACATAAAGACATTTTCAATGGATCGCCGATTTCAGGAGTCACCATGGAAACCAAGGGAGAAAAAAAGCGAGCTACATAGGATACTTCGGTGAAACTGAGTTGGAGTTTTTAATGCTTGCTTATGAAGACTATAAGCCCATTATAACTTAAAAAAATCAATAGGCCTTCTGCTGCATTAGCAAAAGAAGTTGGCTTGGCAAATAATAACGGAAAAGTTAAAAAAAATTATAAATGGGGTATTTTCCCCTTTCATTGTGAGTCACAATGAAAGGGGAAAATACCCCGTTTATAATTTGTGATGCAAAAATTCTTTGGGGCATGTAGTAAAAATAGACAAGTATTTACTTGTTGGCCTCCATACATTTCTTAATATTACAGACTAGTAATGCACATATTTGGCTAGTTATATGTTGGCTTCTTGTTTTATGCAGGTGTAATCCGTCTGGAGCCAGAAGTGTGAGCCAAGTCAAAATGAAACACAAAAACATTCTCCAGCTAGGTAATATTTTCTAAACTTGTTTCTGACACCATGTAATTTAGTATTAAATGTAATTTAATTTTTTTTTATGTAGCCAATAGAATAGAAAGAAGGCTGAGGCCAGTAAAACAGGTGGGGGTCCACCTCCACCTTCCCTCACCCCAGCTGAGGAGCTGGCACTGTCCCGTAATAAAGGGCGACCTGTGGTCGATGGGATTCCAGACTCAGCTACCAAGACAGGTGGCTTAGTAAAATGTAGGTGTACCATATTAATACTTATGTTTATTGATGTTTTCACTGTCTTTATCAGTATTTTAATAAAGAAAATCATCAACACTGTCACCATTTTAAAAATGCATTTTAAATGCATTTTACAGTCATTGGTTCACTTGTGCTGTATGTATGCTGCTTTGACTGCATACTGTAATCTTATTACTAGTACTTAGATGTTCCTAATGTCCTTATTTATTAGTTGTATTTGTTTAAGAATATACATTGAGTTTTGAATATGCATGATTATCTTGGTTTAATTATCTTGCAGTTGCTGATGGCCACATTGTATTATTGGATCCTCCTGCAACACCACACTCTGTCAAAGGTGTAAGTGATTATTATTGTCTTTAGGTTTCTGTTTGCTAGCTAGACCAAACATCCTTGCTTATTTTCACTGTAGGATGACGATGAAGAGACCACTTCTGCTGTGACAGAAACAGAAAATGTGGGGAGGCCCATAGAGGTATGATGCATAGAATGCACTCCTCCTTTTTTACATAAGAGAATAAATAAATTGTCATTGTCATTTTACAGAATATGGCAGGATTGGCATATGGCAGATTTTAATACAGATGAGGGTCCATCTACCTCCACACATAATCTTAGCAGTGTAAGAAATGTTATGCAGTTCTCCTTCCTCATTTAAATATTTGGTCTGTGTTTGTATTACAGGCTTTTTCAGTCTTTCTAGTTGCCTGCCAAAAAGCTGTATAAGGTCTACCTCCATAAGCAAATCAGAAAAGGTGACATGGAGATGGACCTTATACAGCTTCAAATGGAGGAGAAAAGGCTTAACCTAAAAAGGCCAGACTTGAAATTGAATTGCTGGAGCACTAGCTTAAGGTGGGAAACAGTATGTGAACATTAATCTGTCATTTGTTGTTGAATGAAATCTAAAGCAATAAATACAAATGTCTTTTTTTACAGGAAATAAAGAAACAATGAACAATAGTTGACTGTCAACTGGTTTTAATTAAAGTGATTTTGGCAAATCATGTCTCGTACCACCCTGCCATCTCTTTGGTCTACTGGGTTTACTGAGGGTTCCTCTTGGCCACATATTGCCTGGTTAGTGGGGACCAGTAATGAGGGTGATTTAATGGTTTAAACACCCAAACATTTAGCACCCAAAAAATCTATTGTCACCTGCACATTGATGCTATGGATTGACTTCCTATTTACATAGTCTCCTTCATTGACTGAAGGAGCTTTAATGGGAATGTGGGTTCCATCAATGCACCCAATCACATTTGGGAACCCTGAAATTGAAAGTTATATAATTAGAAACATTTCAAATTATTGTAATTATTATTGTAAGTATGAATAGATTAAGTAGTGCTATGTAACTAAAATGGTCAGGGCACTCCATGCTCTGTCACCTCTCTGAAACAAGCTAACCCTGGAACATAACCTGCTCCGGAGCAGGTTAAGTTCAGAGAGTGAGTTGCTATGACTACTAACATACCCTGAAAGTTACCTCCGTTTTTGGAACCGAAAGTTGAGGTTATCCGCTTACTTACTCTTAAACATACCCGGGTATGTCACATAACCTGCTTTCTGGAATACACCCCTGACATTCAATCCTTCCCGTCAGATTGTCCTACCAGTGCAAACTGCGCATGCGCACATCAATATTTTTGTCTCATCAATTTGCCACAATCAATATCAGCATTTTTGTCACGCTGAATAACACGCCCAAAATTTGTTACTACTCGCGTAAGGATCATTTTTTACTTCTTCACGTAAGGTTTTCTAAAGTTGTGTTTTTTATGTTAATTTTATTATTCCAATATATAGCAGTAAATGAGAACTGTTTCAGTCACATTCATACAAAGCCAGCAAGCACCAGGGTCCGTGTACGTTGCGTTCATTCGTTTTTCGATTTAATATTGAAAGTAGAAAAATTAGAAAACGGCTCATTTATTCTTTTTTCTTTAAAAAAAAAAAAAAATTAAAAATTGAGAATTCGGCTTGATATTTATATTTTTATGTTCAGGGATAGAAAATGTGGGTGCGCATGAAACGCCCCTTTCTGCTGATTGGTCAACCAAAGATCAACGCTTTCAGTTCTTCCACAGTCCTCCGCTGCTGGACGGATTCTTAAAGTGTTTATTACAAATAAACTCTCTCTCATCCAACAACCGGACTAATGCTTGACACAAATCGCGCTGGCAGGGCCTAGAAATATTAGCTGATTATTTCAGAAATATTATGTAGATTATCTCGCATCTGCACCCACATGACCCATCATTAGCCTATACTTCACAGCTGGGTGACCCATTGGACAGTGCGCAGACCAGTATACATTTAAGTGTAAACACATGCAGGAGTCATAACTATTATTTTAGACGGCACATTGAGTTTTGGACAAGGGATGAAGCTGAAATATGATAGATATGGAAATGTCACAGCGCATCTATTTTGGTTGTTATTCTATTAGTTTTTTGTTGTTGTTGTTGTTGTTGTTTTTCATAGCTTTCATAGCTTATATAATAATTTTTACCTTTGCAAGGGCAATTATTCTAATATTTTTTTAAATATAGGCTATTTGTCATCTTTTATTAAAAAAATGGAAATTTAATCAACAAATTCATTTAGAATAATAAGACTGTACTAATAAGCTGTTACCAATCAAATTAAATTAGTATCAACCAAAGAAGCTGCATCTGAATTCTGAAGTGGCATGTATACCTATTACTATTAACTGTTTAATGCTGCTCAGAGGATTTACACAGTAATTACAATTACATAGTATTATGAAATCTCTAGTAATAAACATTCAATATTTATTGGGGGAACTCATGAAATGGAAATACTTGATATTGTTAATAATTGTAAGAATAAAAAATCAACTGATTGTAATGATATTGACATGTCATTATTAAAAAATATTATAGAATATATAGCAAAACCATTTACACATATTTGTAATCAATCATTTTTAACAGGCATATTTCCAAATAATATGAAAACAGCTAAAATTATTCCTATTTTTAAAAGTGGTGATAGACATCTTTTCTCCAATTACAGACCAATTTCTCTGCTTTCCCAGTTCTCTAAAATTTCGGAGAAACTATTTGTGCGTAGGCTTGATAACTTCATAGACAAACATAAACTATTGAGTGAACAGCAGTATGGCTTTAGAGTAAATAGGTCAACCTCAATGGCAGTGATGGAAATGGTGGAGGATGGTGGTCATGTACACGCCTAGAGGAGGCAAAGCGTGACACTGACACGCATCCGACAGTGGACCAGCGTGTGTATTACACGCTTTGGCGTGATACCGGGTTGCAACATAAGGGCACCAATTTAGGAGATAAAGTGAGTTTAAAAGCGTTTAAAACTACCACAATGTGTCACTTACAGACAATCAAATACCTACCTAAAATTATACATATCAGAAATGAGCTTTCAACTCAAGCATACAACTTTAACATCACAATACACTTTTATATTACATCACACTATTACATTACTAAAATAAACTAAAACTTTTACTTTTACATTACATTATACTTTTACATACTAAAATTATTACATTTAAATATGCGTACAGTTCTGGTTTATTTTAAACCACCGTTTTAGCTTCAGTGTAAAGGACTTTATTTCAGGTATTACCTTAAACTCATTTGGTAGCAGGTTCCAGAGTTTGGAGCCCTCTACAGAAAAGGCTCTTTGCCCTTGTGTAGTCTTACGAAAATTAATCCTACAACTCCCACCTGCCAAACTCCTAGTGATTCTATTTGTATCAACCTGTCTCTTTATCAATTTACATAAGACTGATGGTGCCTTATTGTGCAAACATTTAAAAATCTATATATGACAGGTTCTTAAAACTTGCAAAACTTAGCATATTAAATTTTTTTAAAACATTGCAGTGATGCCATTGATTTGGCTTTTTATCTATTATTTTTAGAGCTCGATTATATAGCATTTCAATTTTTTTTATTAAGGAGTCACTTGTTTGAGTCCAAACTGTAATACAGTATGAAATGCGGGACAAAATCATTACATGCATAAACAAATGTGCTGCCTCAATTGAGATATAATTTCTAATAAGTCTGAAACAATTTAGATTAATCCTTACCATTTTTGAGAGCTTTTTTATATGTTTATCAAATTTAAGTTGTGAGTCTAAAACAACACCTAAAAAATTAAACTCATCTACCTCCTCTATATCTTTGTTATTTACTCGAATTATTACTTTTTCTTTTTGCTTTCGATTAGAAAAGCACATAAAGACAGTGTATAAATAAAATATAAATATATATATTATGTAAGGTGCGGTAGGTTATGTTGTGCTGAGTTGACAGTTAGACTGTGGTTATTGATCATGAGGGATCAAGAGTTTAGGAATCTAATTGCTTGTGGGAAGAAGCTGTCATGGAGTCGGCTGGTGTGTGTCCTGATGCTGCGATACCGCCTGCCTGATGGTAGCAGTGAGAGCAGCCCATGACGAAGCTGCTCAACTTCAGGATAACTGGAATAGTAATAATCCTTACCATTCAAATGGAAAAGTTCAGTTCCTACAGTTTCCCATCAGTTCTTCAACTTCTTCAGGCTAATATTTAAAATCATGTTAGTTTTAATAAAAATCCCCCCAGGAAACCTATTTTATTTGATCATCTTTTAATGTCCATACAGTATCCCTGCTGTCACTCACACCCCAGTGTACAATCCAGTCAAAAGCGGGTCATGTGCTGATTTTCATTTATTGAATTATTCATAGGCACATCTGGCTCTTAATCTTGATGGCCTTCGTCTTGGTTCGGCTCGGCATCGTCAGAATGTTGGACCGCAGCTGCCGAAAGACGATGAATTTTCCCAATCTGGAGGGAAAAATTACAAAACAAAAGAAAGATATCATATCAACAACAAATACAGATTCCTTCAAGATTGCCAGTATTTGAGCATTATTTACCATGTCCAACTGCCGGATGGGGTCTGTAATATTGGACACACTCTCATGATGACCTGTGACCCTATCAAATAAGGTCTGGATCCTGGTCCTTATCTGAAAGTCCAGGAACTCCTGTTTAACCTCACTGGCTGGCCTTGGGTCTTGTTCAAATTCCTGTATAGTAAGCACATGAATAGTTTGTAATCTTATGAGACAGAACTGTACAGAAGACAGATGTGCCATAGTGACATCAGTGTGTGTTTGGGTGTATTTACCATTTTTTTGGTTTGGGCACATAAGCTCTCAAGATTTGCCTTTTTCTGAGCCAGTTGGTTTTGTAACTGCAGGTATTCAAGCTCTAATTTCTTTGTTTCCTCTATCACTTTCTGTTTTTCCTGCTCCTGCGCTTTCCTCTTCACTGCAAACTCTTCTCGCATTTCCTTCTGAAAAGACTGCAGTGCCTGAAGACTCATTTTGCTCTTCAGTTCAAATGGCATAAAAATAAGGGGGAAAGAGAGAGAAAAATGGTAACATTACTATAGAGTACTTTAGAAAAAACAGGGGGATCATTCCTACAATTCCAAGAAATGCACCTGTTTTGTCTTCAAACATAAAAATATATATAACTCAATACATTTATGCAGATATTTTCTGCCTAATCATTCAGAAAACTGAATATTGAACCACATCAAACAAGACCTAGCCAATCTTGTGATGTGATTGGCTCTTGTAATTGTAAGGTGGGACATTCATTCCTAAAGCTGAATGGAAAGTCTCACTTTTCCAGGGAAACAGATCAACAGTTCCTCGGAGTTGTTTTGGTCTCTCCTCTTTCCAGACACAATAGCACTGTAGACTAGCTATTAATAATATGACTATACCTTTCCAGACTTTTTTTCCGCTCTCTTCTCCCATTCTTGTTTCATCTTCAAGAGGGCATCATAATCTCGTTGTAGCTTTTTGGTTTTTTCTTTAAAATCAGTCGGTGCTGGTGCAGACGCTGCTGCTTGTAAGTCACAGTTAATGGCCTCATTTTCCTGGAGAGAAAGACAAAAAGGTACTGATGATATAGAAATCCGTTTACACATTATCCATTCATTATCTATGGAGTTGTTTCAGAATATTGCCTTACTTGCAACATCTCATTATGCGCCAACGCAGCCTTTACTCTCTCTAATTCTTCCTCTTCTTTTTCTACCTTCTTCTCTCTTTCTTTTAGAAGTTCTTCCTCCATATCCAACTTCTGATGACAACACACACAAGATGGAACACTTTACACTCATTTAAACTGGAACAGCCAAAATGTGATTTTAAAAAAATAAAAAGTAATAATAATATATATATATATATTATATATATATATATATATATATATATATATATATATATATATATATATATATATTATATATATATATATATATATATATATATATATATATATATATATATATATTACCTTTTCCAGAGCATCCAGTTCCCTGGTCTCCCGTAGCCTGGCCTCCCTCATTATTGAAACCTCCATTTCGAGTCTCCACACATCTTCCCTGCCGGTCTGTGCTGGTGCAGTTCTCTTACGAGAGGTTAACCGTTTCGATGTATTTCTATACATTGTCATATAAATCATATACCGACACAAATCGCATATACTAAGTTTTCAAACAGCCTTTAAAGCCTCCGATACTGTGATGTGTCGAATAGATGATGTCATCATTCCGATGACGTCACTAAGCAGCGCTTCAGTGCCGCAGAAATGCAAGCACAGGATTATTGTTTTGATTTAAAAAAGTTAATAATTTGTGTGCTGTGTTTTTATAGTTCCTACAAGAAGTCCATGCGAGGAATAGCCTAAAGATTAGGCTACTTGTAGCATATAATGGCAATGAATATTTTGTGTCTAGGCTACACAAAAATATTTATTTGTAAATAAATAATTAGCAGCTACCGTGTCCTGACATTCCATCCTACCCGTCAGATTGTCCTACCAGGGCAAACTGCGCATGCGCTCATCACTATTTTTGTCTCATCAATTTTTCACTTTCACTATTTATGTTAATTTTTATTATACCAATATATATATTGTTGTATCTTCCCGCGCTTCTCTTTCGCATGGGATCTACGTCATTGGTCACATTGCACGAGCGCCCTCTACTGGCGGAAACAATCATAGACATCATGATGTCTATGGAAACAATCCCTTTTTTATTCTAAACTTCAGAATCAATTTAAATGTATGCAGGTCAGTCATGCAAGTCAGATTATTCAATTTATATTATTCAATAAGCTTATTAAAAATAGTTTTGACCTCACTTGGTCTCTTGCTTTTCCCTGCGTCTGACTTTTGAGCTGACAGAAGAGTCGACAGGACTGTTTTTAATAGCAGACAAATAGATATTCAATAAAGCACTTGAATCTAACAATATCAAAGTGTGGCCATATAGACACCCTTCTCAGTCATATTTGGTAAAGCTTGAGCAAACTGGCAGAGCTATTAGCTTTGTAGAAAAACTAGACCTTTGAGAGGGTTGCCATTCCTTCTGAAATGTGACATTCTCCTCTAATTAAATGGATGTGTGGAACAAGGCAAGCAAGTTTACCGTATGTTTATTTTATTAGATTTAGTATATTGTAATATTTATGCTTGACTATTTTATTAAATGTAACTTCTTCTAATGTACCCCATCGCTTGCCAAGCCCTGCCTAACATACACAACAAGCACTATATGTAAAATAAATCAAATTTGACAGTAACTTCATATTAATGCTACTAAATTATTTGTAGAAAGTATGCTTTCTTGAAAACATTTGCTATTGGTTTGTAAAATATGTCATGATGATTCATTATATCGTTACATGTTGCAGCAGGTGCCGCTAAACTTTGGTGTTTTTAGCGCTTCGAGTGAATCGTTGGTTCAGTTGATTCAGTGTTTTAAAAAAAACTTTGTCTCTCCTATCACTAAAGTTTAGCACCATTAATAATACATTACATTTACTGTGTATGTTTGTATCACATCAGTGCCGTTATTTCAAGTGTTTGGTAACTTTGTTTGGACAGAGATTTGTTTGTTGCTTTCTGGAACGACATTTCCGGTCTAACCCGGAAACGCTCCAAACTCCACAGAAGCTTCCAGTTAGCTTAGCCTCGTTGCTTCTTTTTTGACTATCAAATATAAGAATAACATTGCGTAATATTTGAATTTATATTATATTATATTATTCAGAGTCAGCGCGCAGCGATACTCACGCTAAAGGTAAAACATACATCGGCCGAATTCTCGATTTATGATGTCTAAATGTCTTGTTTTGGTGTCATGGTTGATACAACAATTGTCGCTGTTAGAGCTTACAAAGCAATTCAATTATATAATACACATCTATCATATAAATAAGCGATGTATTATAGTGTCTTTCTAACGATGCACTTGTATTAATAGTGTTGTGTAGGTCGGTGGTGTTCATACTCTTCTGTCTCTTTTCAGTATTCATGATTCTTTAGGTTTCTGAGTGTTAATCAGCGGATCATGGAGAAAGGTAAGACAACGTGATATTACCAGAAGAACAACATTATTATTGTTATAAGACATGTTTGCTGGATCAATAATAGATACAGTTTAGCAGACAACGCTACTGATTACTATAGTACAGTAATTCTGCTGTAGTACAGGAAACCTTTTTGTTAGCAATTTCATATGATCCATGCCAGGGTTTTTTAAACTGGGCTCTGGGGAGTGACAGAAGGTCTGTGGAAAAGTCTAGAATTTTTTTTTAAATTGGATTATTACAAATATGTGGGGGGTCAGTGCATTTAAAATATTGAAAAGCTGACCGGATGTGTAGGATAATTACTATAATCACTCTCTATTCTCGCTCCCAGCGTGTTCATGCGTTCTGTTTGATGATGTGATATGTGTTGTAGACGTGAAGGCGGGCGTCCCGTCTGCTGTGGCTGCAGGAGCGTCAGTCGGGCCGATGGTTTCACAGAGCAGGTCTGAGGACGAGGAGGCCAGTGGTGTGAAGAGAACCGCCCCTCAGGCCTTCAGTGGAGCGGGAATGATTCCCAAACGCAGGAGCTCCTCCAGGTCAAGAGAGCTCATCTGCTACCGTCCGCTTCACCACTGCTACTGTACATATCAGTGTAAATCAAAGGTGTCTTGTCATTATATTGTAGATCAATAAAGAGAAAGAAGTTTGACGATGAACTGGTTGAGAGTAGCCTCGCCAAATCTACCAGTCGGGTCAAAGGTCAGCCAGTCATTGAGCCAATCAGATGCCCTGGGAGTGACCTCACATCCAGTGACAAGAAGAAGGTAATGAAGGTTACTGTGTCATTATACAACTCTGCGGAATATTTAATTGTCGTTAATCGTAGAATTCTCTGGTCAAGCATCACTAAACTGTATAATTGACCACTGAAAACCACTCTGCATCATTACTCCAGTCTTCAGTGTCACATGACCCTACAGTAATGATTCTAATATTATTATTGGCTGCTCAACAAACATGTCTGATTATTATGTTTGTTGAAAACAGTTGTCCCGTTTCTTAATTTTGTCGAAACCATTTAAAAGCTTGGGATAAGATTTAAAATATAAGGCAATTAAAACTGTTTATAAGTGATAGAGACATCTATAATAATACAAAAAAATCTATTTTAAATAAATGCTATCCATTAAATAATCCTGTAAAAAGTATCATAGTTTCCACAAAAATATTAAGCAGCAAAAACTTTTTAGCATTGACAGTAATAAGAATCATTATTAATAAACTGAGCAGCAACAATAAATAAGACTTGAGCATCAAATCATCATATTATACTGATTTCTGAAGGATCATGTGACACTGAAGACTGGAGTAATGATGCTGCTGTAATGAAGTAATTCAGCTTTGATTACAGGAATAAATAACACTTTACAATATATTCGCATAGAAAACAGTTCCTTTAAATTGTATTAATATTTCACAATATTACTGTTAATACAGTATGTCTGATTAAATAAACGCAGCCTTGGTGAACAAGACACTTCTTTTTAAAAACATAAAAAAAAAATGTGAGCAGTAGTGGAAGTGTGTGAGAGCAAATGTGAATATTTAAGGCATGTTTGTGTGTTGTGTAAATTATGATATTTAAATTACAGCCTATAATAATTGTCCCAGGCAACAAATATCCAACATGGCTGCTGTAGCGTGTCCTGTGTTACTTTTCTATTTTATATAATTTAATCATTTATATAACAAGATGTATGTCATTCTCTTTCATTTATACAGTCAATACAGGTTTATATTCAGTGACGGTGTTTTTGTCAATTCTTACGAATAGTTTAGTGTCTGTGATAAACTCATTTTCTTTGAATGCGCTTTGACTTGTTGTTGTTCTTTCTGAACCGTAGGGTTTAAAGTCCGGTAGCTCTCTGACGCCTCCTCTTACCATGGTGATCACTCCTTCATCAATGTCCAAACGAATGAAGAAAAACAAGCAGCCGTTACAGATAACCAAAGACCTGGGCCGCTGGAAACCCACGGATGACCTTCTGCTCATCAATGCTGTCCTGCAGGTCAGCTGTCAGATGTGAGTGTGTTTAGAAGCTGACTAGTTCAGAGATGAACTGAAGTGCATGTGCTTTATGTTCAGACTACAGATCTCACGTCAGTTCATCTGGGGGTGAAGTTCAGCTGTCGCTTCACACTGCGGGAGATCCAGGAGCGCTGGTACGCTCTGCTGTACGACCCTGTCATATCAAAGTGAGTTTAGACCAAAGCATCATTCTTATATAGCTATAGGCCCTGTTTTAAACATTAAAGGTAGAGTTCATCATTTTTTTTACAACTGTCATCAACCCTGAAACCCTAATGGTTTCCACAAAACACAAAAGGACATAATTTCAAGAATGTTTTCCACGTTAATTTCATAATAGTATCAGAAAAGATATACCTATTGTCCTATAGCTCTTTGGAGCAATCCGATGTCTGATTTGTTTTCAAATTTGTTATAATATATTAATGGTAACTCCACCAACTATACTTTCTAAATTTTAAATTAATTATTTTCATAAATGTTTGTAAAATAAATACCGCTCAAATGTGTGTGTGTGTGTGTATGTATGTATGTATGTATGTATGTATATATATATATATATATATATATATATATATATATATATATATATATAATATACACACACACACGCACAATACACATAGATACACTGCTGTTCAAAAGTTTGGGGTCGGTAAGATTGTTAGTGTTTTAAAAGTCTCTTCTGGCCACCAAAGCTGCATTTATTAGATTAAAAATACAAAACAAACCCAGTAATATTGTGAAATATTATTTCAATGTAAATCAGCTGTTTTCTATGTGAATATATAGTAAAGTGTAATTTATTCCTGTGATCAAAGCTGAATTTTCAGCATCATTACTCCAGTCTTTAGTGTCACATGATCCTTCAGAAATCACTATAATATGATGATTTGATCCTCAAGAAACATTTATGATTATTATCACAGTTGAAAACAGTTTTGCTGCTTCATATTTTTGTGCAAACCGTGATTCATTTTGTTCAGGATTCTTTGAAAGTTCAAGAGAAAAGCATTTAATTAAAAAGAAATAGTTTGCATTATTTTAAATGTCTTTACTGTCACTTTTGTCACGTCCTTTCTCAAGAAAAGTATTAATTTCTTTAAAAAAAAAAATCGTATTGATCCCAAACTTTTGAACGGTAGTGTACATACTTATATAAAGTTGGTGGCAGATGTATAAAAATTTCATAACATTGGTGCAATGAATTCTATTCCCTCCAGTGAGTCTTTACCGCTTTGCATGTAAAACAGTCCTCAGGTTTCGTTGTCTTGAATGATATGAGGGTTATTAAATAATGAAAGAGTTTTTGTTTGTATTTTTTTTTTAACTCTTTACTTTATCTTAGAATCTGAATGTCCATTTTGTTCCTCAGGTTGGCGTGGCAGGCCATGAGACAGCTTCACCCAGAGGCCATCGCTGCGATTCAGAGTAAAGCTCTCTTCAGCCAGACAGAGGAAGCCCTGCTCGCCAAGATCATCTCTGTGAGCACATGACATCAGCATTTTAATCCCATGCATTTGATGATATGTACCAATGAATGCTTTCTAGATTTTATAGTTGTTTGTTCTGTTTACTTCAAATGTAATTGATCCTTGCCTCATGTTTGTGAGTAGAGCAGTCAGCCTAAGCTGGAGGTGTTTCAGGATTTGCTGAACAAGCACCCAAATGTGTTTTACCCATCACGCACTGCCAAGAATCTGCTGGTGCACTGGCAGCTGCTGAAGCAGTATTATCTACTGGAGGATCAGAGCGGTGAGATGCTGTTAAATGTCCCTCGGTCTGATGATGCTGCTTGTGCTGAACGCTGTCGTTTAATTTCATCTAATTTGTTTCTAGTTCAACCTCTGCCTAAAGGAGAGCAAGTGCTGAACTTCTCTGATGCAGAGCAGGTGGTTGATGATGCCAAACTCAAGTAAGTCAACCATTTATTCAACTCCCCTAACAATACACCATCATGTGTTTGAGTTTAATGACAAATAATACAGTACTTCACAGTAGCACTTATTCCTCCAGTGTGCAAATTAAAGCCACCAGAAAGCTGTGTTTAAGTACAAAGTATACTTCCTTTTTTACGTGCCACACAGCCGGTGGCACTCTGTCTACACAATGTTTTGTCACAAATTTTAACTCATATGCACAGCTTTATCATCTTTTAGGCTAGAGTTGTACAAATACGGCTACTTTCTGACCTCTTTGCACTATCTCTCATCCATGTGCGTACTGTACTGATGATGAGATTTTGCGTAACGCACATTGTATGCGGACCCTAGCATACGCCTAAAAAGAGAAGTATTCTTTGGGTTTTAGCATATTCTGCTTTGCACATTTCACTATTTTACACTTTGTGCTTTTCAAAAGTTTACATAACATTAGTTTTTAATAGAGCGGTGCAGTGATGTATTTTTTTAGGCCAACCCATAAGTTTGCATCACTCTGGTTTATCTCGACCAAACCCAATTTTCCTATTAGCTTTTGGATTATTGCAGGAATAAGCTCTTTGACTAACGAAAGTTTATGATTCTTACACATTTTTCTCATGATGATAATCTTCTTCTCAAATGAACACAACTTTAATTTGTAAACCTAAATACAATCGGCAGAAATAAAAAGCTGAATGTAGGCTATAAACGTCGCTTGACTTCAATGACACCATCACTAAGCTTTTGACAACTGTTTATTTAAATACATTTTCCTTGAAAGTTTGCGATTATAAACACACAGAGGATGTAAAAGTGGACTAGTGTGTGAGATGAGTTTACCTGTTTGGTTTGATGTTTCAAGTGAAAGCTTTAAAGCTGCAGTCCGTAGCATTTTCCCTTTTTGTCGCCATCTCTGTTCGAAATCTGTAACTGCAGTGATTCGCGGAATTATCATCTTTACGTGGGTTGTAAATCGGCATAAAACAGCGCGGATGAACACGGTGTTTTGAGGCGAGTGCTGCTGTCAATCACCGCGCTGTGTGGATACTGGCATTCAGAATCACAGATTCACTTTTTGAAAGCTTGACCAACATACGAATTTTCACCGGAAAATTTCTTCTGAACAAGTAAGTATCATCCATTTTTGTTCTGATCAACTAAGGGGTAAAAAGCATCCGACATGACAAGCGATCGTTAGATTTAATCAGCGCGATTTACAGCAACCGTGCAAATCATAGCCTAACGTGACTAACGTTATTTAATTGTGTTTTATGATTACCTGTGTAGTTCAGAATTCATATTCTCCATAATAGCTAAACGAGAAAGGCACAACAAAGGAAACTCCATAACTGTGTGAATTAAGAAAACGTACTGTTACACGATTGAACTATTGAAATGTCTTACTTGTTCAGCAGAAAAAAGCCGTCTCTTCTTCCGTTTCGAACCCCTTCGGGAGTTCACGCACCTTTCAAAAGCCTCACCGATGTGTAATCCTTGTGTTCGCATGAGACGGTTTCTTTCTCTTTCCACCTTAAATCCGAAGTACAAAGTCTTTTGGGTTTTATAACTGGTTAATCTCCAGTTGACAGTGATGATTGTTGTTTGGATCTTTCTGGATCTGCCATGAGTTTAATCATGTAAAGTGCTGCGAGAAAAGCCCATCTCTACATCTCCTCACGCGCAGCCGGCTTGCCGAAACTCCTTCTTTATGTGTACGGATGTGACGTAATGACGCAAAGACATGCTCGAATTTCCCGCGAAAACCCACCAGTACCACTGGAATTAAAATCATTATTACAAGCTAACCGTTTTGAATCTAGCTATGGCAAGCAGATAGTTTTGAACATTGGCTGAAGATGTTTTTTTTTCTAAAAATAATTAATTTGGATTATTTTTAACTTAAAAATGTTACGGACAGCAGCTTTAAAAACAAATCACAAAGAGGGTATTAGAATACAATTTGAAGTGATCTTGAACTTGTGTTCACCACAGACCTTTTTTCAGGCATTTAACCAGAAACCCATTGACTTCAGAATGATGGAACTGGAAGTGCTGAAAGGTTTTGGCCTGCAGGACTCTATATTCTGGGTCATAATGTGTTGCTTTATTGACTAGCTTGCAGCATTTTGTGATAATCATGTGTGACTCTGGTTCTGATCATGTATCATGTTCATCAGGGACAGCAGAGATGAAGTCCTGGAGCATGGTGAGTTATTTCTTCCAGCCTGTTGTTTCAGTGTAGTTATCTGAATGCGGTCTGACATCTTATATTGCACGTCTTCTAGAGCTCATGATTGCAGACAGACATCAGAAGCGTGAGATCAGACAACTGGAGCAGGAACTTCCTCGCTGGCAGGTGTTAGTGGACAGCATCACAGGTCAGATTTGTGACGTTGTTCTCAATATGATTATGAGATGAATGGTGAACACTTAAGTAATTGTGTGATGTCATTATTTCAGGCATGAATTCACCAGACTTTGATAATCAGACGCTGGCAGCTTTACGTGGACGAATGGTCAGATATCTGATGAGATCTAGAGAGGTCAGTGAACATTTGCTAAACACAGGAATATTGGGCTTTGACATTATAAGTGTGTATGAATGGTAAACCTCTATTGTGCTTCTGTGATCCCTTCGGTTTATGTCAAATCAGTGCATTGACTTGACTGAACTTTAAAGGAGACTCAAACCTCTTTTTAGTTGTGATAGTGTCTTCAACGAAACACACTTACTACATAATAATTGCACACAAAACATTCTGAGTACGAGTAACTCCATAAGTTTAGGGTTCTGGTTTAGTATGTAGTGTTTACACTGGTATTGGGATTACTATTTTAAAGTACATTGTATGTAAATGCAGAACAGGATTGTAAAAAAAATATCTTCTATACTATCTATTGCTGTACAAGCTTTTCTCAGAACTAACTTGTGCTTTTTCTATGGTTTTAAAAACCCATCAAACTTTTTTTTTTGTCAATTTCTCTTGAAATGTGTTTTTGTGCTATATTTTTAAAAGTAACTTGCTTTGATATTTAGTCATCTAATGCAGTGTGAGGTGTTTTTAAAGGAACAGTTCACCCTCAAACGCCCAGTATTGACATGTTTCAGATCACACTGGGTCGTGCTACTAAAGACAAGCAGATAGACGTGGATCTGTCTCTGGAGGGACCGGCGTGGAAGATCTCCAGAAAACAGGGTTAGAATATTCAACATCATTATTCATGCTCCTGGATGCTAAATATTATGCTAAATTCTATAGCTTATAGCTATAACAACACTTTTGTTACTTTTTTTAAAAGAGAGGGAATTATTATGTGATTAAGTGACTTGATGATTCCTTTTCAGCACATATTAAAGGAGAACTCCAGTCAATTTTAACATTGAGCTCATTTTTTGTAAATTTGGAGAGCTGTCAGTACAGAGAACATCGACAAAAATTAGTGTTGCTTACACCGTGTTATCCTCTTTTTAAAATTTACACCCTGTTGACTTAAACGGGGCAAGATCTAAACCTGCTTTTAGCCTCTTAACATCCTTGATGTGTCATTAATCATCAATGATCACGCGCGCGAACTCGACAATTGACTGCTGTTGACTTCGACCGAAAACAGGAAGTAAACACAGGTATGCGAGCTGGCTGAAATAACATCATTTTTATTCATATCTTTCACATCTACTGCAGTCAGATTAACCGTGTTCACTCTTAATAACACCACTCACATGGCTGTGCACTTGTAATGACACATCAAGGATGTTAAGAGGCTAAAAGCAGGATTAGAACTTGCCCTATTGAAGTCGACAGGGTGTAAATTTTAAAAAGAGGATAACACGGTGTAGGAAACACCGATTTTTGTCGTTGTTATCTGTACTGACAGCACTCCAAACTTACAAAAAAATGAGCTCAATGTTAAAATTGACCGGAGTTCTCCTTTAAACTGCACTTTCTTCAGTGTCACATTGCCACTGGCTATCCATTGTTATGATAAATATTTCTATTCAGTTATCCTTGTAAAACATCTTCAGCCATTTCTTTTAAACGTGTGAATCAGTATCATCCATATAGTCATAGTCCATAGTCCATGCTTTCCATAGCTTTTTCTTGTCTTTTTGTCATGTCAGCTGTGAGTTTACCTTGAAACACATAATCATTTCAGCCAGTGTTTAATGTCACAGACGATTCATGTCATTTTAAACATTTTGATGCTTTGAATTATCATTTTGTGTGTGGCATTGAGTTATGTGAACATTATAATAAATGAAATAATGTTTGTTTTCTAACACCAGGGATCATTAAACTGAAAAACAATGGAGATTTCTTCATCGCTAATGAAGGGCGGAGACCCATTTACATTGATGGACGACCAGTTTTATCTGGAAACAAGTGGAAACTCAATAACAACTCTGTGATGGAGGTATGGAGGAACACACTTGCATTTGAGTCAAAATTACAGCTGTTAAAATGTTAAAATTAGTGATTTACCTCACTGACACTGCAGATTTTGTACATGTATATAAATTACATTTGTTTCAGGAGTTTAAATAAGCTGAAGTACTATTAAAACGATTCATAGTTTGTAAAAATACACACTTGTGTCTTTAGAAGCAGCAATAATATTTAAAAAAAAAAAAAAAATTGTTGACCACTTGTCACTTATTCACATCAATCATGCATTGTGTAGGTCACTATAAAGTTGACTCTATTCTTCTCCCAGTTGATCGGCCACTCACTTTCATGTGTTTGAGAATCCGACCGGCTCTGACATTACATTTACACAAACATGGCGGTGCTCATTATAACTTACTGGTCAACTAACATGATTATTACATTTCAAACACAAAATACATTTACTGATGCATATTTGAGAATCTGAATATCAGGTATCTAGTCATATGTTGAATAATTAGAAAAAACAGAAATAAAAATGATACATCAGTCATACAGCGCTGAGTGACAAGTTTGATGTGCTGACATCTGTATCCTCATGAAAATAATGCTATACAACTTTCATTAGATTAGGGATAGTTTGTGAGACCTTTTAATTTTTGTGAATATTATGCGATGAGATGATGTATTGTGGGGGAATTGTACACGTAAACTAGAGGGATTTATAGTTCTTTGTCAATAAAAACGTACTCGGTTACTAACGTAACCTCGGTTCTCTCTAGAGAGGGAACGAGTACTGCGTAATATCTTACGCTATGGGGAAAACTCTTTTCCACGAGATATTGAAGCCAAAAATTATCCTTAATTTTTTATTAATGTAAAACGCTTTGCGGCAGCAAGCAGACATAGGCGAGACAGCTCGCGCGCCTATTGGCTGCCCTGCGGCAACAGCAGCAGCCTATCGATAGAGGCTCTGCGTGACGTCACGACGAATGGGGGCCTTTCGCGCCCATATCGTCACGTCCCGCCAGAAAGGGCATGGTCTCGCCCTATAAATAGGCTTGATTGCTGCTCTTACGTTGGTTTTTCATCGCCGAAGCGAACCAGAGCGTATTCCAAGCACGGCAAGATACGCAGTACTCGTTCCCTCTCTAGAGAGAACCGAGGTTACGTTAGTAACCGAGTACGTTCTCTTACGAGAGTATCTCTCGTAATGCGTAATATCTTACGCTATGGGGAACACAATGCAACACGCCGTGCTGGTAGGGATCCCACACTAAAGTCCCAGGGCCGAAGCCCGGGGCGCATATAGTGCATAATCACCATAAACTCACAGAGAGTGAGGGAAGAGAGGCTAGAAGCATCATTCCCTGTAAAATAGCATCCGAAAGGAGCTAATCATATGACAAATAGACCATACCGTCAGGGTGAACATTCAGCCTGAACTGGGTGGCCACAAGTGTGTCAACATTTTAATGAGCTGCTGTACCGGTCAGTGAGCAATACGCAGGTCAAACTCAGTATCCGAGCCGCACAGCGGGCAGATAGCACTGAATTTTATACCGCCAAAAGCTTAGCTTGTAAGGCGGGAACCTCCAGGTTATAGTATTTTATAAATGTAGACGGCGAGGCCCAGCCCGCGGCCATACAAATATCTTGCAGGGTAACCCCGCTAGACCATGCCCACGAGGAGGCCATGCCTCTTGTGGAGTGCGCTCTAACACCCAAAGGGCACTGTAGGCCCTTAGAAGTGTAAGCCAGCGCTATGGCACCGACTATCCATCTGGATAGGCTCTGTTTCGAAGCGGCAAGTCCCTTAGCACGGCCGCCAAACGAAACGAAAAGCTGCTCAGTCTGTCTGAAACCAGACGAGCGGGACACATAAGCCCTTAGTGCCCTGACAGGGCAAAGGAGACTCGCGTCCTTCTCCTCATTGAGAACCGGAAGGGCAGACAGGGAAATCACCTGGGCCCTGAACGGTGTGTTGAGGGATTTTGGCACGTAGCCGTGCTTCGGTTTGAGTATGACCTTTGAGTCATTAGGTCCAAACTCCAGGCATGACGCGCTCACTGAAAGCGCTTGCAAGTCCCCTATGTCGCTCCCATGTCGCTCCAACACCTGAGGCAGGAGTGAGACAGGGGGAAAAGCATATAGGGGGCGGCGGGGCCAAACATGGGCCAGCGCGTCCCGGCTTTTCGAGAAGAATCTCGGGCAGTGAGCGTTTTCCTGGGACGCGAACAGGTCCACCTGCGCTTTGCCAAACGTTTCCCACAGCAGCTGGATCGTCTGCGGGTGCAGAGACCATTCTCCTGCTGGGACGTTGCTTCTGGACAGCCTGTCTGGCCCCACATTTAGGTGACCAGGCACATGCGCCGCTCTCAGCAGGTTGTGCTGAGCCCAGACCAGGAGGCGTTCTGTCAGCCTGTAAAGGTTTCGGGACCTGACGCCGCCCTGGTGATTTATGTACGCCACCACTGACATGTTGTCCGACCGGACCAATACGTGGTGGCCTTTTATCTGGGGACAGAAGCGCTGTAGCGCTTTGTCGACTGCTATTAATTCCAAGCAGTTTATGTGAAGGAGCTTCTCCCGTACTGACCATAGGCCAGCTAGCGGTCTGCCCTCGAGCAGCGCTCCCCACCCCGATGTGGAGGCGTCCGTAGACACCACCTTCACACTCGAGGGGATCCCCAGACTCACACCTGACTGATACCAGTCGGTTGCTTTCCATGGTTTCAGAGTCGAAATGCACTGAAGGTCGACCCTGAGACGAAATAGACCTGCGGTCCACGCCCTGGGGGGAACTCGTGCTTTTAGCCATAGCTGCAGTGGGCGCATGCGGAGCAGGCCCAACTGGAGTACGGAGGCTGCTGAGGCCATCAGACCCAGCATTTTCTGAAACCTTCTGAACGGGACTATAGAGCCGTGGCGGAAGGATTTCGCGACGTGCTGAATATTCAATCCGCGCTCCGGTGACAGGCGTGCCGTCATGGATAGCGAGTCTAACACTGTTCCCAGAAAGGAAATTCTCCGACTGGGGAGCAGTGAGCTTTTCGCCCAATTGACTGTAAGGCCCAGCTCCTCGAGGTGCTCGATAGGGATGCACCGAATTTTCGGCCACCGAAAATTTTCGGCCGAAAATGGCCCAAAAGTGCATTTTCGGTTTTCGGCCGAAAGACTTTTATTACCGAAACAAAAGGGCCGAAATGTTGTGATGACGTCGGGTTTAATTTATCACCTGAAATCCAAACATTCCGATCGCTACGCTGAATATGAGAGGAACACGGCCCAGAGAGAGAGAGAGAGAGAGAGAGCGCGCGCGAGAGAGAGAGCGCGTGTGCGAGAGGGTGGAGAGCGAGAGAGAGAGCGCGCGTGCGAGAGGTGTAAGCGAGAGAGCGCGCGCGAGAGGTACAGAGAGAGAGAGAGAGAGAGAGAGAGAGAGAGCAATGGCGCTCTGCAATCAAATACGATTTTAAATAGGCTTAGTAAAAAAAAAATAGAAAAATCAACGTGTGGCGAACCTAAATGCACTTTGAGAGAACATTTAATTTTCAAACCTTTCTGCAGTCCAGTAGGCCTGTACATTATTATTTAATTTACACATGAGTGGGGTCAAGTTACCATTTTAGTCTGAATTTTATTTTATACTGTGCATTTTTGCAATTTGCTAAATAAATATTTGGATACTTTGTAATTGATTTATTCTTTGAAACTTTAATATTAATTTATGCAAATGTAATGCCTTGATTTTAGTAAAGTTACACAGTCATAGCCATAAATGCAATGGTAGGCCTACTAATAATTGGCATAATTTCTTTCGGTGTTTCGGTTTTCGGTTTTCGGCCTTGGTTTCCTCTTTTTCGGTTTTCGGTCTGTGATGGGACGCTATTTGTATTTGAAAATAGGCGTCTTTCAGATCTATTGACATGAACCAGTCTCCTTGGCGCACTTGCGCGAGGATTTTCCTGGTCGTAAGCATTCTGAACTGGCGCTTCACGAGCGTTCTGTTCAGCAGTCGCAGATCTAGAATGGGTCTGAGCCCACCATCTTTTTTCGGTACCAGAAAATATCTGCTGTATAAGCCCCCTTCGCTCTGAGCCTGAGATAAAGGTTCTATAACCCCTTTCCTCAGTAGTTTCGCTATCTCGGCTCGAAGTAGATGAGATACTTCGCTTTTCACCGTAGTTTCGACGCGCGCCGTGTAACGGCGAGGGCGTCGAGCGAACTGTAGCGAATAGCCTCTCTTTATAGTGTTCAGCACCCACTCTGATACCCCGGGAAGCCTTGACCACGCATCCGCGCGAATAGCTAGGGTAGAATGAAATCTGGGCTCTGGCCGCGGGAAAGCGGCGGCACGAGAGTCCCTGTGTGCTGGGAACACAGCGCCGTGTCTACAGCGTTCGAGGCGGGGGGCGCGCTGATCACAGCGGGCAGCCTGGCCGCGCTCAGCTCCTCTAAGGCGGGTGGCGCCGAGAGAGGCGAGCGGGGCGAATCCCGTGGGACTCGGCGTGTCTGTGAGGAAATGTGGGCGCGGGGCTGCGGGCACATTTGCTGCACTGAAAACACTGTCGTTTAGGGCCGACTGAATGTGTGTTGGTTTCGTTTTTACAGAAACCGAGGGACACGCAGCGTGTAGTGTAAGCGGGCATTGGGATATGGGCGTGTTCACTACATTTTTTGCACAATCGACCGGAGTCGATTTTATTTGTGCGAGCCCTGCACCGTGGCGGGCTGTGTCTGGGTGTGGGTATGGGCACTGGGACGTGGGCATTCTTACAACACTCATAACACCATCGGCCGAGGCCGGAACACCAGAAAAAACACTCTTTATTGGATTTACCTGGGTAGCCGTAAAAACAGCTTTTGTGTGCAGGCAAGCGGGCTGAGACACCGGCTGCTTCACTGCAAAATACACTGGGACAGTCACAACGCATGGAACTGAACGAGCGAGAAGTTTTGGTGGAAATCCGGCCGCAGCGGGATCTGAACACCGTCGTTTTCCTAGAGAGGCTAGGAAGACTTTGAGGCCTCGGGCTTGATCTCAATCCTCGGCCGGGGCCCGCGGTGAGGGGGGCGGCGTCCGGCGGAGCGAGACCGCGGTCTCTGATCCCGGGCCTGGCGGCGCTGTGAGGCGGCGGCGGCGGAGGGCGGTGCAGGCTGGGGCTGAGAGCTGCGAGCAGGCGGCTTGGTGCGACCTGTAGCGGAGCTCGAGCGCTTCGGCAGGAAGTGCTTCATAGCCTGAGAAGTCTTCTGCACCTCAACAAATCTGTCCGCAAAGTCCTTGACGGCAGATCCGAAAAGGCCCGCAGGGGAAATGGGCGCGTCGAGGAACACAGAGCGCTCGGCTTCCGTCATCTCAGACAGCGTCAACCATAAGTGTCTCTCGGCGACGGCGAGAGAGGCCATGTTCCGCCCCATGGCTTGTGCAGCGGCTTTAGAAGCGCGTAGAGCGAGGTCTGTAGCGCTTCTCAGGTCCGCTACGCAGATAGCGCCAGGTCCCTCCTCGTCCAGCTTGAGGAGAAGGTCTGCCTGGTAAATCTGCAGAATAGACATCGTGTGCAGCGCTGAAACTGCTTGCCCGGCTGCGGTGTAAGCGCGTCCGTGCAGCGATGATGTCACCGACAGGCTTTGGACGGGAGCGTCGTCTGAACACGCCGTCCAGCAGAGGGAGGGCAGAGATGTGACGCAACAGCCGTCTCCACCGGAGGAATGGCAAGGTATCCTCTATCTCCCGCACCGTCGACAGCGGAGAATGCCGCGGAGGTAGAGGTACGCATCCTGGCGGAAAAGGGGGCCTTCCACGACTTTGCAACCTCCTCGTGAAGTTCCGGGAGGAAGGGCGCGGACCTAGACTTTGACGGAGCCTCGTCTTTCCCGAGAAAGCGTCCGTCCAATCTGTTGCGCGGCGGTAGCGTGGGCGCCTCCCAATCGAGGCCGATGCTTTCCACGGCCTGGGTGAGCAGACGCATCAGCTCAGCCTCAATGCCGGCTCTCTTCCCAGAGGGTTGGCGGGAAACGTTAGCGGAGGGGAGGTCCACGGAGCTCGCCCAATCCTCGCTATCCGAAGCCAAGAGAGAACATGCCTCAGTGTTATCGTCCAACTCGATGGCGGATGCGGCGGCAGACGGCGGCCGCTGTCCGTCCGGGAGCGACTCGAGCGAAGCCGGCGAAGCTGGCGGGCGAACCGGCGAGCTTTGGCGGGCTGGAGATAGCTCGGGCGCGCGCTGGGCGCGGCGCTTCTTGCAGCGCGGCGTCACGGCAGGCTGGGATGCGGGCTCGGAGAACGAAGCTAGGCGAGTCCGCAGAGTCACCATAGGCAAACGTTCACAATGATGGCATCCGCCGTCAGCAAGCGCGATGGCCGCGTGATCCTCACCCAGGCAGGACACGCAGATGACACGGCGGTCCTCATCGCTGAGTGGGGCTCGGCAAGAACCACAGGAAGGCATCTTTAAAAAGACGCCGCTCTTTTAGAGGGGTGGGAAAAAAGGCAAATAATGCAAACACACACACTCTAAGCAGAGGAAAGGATATGTACGCCGGAAAGCGCAGCAGGTACAGCGGCTGAAGGCGGCGAGGCCAGCGACTCCAGACTCGATGGCACGTCCCGCTGAAGGCTACAGGTCGACGGCGCGGCTTCTCACTCTGGATCCAGCGATGCGGGAGGCTTCGCTGAAGAGATGAAAAATCAACGTAAGAGCAGCTATCGAGCCTATTTATAGGGCGAGACCACGCCCTTTCTGGCGGGACGTGACGATATGGGCGCGAAAGGCCCCCATTCGTCGTGACGTCACGCAGAGCCTCTCTCGATAGGCTGCTGCTGTTGCCGCAGGGCAGCCAATAGGCGCGCGAGCTGTCTCGCCTATGTCTGCTTGCTGCCGCAAAGCGTTTTACATTAATAAAAAATTAAGGATAATTTTTGGCTTCAATATCTCGTGGAAAAGAGTTTTCCCCATAGCGTAAGATATTACGCAGTACGAGAGATACTCTCGTAAGAGAACAGAATGTCATATAGTTTTTGTAGCTGGTTAACAATATGTGTATATTAATGAGGATCTAACTGTTGAAATGACATTAATAAATGAATATGATTGACTCTAAAAAAAAAAAAAAGTATTATCATCTTATCTGATACTGTTATTGCATAATAAACATGCTCAATAAAGCACATCTGTGTTTGTGTTTGTCCAGATTGCAGGTCTTCGCTTTGTGTTCCTGATCAATCAGGAGTTGATCTCTCTCATTAAAGCTGAAGCTGCCAAGATGAGCCAGCCGTGATGCTGAACTCGCCTGTCGAACACCGTTCAGTCCTTCCTTTATCTCTGCTAGAGTCCTAACAGGAGACCTTCAGCACAAGATTATACGGGCTCTCGTCGTAACAGCTGAGCCTGGACCTGGACTTCAGATCGCAGGAATTTTATATGCCTATTATTCAAGGCACATTTGGACAGAAAGAACCGACTGTTTAAGAACTGTGTGTGTGTGTGTGTGTGTGTGTTGTGTGTGTGTGTGTGTGTGTGTGTGTGGGGAGAGAGAGAGAGAGAGATAGATAGACTTGCTGTTATTTGTATAAGTGAACCTTTTTCAATTCAGTGTTTTGGCCTGTACATTTTTGTTTGTTTATAATTAAAAACTCAGTAGCCTTGTATTGTCTAATCAAAGACGGTATGCTAATATTCTGTCAAGACATAACTAGTGTAAATATATTCATGAAGATTAAAACAGAAGTGTTTTAATGATGCGTCTGTGTAAGTATGGTAATATCTTTGTTTATTATTGACTTTGTGAACTGAGTGGCAAACTTTGTGTGTCTCCCTTTGGACTTTGACTTGAACTGTTGCAAGCCCAGAGTGGACATAAGTAACGTCCAGTACATAAAAGAACATTTAAAATAAGGGTTCAGATCTAATTATAAATGCACAGTTAGTTAGACAACAGTACAATCATTTGGAATAATTCTGTTTTAACATGTTTGAAAGAAGTCTCTGAAATGTATACCTGTGACAGAAAAGCTGAAGTCATTCTAGTATGTTGTAGACAGTTGTCGACATTGAGAATAATAAGACATTTTTCTTGATCAGCAATTTCTGAAGTATCATGTGACACTGGAGTAATGATGCTGAAAATTCAGCTTTGATCACAGGAATAAATTACATTTTACAATATACATAAAAACGTTATTTCAAATTCTAATAATATTTCACATTATTATTGCTATTTTTTATCATATAAATGCAGTCTTGTGACCTTGAGACTTCTTTCGAAAACAAGAAAATCCTATTTTTCTTCAGTTTTGACCGATAGTGAATCTGCTTTTGTCTCTGACTGTACTCAAAGGCAATTTGACAATGGTAATAAAAGATATTAAGATGCGTAACGATTATAAAACTAGAGGGAATTATAATGTTTGAACATTCCTCAATACAGAATGTTCTAGAAAATTACATGCTTACTGTGTGACTCTAAAATTAGCTAAGTTATCAATTGCTGCGCGGAATAGCAGTGTTCGTATAATAAAAAATAATAAAAAAACTATATTTATAGCCTACCAATTTTTTTATATAGTGTAATGTAGCAAATGTGCAAAATAGTCAAGTCAAGTCACCTTTATTTATATCAGCTTCACAGAGATAACAGGAAAATAATGTTGTAATAGTATTGTTAAATTCAAAATTAAATGTTAATGTCCTCAAATAAACAAGCCAAAAGCCCATGGCGAAGAGAGGCGAAAGGCAAGGAACCAAAACTCCACAGAATGGAGAAAATTAACCAGCAAGAATTTCCTACTTCAACAGTCAAAGGTGAAGAAAAAAAAAAGGAGAAGCAAAAAACCGTTTAGTGTTGTAGGTAGTTTGTTAATAAACAGTGGAAAAATAAGAGAACAAACAGTGCTCGTGCTCGAGGTGATGTACCCGGAGGCTGCGGCCACGTCACACTCGTGCGTCACTCAGTTTTTCCAAGCTCCCAGTGAAGGATCGGTAACGTTAGCTGGAGATCGCGAGCTCATGGCGTTCTGCTTCTCTGGGAACTGCAGTGTAATTACAGTAAGACTACGCTCTCCTCGTTATTCACAAATAATCGGGAAATCATAGGTAGCTGCCATTCAAACCAACACTTTGTGTGTGTGTTTATTTTGTTAAGTTGGGACCTTGATGGGCTGAATCGTAATTTAGCCGGTTGAGTTTGTTTTTGTGTGGCGCACTGGCACACGACTGTGTGTGTTTTAGCCTACTTTATACAAAATGTTTTTTTTAGCTGAGTGTATATAAATGTTTTAAGTAATTGTGTTTGGTTAAAACACCTTATTCTGCTCTAAACAATGCGCGCCGCCATGACGACGACTCCGGTTGCCTACTTCCGGTTTGCACTGTATTAGCAGTGAGAGAAATGAGTTCAGGCTCTATCTATGTGCTGCTGTTGGTTGATTTTACAATTCAAAGAAGATAAAAAAAAAAAAACTTTAGAAACTGGGTGCTTTGAGCATAAAAAGGAGGATCTATATCGGTTCGGATCAGCTAATGCCTCAGTGCCAGAGAGTTCAGGACGTCAGTCTACTGAGTTCAGTGCGCTAGAGAGTAGACGTTTTTGATTGAGCGCGTAAAACTGAAAGCATCAACAAAAGGTTATACGTTACCAGTTGGATGGGCATTTCAAGCAAAAATAATATTCGAAGATCGCTGGGTATTATTCAATTATTATTCGAAAATAGCACCCCTCCATCACATCACGCACACATAGCCTACATATTTTTAAATAAATATAAAAAAAAAAAAAAAAACTAAACATACTTTTTATATTTAAGTTTCACAATATAATGTTTTTTATTTTTTGTTTATTTATTTCATCTATGTTGATTATATGAAAAGGGAACCGCATGAGATGAGTCAGATATGATCATAATGCCCAATATATCGGAAAACATTTGGAATGGCTCAGACATGATTTTGACCACTTATTAAGTTTTGTTTTGTAGAAAGCCTTTCTGTAAAGTGAAATTCGTTTAGTAAAAATTGTATCTTCATTTGTATCAATGTTTTATCCACAAATTGCCTAGAATAATAAATATGACTGACAAATATAGCGCGTCTTATTAATAAACGAAACTCAGCGTATAAGTTAGGCTACTTTGCCTCACATACATGAGAAGTATATAGAAAGCTTGAAATGTGTACTTTTAAACAAAATAATTAAAAACGAGCAGAAATGGGCTGCTCTCTGCTTATGTAGGTTAATTCGTATGAAGTGTGCATTTCTCTCTAGGCGCGTTCACTACTGCGAAGATGGCGAGTCAGCATCATCAAATTTATCTTTGCAGTCGATACTTACAGAAAACACTAGTTATTAATAAACAATTCAAATGTTTAACGCATAATCATTACTTTTGCCGTTTTTTTTTATTGTGGCAAGCTTATGCGTGCGTTGTGATGCAGAATAGGCAATATTACGAAAACGCTCATTATGGTTTAGTATTCTCTCCCATATAGTATACATAACTTCCAACCCAACTTCAGTCGTGCACGGGCAGGGGCAGCCCTACTTATTTATTTCACATATTTTCTAATCAGCACATCACTGCGGCGTTCTGAGCAAGCGGCGCAATCTTCATAAAGCTTAGAACCGGAAAAGGACAACCGGATTCCGGTTCAAACCCGCTATGAATCATGGGTAAATTCGCTAACCAGGAAAAAGGTGGGAATGTGGAGATGACGTCACGCCGTGTTGCATTATGGGTCCGCCGCCATATTTACAGGATCGCGCCCAATACCGCTGTATTTAAATTCATGTGTTGGAGGCTGTGTTTGGATTTTTAGTCGAGATTTTAATAAACAACGATATGGTTGTTCAGTTCAACTGCCATAGCAGGTCACACGATCGTTCAGGGAGGAAACTGAGCAACGGAGTATGTTTTTTCACCTTTCTTTCTTGGAAAAAACAACAAGGGAAGCAGGTCGAGGAGCTGACGAGAAGACGCCGGATCGCCGCAATCATGAGGAAAAACTTACTTACTGTCCTCCACTGCATACTACGTTTGTTAAAAGTTGTACAAAGCAAGAGGTTGTGTATTGTATATTCCTCGATGACTAACATTTAGGAGGATAGTTGATGAATGATGTTGAATTTGCGGTTAATGTCAGCAGCAGATGATAAAGCCAGGACACATTGCATGAATCAAATTATATTTATTTTCAATTAACAATTTGCTTTGATATTCTGTACATCTTTTTACATGCCTTTTTTAAAATGTCTGTGAATCATGATTTTATATATATGCTTAATAAATAAACATTAAGTGACTTCTCTGTTTCTGTACTGATTGCATCCACAAATACCCTTTAAGTACACATAATAATGGGCAAAGATACATCACACTTTTAAAATAAACGAGCAAATACTCTCATTTTTACACGTGTCAACACTAAATGATGACAAGAATAAGGCACAGTTGTATTTAACAAGTTACCACATCTTGTGGCATTATAAAGTAATGTACAAATTTTTTTTTCTTGCACAACCTATGAAAACTTAACATATGCTGAAAATAGCAAGCTAACATTAACTATGAGAGCTGCTTTTCAGGTAAAATAGCTTGAGCTTTATGTACAATAGTAATCAACTTAGCATAGGCTTCGAACACCAAAACTAAATCAGATGTATCAACGTTTTTTATCGCGGATAGTTTGTCCAAATAGTTTTTTGACAGTGGCATTTAGTTTATCCCAGTAGAGTCCCTTCTCTTTTTCTTTAAACATCTCCATTTCTTCCGTTCTTCTTCAATTTTCCCTCGTTTTAGCCAAACACCCACTATTATACCGAAGGTAAACAGAGATCGTGCCTGTAAAGATGGCGGCCACGTCCCATAATGCAACACGGCGTGACGTACCTCCGCATTCCCTATACATTTTATGACATATAGCCTAAGTTGAACATAGTTCAATTTTAGAACGAGTTCCAAAATAGTTTTTTTTTCTTTTTTGGAAAGTGTCCCATTGTTTTGTTTTGTTTTAATTGGCGACCTATTTTCTTTTTTAATATGTACCTTAGTGGGAGCTTATCATTAGATATGAATAATGGTGCATTTATTTATCTTTTAACCCAGAATACTCCTGTGTGTAAAGCATGTTTGACTTTGATTGAAATTCACTTTTTCACTCACCGGCCAATTTGGCTACTTAATTAAGTTACCGGCCATTCAGAACTTTTAGGCTACTAGCCAAAAATAAATAAATAATAACCAGATAAACTCATATGTATTAGGTTATTATAAAACTTGTATTTGGTACATTCGTTTCTTATTTATCAGAACAACAATTTTTTTTTTTAGGAAAATAACAATGTCTTTCTGTTAACCAAATACTTTTTAATCTTCGCTATTGCTTCAATGCAAATAAACAAGCGCACCGTTATTTGTTGCGTAGTGCCGTGCATGTTTTAAGCCAGATATTGCAGATTCTGCGCAATACTGTATTTAATATATCATGATGATTCACGAGTTAAGTATTCCTCTCACCACCAGCACTGGCGCCCCCCAAGGGTGCGTTCTCTCCCCACTGCTCTTCTCCCTGTACACTAACGACTGCACTTCTAAAGACCCCACTGTCAAGCTCCTGAAATTTGCAGACGACACCACTGTCATCGGTCTCATCCGAAACGGTGACGAGTCTGCTTACAGACTGGAGGTTGAACAGCTGGCTGTCTGGTGCAGTTATAACAACCTTGAGCTGAACACGCTCAAAACAGTGGAGATGACCGTGGACTTCAGGAGGAACAGCCCAGCACTCCCCCCACTCACCATCATGAACAGCACTGTGGAAGCAGTGGAGTCATTCAGGTTCCTGGGCACTATCATCTCTCAGGACCTGAAGTGGGACAATCACATTGACTCCATTGTGAAAAAGGCCCAGCAGAGACTGTATTTCCTTCGCCAGCTGAGGAAGTTCAACCTGCCACAGGAGCTGCTGATTCAGTTCTACTCAGCCGTCATCGAGTCTGTCCTATGCACTTCCATCACTGTCTGGTTTGGTTCAGCTACCAAATCAGACATCATGAGACTACAGCGGACAGTCCGGACTGCAGAGAGGATCATTGGTGCCCCCCTGCCAACCCTCCAGGACCTGTACTCTTCCAGAGTGAGGAAGAGAGCAGGTAAAATCATCACAGACTCCACTCACCCTGGACACCACCTGTTTGAACTGTTACCGTCAAGACGGAGACTCAGATCACTGGCTCCTGTGTTCACAGTTTCCCTCCTGAACAGTTAACATATATCCCAAGGCATATGCCTTTAAGTGCAATACCCCCACTGTTTAGTGCAATATCTCCTAAACTCAGGTTATTTATATTTATATTTATTCATACTATTCAAAATACTGTATATATGTTCATAATCCGAAAATGTTTATTCTGACTAAACCCAACCGTGGCCTTATATTTTATATTTTATAGTATTTTCATATATATATATATTTTTTTTTTATTTTTTTTTTTTATAATTTTATTTTTAGATTTTGTATTACTGTTTCTTGTTGTATTTGTATCTGTATATGTGCACTGGAAGCTTCAGTACCAAAGAAAATTCCTTGTGTGTGCAAGCACACTTGGCAATAAAGCTCTTTCTGATAAAGCTCTTTCTGATTTGCGCAAAATCTGGGCAGATTTGGTTTACACGAACTTCCACAGAAAAGTGAGTAAACATTTAAGTAACCTCCAAATTGGCTAGTGATTTGACCGCGCAGTTGTCTGTTACACGGTGTGAACAACATGCCTTCAACTTCCTAAATGAGGAGATTGAACTTGTGAAGTAGCTAGAACATTATTTAAAGTCATGCTTAGTGTAAGTAAACCGATTTAAAGCATATCCCACTATTAAATCTAATAAGTGTGTGAGGGCGGCACAGGTCAAGAAAGATTCACTCTCGCTTACAATAACATTTATAAGAAGAATTCAGTAAACATTTGTTTGGATGTCTAATTGTGGGAAAATGATGCATTCGACTGCAACCAACTAACGAAGTTCTGTTATGAAACTCTAGATGGCACATAGACTGTAAAAAAAGATGGACGACGCCCCTTCGCTCTTTTCCATTGGAGAGAACTGAAGCCGCCAGTGTCCCGATATGGCGCTGACATATTGGAACTTGAGTCTGCGCAGTTGCGTTTTCGGGACCAGTCATGCGCAGTTGTGAGCAGGAAGTAAAGCTGCGAAATCAACATAGACACAGGACACAGCGACCCCATAGATTTCAACGGAGAAAACTGAAGCCCTTTAGAAGCACTCACTTCCTGATAGCCAAGCGCACTGCGCATGCTCAAACTGAGCTTGACAACGGAGATGTGACGTGAGCAACCTAGTAGCTGCGCCAGCCGAAATCTGAATCATTCCCTTCCGAATCTCACAGAGCCGGAGATCGTGAGTATTAGCTGTTCATGAGCTCGAAGCAGGAGCAACTTTATGACTATCTATGGGCTTCTCCCTTGACTTTATGCCTCCACGTCCCCCCGATTGCCCGCGAGCTTCTCCTCCTGTCTATACGGTCATTTCTCTAGTGTGCGTCAGAGAGTCGCGGGGTTATGACGCAATCGTTAGCCTATATTTACAAAAACGGCTTCTAAATCGGCCATAACGTACGATACACAGTAATGGAGCCTTTTATACATTGTCATGTTTCTTTAGAATAAATAATGGACAAATGGAGTCTTTGGACGTCTCAGATGTAAAGTTATTCGCTGTCAAAGTGACGCCAAAATGAATGGGAGTCAATGAAATGCTAACAGCAGGTGATAGTCAGCTACAATGGCGGCACAGCGAACCTGTCAATCACATCTGCCAATCATGATGTCACAGCACCGTTTTTATAGCATCAAATAACTAACTAAAAACTAACTTATTTTAAAAAGAAACACTTGAAATTACATCAACGTGATAGTTTCTGTCATTTACTGTAGTTTCTATCTTTAGAAAAAAGATATGTGAAGTGTAATTGAATTATTTAGTTGGTCTCGCGTCCCGTTGAATAACATGGGGAGGCGGGGCTTATGACCTATACCAGGACCGGTCACCGGGGGGCGATTGAGATGTTTTGGCTTCACTTTTAAGGGCTTGTGCGGCACGCTTGAGATGGCACAGTCAAACTCAATCTTCTTGCAATCACATCATTCTCTACAGGGCACAGCTGATTGGTTCCTGCGGTATCAGTAGCCAATGAGCTCGCTGCTCAACATTCAAATACTTGGTCACTGGTCAGCATTTGCTGTAGAAGTTCAGTCTGCTTTCAGAAACCCTCCACCTTCCCCAGCTCCACCTGTGTAGATCTGCTACGGGTGATTCATATACACTATATTGTACAGCAGCAGCAGCATGTCTTACTCGCTCACAGCAGTGTGTCGTGTGTGTGTTGGCTGTAGCAAGTTCCTGTTCTTGCTCATCAGAAGCAGCATAGCCAATCTATTCCGCCAAGGCTAAACATATCAATATGGTCATATCCATTACCGTGCTAAACACTCCGAGAATTATGACGACTAATTGAAGGGAAAAAGCTTTATTCAGCACAGCACACACTTCAGTCACACAAATGTATCAAAGCATCCCTGATTCCCTGGACACAATTAATTACAGTATTACATCATTTTTATGCAGTGTATAATAGCCTAAAGTTAAAGTTGGCTTTAATATCGATTAATGTAAGTCAGTACATTGAAATAAAAGCAGTGGCATTTGTTTTTGGCCCTTTATGTGGTCTAGCCTAGATAATGAAAAGGCTGAGAAGCCAAGTTTCCACACGGCTGGTCCTCCCGACAGCAAGGACAAGGTTAATGTTTTCTGTACACAACAACGGCATGTTCCAAAACAAGTGTATAATCTGTTATGACGCAGTCATGTCAGTCCAAACATGGCTGCAACAGCGTCTCATTTCAAACCTTTCATTTCATTAGTGCATAGCTCTTTGGTGGCTTGTTTAAAACGAGGCTCTAGATTGATAGTTTTATTTCCAAGAGGTTTTCTCTGTTTTTCTCTTTCTCAGGAGTGTTTCTGCTTAACCCTGCTGCCCCTTGTCTTATCATGTGCAAATATGTTTATAGTGGGTCATAAACCGTTTTAAAACCAGTAGCCCATGTGGGGCATGCATCGCTGATATCACGCTAATAGACTGATATGTGATGTTGGAGTAAATTAATGTCGCAATGTTTAAACATGGGGTGTAAATCTTTTTCAGGTGCAGTGAGACATTCACAACTAGAGCTTGAATTCTCTTTTCATTGGTCATTTTAGGGCAAGTCTTTTTTTGTTTTTTGGCCATAACCCAGCAGGCCTACATGTGGTTGCAGTGATAAGACAAAAGTTTTAGTTTTGATGAGTCATGATGTTGTCTGTAATTATCCATGCAGTATGCTTTTAAACTCACCAAATATTTCATATTTAATATATTGCTGGTAAACTGAAAGGCACATTTAGGAAGGAATGGCTCTATTGACCCCTATTCTTCCCAATAAGTCCTGACCCATTGAACCACATATAAAACGGCGATAACAGAACCCTTCCTTTTAATTCATAAACTTCACTCACATTGTTTCATTGGAGTAGTGCAGTAATGGACTAGGGAATATAGGCCCTTAAAGTAAGGAAAGTCTCACAAGATTGATACATTATTTCTATAAAGCTCTTGATTAGAAATTACAATCATATTTGGCCACCCATTCTATGGCATTCATTGTCTAGGATTTTCATTTCTATTTAAGCAATTTAATATTGAATTATGTAATTATGAAGTTCTCAATGGCCCCTTACGCTGCAAGACTTTTATTTTGACACATTAGATGTTTTGCCCCATCTGCTTACAGAACTGACTGTTTTTGTTTGCGTAATTGGATGTCTTTGACCCATTTCTTGTCTTGCACTCTCTACTAGTAGACTTTACTCAGGGTAGATGCCATACTGAATACTACATGAATGAAAACGAGTTTGTGAGGGACACACAGACTTTACAATGGCATGCACTGCATAAAGATCCTGATCACATTTTTAAAACTCACAATTTTCAAAACTGTTTTATGGAGTTTTTGTCTACTGAAAAGATAATTCATTAGTTGAACATCTGGGACAAACAATTATGGGTGCAGCCATAAACTGCCTGCCTTCAAAAACTGATCGGATGAAGGTATCTCAGGAGACGGGATGTGACACGATGATTGAATTTGGATGTGCCTTGCACTGTCAGACCTCTGCAACTGATCCAGAACGCTGCAGCAAGAGTGATCTTTAACGAGCCGAAGAGTCACATCTCTCTTCATAAACTTGCACTGGTTGCCAATTGCCGCTCACATCAAATTCAAGGCACTGGTGTTTGCCTACAGAACAACCACTGGCTCTGCTCCCTTGTACCTAAACTCATTACTCCAGACTTATGTGCCCTCCAGAAGCTTGCGTTCTGCAAGTGAACGTCGACTCGTGGTGCCATCATCTCAAAAACAATACTAACACTTTATTTTTCTTTTCTATTCTATATCTTTTTATTTTTAAATCTACGTGTTCTGTGTTAGACTAAACTGGGAAGGGTCACAGGACTTGCATATTGTTGTTTAATTGCTTCTATTGCTCTCATTTGTAAGTCGCTTTGGATAAAAGCGTCTGCTAAATGATTAAATGTAATGTAAATGTAGGTGTTACTTCAGGGAGATATCCAAAATGTGGTGTGTAACGTGTTGCAGGGCTCTTCAGGACAGGCTTGAGAATCACTAGCCAAGTTTCCATCCACTTGTCAATCAAATTATCTGAAGTTCGGTAGAAAAAAACTTATGCTAATAAAGCTGGTCAAAGTGTGTTTCCATCCAACGGCTTTAAAGCGAATAAAAACCTGTGCGTAATGACGTCACATGCTGTTTTGCAATCAAATTGGTATATCGAATTGATTTGAGACATTTTAAGGCGTTTCCATTCATTTTCGCACTGAATTGCACAACATTCAAGCAAACATTTGCAAACAAAGCAAAAAGTTTTGCTAGACAAAATGGATCGCGCCATATACCATTGCGCCAATGTTTCCATCAGAGTTTATCGCATAAGCCGTATACCGATCAAGATAAAAACTGATGAGACCGAACGCATTTCATTTGAGTCGATATTGATGAAATTCTATCGAATTTTACTGTTTCCATAAGGCATTTTTCATTCGATATCACTTAATGCGGATAAAAACGTGTGGATGGAAACATAGCTACTGACATTGAGTCTGGTCTTTACATTCTATATCAAATACATTTCAATCAATATTTATTTTGTCAATCAGCACCATTTTTAAAGTGCACGTGTCGTGTATAAATGCGCTAGGGAAAGTGAAAAAGTAAAAGCTCCTTCAATCCATTATGAGCCTTTTACTGTGGATTAATCATAACAGATAAACCAGAGCTTTTAAACTGTGTCATTGTACTTTGACAGCTTCTTGTTATTCGTTCTCTCTTTTCTCAGAAAGTGCAATGCAGCACCTAAAGCATTGCCAAGGTCTTGCTTCGGCCTTGCTTATCAGGAGTCAAAGGTAATTATGTCATTTCATATAAACCTTTGTTCCTTATCATTTATGTCAAGGCCAGATTCTCTTTCTTTCTCAGAAAGTAGGAGACTTAAGAGTAATGATGTTTATTATTATGAAATGTTTGCATAAACTTCTCTTAACTCCCAGTTCCAGGATTTCAAAGAGCATTATCCCATCATTGTCTGTGTGGGATGCGCACCTTTCTTCCCGCTGGAGGAGCACTGGTGGCCATGGAAGGCAGAAATACTTCAGTGACAGGGTGCCGAAGTTTAGATTTGCTCTGGCGGGGTTGCTGGCGGGTACCGGAGCTGTTTTAGCCTACAGGCTCCACCAAGGCAAGGTGAGACATGTTCCCCATTTCAAAAAATGAAAACTCTCTAAAGATATAACAAGGGGAAAGATTTCAAAGAAGGATATCTACAGCTGCTGACTGATGCATGTATAAATCTACCCCAAAAAAATCCAGTATGTCACTCAATGAATGAAAACAAGTTACAAACCTTTGCACTCAGGGTGGGTCAAGCTGTCAAAAATGAACAAAATAGGCGACATGAAGGAATGCTTTGTGGTATTTGAGATGCTTTGTGTGTTTCAAGCACGTTTGGATGGCAGAAATGGCGCTATGTTGACCAAAGGCTTGCTACGGTTTCTCAAGTATAATTTAGGCAACTAATTAAAAAAAATAATCAAATTAATTCATCTACTAAGGGTCTGTTATGGTAAGGAGTGTCTACAAATACAAAGTCATTACTTATACACGAGAATTAGGGAGAAGAAGAATCATGTTTTGCAAATATATCTTGTGGAACTTAAATGTACATACATTAAGTGCACTTTTCAGTATATTAAAATAAAGAGGCACGTCATATTCCCTTTGTGTGTGAATGAGGATGTCAAAACGAACAGCAAATTCAAACACTGTCAATCATTACTAAAGTTTTAGATCAGAGAGTTTGACATAAAAGACCACCTTTCCATCAGATCTCCCTGGGCTCGTGTCATACAATCTGACAAGCATCAATTGTAAAGGAACAATTATAAAATAAAATTGCACAGTGTTCCCTTGGCTTTAGTTGTCATTGAGTAATTGTGTTTTTATTGTGTCTATATTTGTCCAGGTTGAGTGGGCAGCTTCCTCAGCACAGTTACCAGTAACGCAGACTTCAGCTCTTCCTGTGTACACCCTAGAAGAAGTCACAAAGCATTGCTCCCTTGACAATGGCGTGTGGGTCACCTATAAAGGGGAAGTTTACGATATTACTGCATTTGTAGCCATGCACCCCGGTGGAGACAAAATACTTCTGGCTGCAGGTGGATCTCTGGAGCCTTACTGGGCGTTATATGCCGTTCACGAACAAGACCATGTTCTTGAAATCCTCTCAGAGTATAAAATTGGTGTTCTTAATACAGAGAGTACCAAGAAGCAAGAGAGCACCAACACTTTAGACCCTTACTCTGCTGAGCCGACACGTCACCCTGCCCTTCAGATCAACAGTCTGAAACCCTTCAATGCCGAACCACCTTCTTCAATACTCTCTGATAACTACATCACCCCCTCAGTCATATTTTTTAAGCGAAATCATCTTCCAGTGCCCAGGGTTGATCCTGAAACCTACAGGTTGGAGATCGAGGGTCTCCCTGGTGGAGTAGTATCACTCACACTAAGTGAGCTGAAGTCTTGTTTTCCAAAACACACAATTACAGCAACGCTTCAGTGTGCTGGGAACCGTCGGTCTGAGATGAACACAGTCAAGCAAGTCAAAGGACTCAATTGGGGAATTGCCGCGATAAGCAATGCTACATGGTCAGGCGCACTCCTGCGGGATGTACTGTTGCACTATGGCTTTGGACCAGAGCTGGCAGCAAAGGCTCAACATGTTCAGTTCGAAGGGTTGGACAAGGACGTGTCCGGTACAGCATATGGCGCATCTATTCCACTGAACAAAGCTGTGAGTGAAGAAGGGGACGTTCTTCTTGCATACGAGATGAATGGGGAAGACCTTCCGCCTGATCACGGCTATCCTGTCCGTGTGGTTGTACCTGGAATTGTTGGAGCCCGCAATGTCAAATGGTTGGGGAAAATTGTTGTGAGTGAAGAGGAGAGCAAGAGTCACTGGCAGCAGAATGATTACAAAGGCTTTTCTCCGGGTACCGACTGGGACACTGTGGACTTTAAATCAGCACCAGCCATACAGGAGCTCCCCATACAGTCAGCAATCACTCATCCAGCAGAGGGAACCTCAGTAGACGCCAGTGACGGGGAGGTGACTGTAAAAGGCTATGCATGGAGCGGAGGAGGAAGAGAGGTTGTCAGAGTAGACGTCTCAGTAGATGGTGGGAAGACATGGCATGTAGCCAAACTTCGCACTGGCGATAAGGGACAACAAGCTCCTCCTCCTCCGCCTGGAAAAGCCTGGGCTTGGAAGCTATGGGAGATTGACGTCCCACTACCTCATAGGGCTCAGGAGCTGGAGATTGTGTGCAAAGCAGTGGACAGTAGTTACAACATGCAGCCAGATACTATTGCCCCTATCTGGAACTTACGGGGAGTGCTTAGCAATGCGTGGCATCGAGTAAAGGTAAAAGTGAATAAGGATTTGTAAGACCAAAAATTAAGTTTGTAGCTGTTTGAGTTTGTGGGTAAATCATAAAACCCTGAATATGTTTATCATTTGTCATTCATTATCACTAAATTGTGAAATCCTGTATGATGTGAAGACCACGTGAAGTTACACTGTTCATAATGGTGAACATCAACATTTCCACATTTCCACTGCCCACAAGGTTTAAGGACTTATTTTGATAATCTTAGTTTTTTACAAGCAAGGATTTCATGTCCAGGCTCCTTGCCGAATGTCACTCTTGACCAAGAAGAACTGGTGAATCTTGACCGTGTGACCGGCATCATGGATTCTTTGAAGTATCAGGCCATTTTGTCCAAGAATGTGAAGCCTTCAGTTCATACTTCTGCAGGGTTTCTCAACGCTGGCCCTCGAGATCCCCTTCTCTGCAGAGTTTTGCTCCAACCCTGATCAAACACACCTGAACAAGGTCAAAGCCACGTGAAGGCAAGCCTGCAGGGTTAGCAAACAAAAGCGTACCGCCTGCTAACACAGGGAAGGAGACTAGAGGTCGTTTTTTATGGATGTCAATAGAGGAGAGGCTTCACTACGCAGAATAAGCCGCTTTTGTGAGGAAATAGCTTATCATTTAATAAATCGACAGCCTGTCGGCTAATCTTCAAAATGTTTGCTTTTAAACATTCGTTATTTTTAGGGGGAAAAATGCTGTTTTAGAAGAGAAGTCATGGACAATTGTGCGACAGGTATGATTCGGTTCACGACACTTATTCATTTCAATGGTATCCGCAAACAGTGATTGACTGTCGCACAAATACTGAACGAATTTCAGTAACGTGAAGGCTGTAATGTGATTGGTTATCAAGGCACATGTGATCCAAGTTAGCCGTTACGCTTTTGGTAGAGCCACTGGTTCTCGTATCTCCCAATAATAAGACTATCTCTGCTTAAAAGCTACTATGGTTTGCATCAATAAACCTTTAAGTTTGATCAGGGTTGGAGCTAAACTCTAGTGGATCTCGAGGGCCAGAGTTGAGAATGCCTGCTCTAAAGTTTGATGACTATTGGACTAAATCTACCTAGGCTTGGTTTAGGGATCTGATCTGGAACGCTCTTAAGTGCTTGCTCAGTCTCCAGATTTAAATCCCATCTTTGGTAAATTCAAGGAAACCAAGAAATATCAGTGAACCTGAAGCTTTTGCACAAAAGCTATAAGCTAACTGTGGAGAGGTGTCAAGTTTGTAAGTACTTGCAGTACAGGCAGCATTTATTGAAGGTTATAAAAAGTGAAGAATTCACAAAGAAAAGAGTGAAATCAATGTGTACATGGATTTTTCAATTTGTTTTTCTTTTGAAGTGACACTTTTTCTCAGAAACATGCAAATGTATATTAATAAACTTTATATGACTATTTAATGATGCCTTGGTTGATGTTTTTTAAACATTATTTGTTCACAAAACCAGAATTTCTTACCGCTCAGGGGGTTAAATAATTTTCACTGCAATTTTTTGTTTTCACAAAACTTTATAGGGTTTTGGCACTGACAAACCCAGCTTTGCAAGCATTTTTAAATGTAAATATGCTTCTTTATACCATCACAAACTGACTTTGTAAGAAGGTATTTAAAATATGTAACGCAAATTCATGATCAATAATATTGACATTGCTAACTAAAGCACTTTAAATTTTAGACAAAAGGAAAAATAAAATGGTTATGCTAGAATAAGGTTAGAAGTACTATATTACTACAAATCTAGTTTCCCCATAGTAAAATGACATTTTACAGTTCTACTTTTTTTTTAATGACATTTGAATGTTGTATATTTATTTAACCTTTTCATAAGTGGTAGTTATTTTAGTGTAAAAGGTGTTGATGTTGGTGTGTTATATTTTAAAAGTAATTTTTAATACAATTTGTAATGTAAGTCTAATTTATATTCTATGTGAATCACTATTTTGAAGTAAATACTCAATGGTCTTAAATTATATTAAGCAAATTTCATAATATAGTATACTTCATGTCAAACGTTTAAGGGAGCAAGGGAAAAGAGAAAAATACACTACATTCAGTATAAGGTTTTTTTTTCAAGTGGGTAGGTTTGATATTTAATGAATAAAATAAAAGTAAACAAGGTTGTTGGATAAAAACGTTCTTGTTGCTTTCAGGAAAAGACAGTGGAAAATAAATATTACCATACCTGAAGAGTGTGTGTGTGTGTGTGTGTGGATTCAGTAAAAGCATACACAACTAATCCCTTCAAATGATCAATTTATTGCAGACGTTGGTAAGGTCAGTGCATTATCTTATTTATACAGTTTTTGGAATGATCCATAAAATATGGCTTAAAAATCAAAATTCCTTGCAGGATCAAGTTCGTGGTTAACATGATGTAAAGAACGAATATTTACAGCACGTTTTCTACACTGCAATAGACAAACTGAATGCTCATTTGATGCGTGTCATCTTAACACTCCTCACCTTCCTCTTCTCCTTCTCCCTCGACTGAATCTACACCCACCTCCTCATAATCTTTCTCCAGAGCTGCCATGTCTTCTCTGGCCTCAGAGAACTCGCCCTCCTCCATTCCTTCACCGACGTACCAGTGCACAAAGGCACGCTTAGCGTACATCAGATCGAACTTATGATCAAGCCTGGCCCACGCCTCTGCGATCGCAGTGGTGTTGCTCAACATGCACACGGCTCTCTGCACCTTCGCCAAATCCCCACCGGGAACAACAGTGGGAGGCTGGTAGTTGATGCCAACCTTGAAACCAGTTGGACACCAGTCCACAAACTGGATGCTGCGCTTGGTCTTAATGGTGGCTATTGCAGCATTTACATCTTTGGGCACAACATCGCCGCGGTACAACAGGCAGCAGGCCATGTACTTGCCGTGACGTGGGTCACATTTGACCATCTGATTGGATGGTTCAAAGCAAGCGTTAGTGATCTCAGCCACTGAGAGCTGCTCATGGTAAGCTTTCTCAGCAGAGATCACAGGAGCATAAGTTGCCAAAGGAAAATGGATACGTGGATACGGCACCAAGTTGGTCTGAAACTCTGTAAGATCAACGTTTAGGGCGCCGTCGAATCGGAGAGAAGCAGTAATGGACGACACAATTTGGCTGATCAACCTATTGAGATTGGTGTAAGTTGGACGCTCGATATCAAGGTTTCTACGGCAGATATCATAGATGGCCTCGTTGTCGACCATGAAAGCACAGTCTGAGTGCTCTAGTGTGGTGTGTGTGGTGAGGATGGAGTTGTAGGGCTCCACCACAGCAGTCGAGACCTGTGGAGCTGGATAGATGGAGAACTCAAGCTTGGATTTCTTTCCATAATCAACAGAAAGACGCTCCATCAGCAAAGAGGTGAAACCAGAACCGGTTCCTCCTCCAAAGCTGTGAAACACCAAGAAGCCCTGAAGTCCAGTGCACTGATCAGCCTATGAATGAAGAGAGAGGAATGAAAAGAAATATATTCAGTCAAAAACAAACGCTGAATGAAAACAGTCTGAGTGCGATTTATAAAGATTCCTCACCAGTTTGCGAATCCTGTCAAGAACGAGATCAATGATCTCTTTGCCAATAGTGTAATGGCCACGCGCGTAGTTGTTCGCTGCGTCCTCCTTCCCAGTGATCAGCTGCTCCGGGTGGAAAAGCTGCCGGTAAGTTCCTGTGCGGACCTCATCTGAACCGCAAAAAAGACGTTTGAGAGAACGAAAGCTGTGAGGAACTCGTGGATCAACCATAAAGGCCAGTTCACACTGCACTGACTAGGGCTGGGTCTCGTTCAAAAATGTTCGATATCAATACAGAGACCGCCCGGTTCCTGTACGATACTTTTTTCAATACCAATTTTATGTAATCCAAGATTACATTACATATTACCTAAAAAAAAGATTTGGTTTTACTTTTTCAGTTTGTTGACTGACAGTCTTAGAGGGAGCAACTTTCTCTTCTTAAGTTTATTTTGTGCTGTCAAGATTTGCATCAGATTTGTCATGTTGCCAGTCTTGGAAACAATTATCTTGTCGCAAATATTGCATCTGGCATCGAGTCTGGTGAAATGCAGCCACACTTTTGATCTTTTCCACATCTTTTACATCTATGGGAGTTGGGAATCTTAGACACTACAGGCTCACGTGTGAGACACTCTGGGTGTAACCGGCGTAAACTAGTGTTTTTCGCCAACCAACGGCAAGAGACACTTTGTCGGGTTTTGCTGAATCAACGTTACCCCTGTCGGTGTGTGTTGGCGTTGGTCGACGCTTGTTTTCTGTTCCACTCGCCATTTGTTTGATTGTGGAACGTCTGAGAAGTGAATACTGTAATCTGGTGACTGTCCGCATTGATCGCCGCCTGTCGGTACAGTGTGAATTGGCCTTAAGAGACAACAGGTAATCAGATACTAACCGATCACAGTGGGCTCCAGATCTACAAACACTGCTCTGGGCACATGCTTTCCAGCTCCCGTCTCACTGAAAAAAGTGTTGAAGGAGTCGTCCCCTCCACCGATCGCCTTATCACTGGGCATCTGTCCATCCGGCTGGATCCCATGCTCGAGACAGTAAAGTTCCCAGCAGGCATTGCCAATCTGGACGCCAGCTTGACCCACGTGAATTGAAATACACTCGCGCTGGTGTGAAGAAGAAAATCATCCGTTTTAATGTTATATAATGATTCGTTATTTGCATCCTTCAAATCTGATATACTTTAGGACTTGAATTGCAACTGTGAATTAGGTGTTGTGATGATATTTGCAGTTCAGAGCTTTAGAATGGGAAAAAACTCACAAACTTCATCCGGCTGTTCCCTATTTCTTGCCTATTAACATAGGGTTTTATTTAAAGTATTACAATACATTTTACCAAATTGTATTATGTAAGGCTGAGAGCTGTATTTTCATTCTGGGTTTATAATAGTCCTCACTCTGCAACTGAGAATAATTATGAATCTGTTTAAAGCATTTAAAGCAACATATGTTTCCTGAGCTTAGCTGGTCAGGGTAATACATTTTAATGAGATTATGGCTGTCTGCATATGCTGCACTTTAAAAAGATTAGTGTTTTCTCTCCCTTTACAACACAATTAACCATTGCTATAAGGACACAATTTTCAGTATTGTCCTTACCAGAATCAAAAGTCTAACATCAGTAACTTGATTTTAAGTGATTGTGTTTAAATACAGCTCCGTTTGAATTTATTTACCCCTCTCGATTAAAAGGATATATATAATTTGCTCACTATTGCACTGTTTATTGTATTTTCGTTTTAATACTGTTTAAACGCTCATCTTCTCCTCTGCAAAACATATGAACACTGATCATGTTTGAGCCGCGTCAGTATGCTGAATATTCAGCATGAACAGCCTATCCCTATAGGCTACTATCAAGCATATCGTTCGCATACTATCGATCAGACACACTCTGCAGCCTCGCATCAGTTGAGGAGCATCACTATCTGCAATTACACGTGCATATTAACAATAAAGATAAATAACCAGATTAAATAAAGGCTTTGGTTAAACTTCACCACTCAATTCTTGCTGTAGTTGTTTTATTATTCGTATCCTGTCTTTAAAATAGCATGCAATCTTAAAATAAATGTTATTTATTGGTATAGTTCCATGAAGAACCTTTAACATCCATGGAACATTTCCATTGCACAAAAGGTTGTTATAGTGGGGAAAAATCCCTTTATTTTTAAGAGTGTAGCCTAAAAAGTAAAAATACGTTAGTCAGCTACTCACCATTTTCCTCTAGGCCTAATTAGGGATGATGTGGAAACGAGATGTTGATACAGCGTTACTGTTCTCGACGATGAAGAGTCGATGTAGTAACTGCGAGAAATCCTCGCGTCGCGCCGCTTTTATAGCCTACAGCGACAGAGCAGGATCTGACCTACTTATGTAGCCTATGTGAATATAGAATGCAATTTTATTGCACCAGAACACTTTCGTTTCAATCGAGCTCATGCATGTCTGAATAATCTCTGAGGATAATTTTGCTATTATGTAGGCTTTAACTAGATTTTCTATCTGAATATGAATATGATAGTTAAACCCCTCTTGCAAAAGATTTATATTAAAATCTATAAATGTTACATTTTTAACAGTCTAGGATTTAAACAAAAACATTTTTTTTTACACAATGTGCATCACTTGGTAGTCTGCAGCATTATGACGCCATCACTGCAGCAGAATCTCTAATATGGGCGGCGGCCGAGCTGGTCGTGTTTTAAAAGCCTATGAGCTGACTAGTTAGGGAGCTGGAGCGGTTTATTATACACTAGAACAGAATACTTTAGAGGCAGTTTATAGGTTTTGAAACACATTCTGTCTGTCTGGATATTGTGCATCAGCAACCGCATCAAATCTAAAAGACATTGTAAATAACCTGTTTAACGTTATTATACGCATGTTATTGATGCGTCCAGTCAGGTTATTGAAATAAGTTACGGTCCAAAAAAAACACGAATGGAAAAATGTTAAATGATTTTAGGATGCAAGGTGCAGGTCATTTTAATTTAGGCTACACGAACTGCACTAACATGTTTGAATAACCTTTTGAGATAAAGGATTAACAGCACTCGGTAAGAGTGGCGGTAAAACAGTTTTTTGTCTGGAATGTTATCATCACACAAAGGCTTGTTTTTTTTTCTCTCTCTCTCTCTCTCTCTCTCCTCTCTCTCTCTCTCTCTCTCTCTCTCTCTCTCTCTCTCTCTCTCTCTCTCTCTCTCTTCCTCCATCTTCTCCATCTTCTCGGCATTGAGATCAACACACATAAGCGCCGACAGCACCTGTGAAAAAACACAAAATGGTGAGTTTACACTTTAATTTCTCAGTTAATTTCTTCATATGTTCATATATTTTGGTGTTTTTGGTTTTTGACTCTGCAGAATTAAGTATATAGTTGCACGCCATTGCTAGAAGAGGATTTCGAATTCTGTATTATTTATATGCCAATATTTCTGATCTGTGAGACCAAAAAGGAACATATTATGTACTGTAAATTATACATTGACTTGTGAGATTTAGCCAATATTATTGCTTTTAACGAGAGTTAGATCACATGTTATAATGTCATATGTTACATTTTTGGATTGTAATGCATTTTAGATTTCATGTCATTTGTGCCATTGGCTGTTTAATTATGGACAATTATGCATCTCAAAATGGTGCTGACATCATGTTTTTATAAAGTAGGCTATTGCTATGTTTCATAACAGCTTAAAAAAATCGTTTTTTTGTCTTCTTCCAGAAAATAAATATGTATTTGAATTTAACATGGTATGTAATCAAATCTATCATACGAAAATGAAATTTTTTAAAGCTTCATTGTGTCTCAGAGCTGGACATGATCCATAAATTACAGGATAAATGTTCATGACAATAGTTATTCTTATTTTCTACTACAGCGCGAGTGTATTTCAATTCACGTGGGTCAAGCTGGCGTCCAGATTGGCAATGCCTGCTGGGAACTTTACTGTCTCGAGCATGGGATCCAGCCGGATGGACAGATGCCCAGTGATAAGGCGATCGGTGGAGGGGACGACTCCTTCAACACTTTTTTCAGTGAGACGGGAGCTGGAAAGCATGTGCCCAGAGCAGTGTTTGTAGATCTGGAGCCCACTGTGATCGGTTAGTATCTGATTACCTGTTGTCTCTAAAGGCCAATTCACACTGTACCGACAGGCGGCGATCAATGCGGACAGTCACCAGATTACAGTATTCACTTCTCAGACGTTCCACAATCAAACAAATGGCGAGTGGAACAGAAAACAAGCGTCGACCAACGCCAACACACACCGACAGGGGTAACGTTGATCCGCAAAACCCGACAAAGTGTCTCTTGCCGTTGGTTGGCGTCTGTCACTGCTAGGGCTGGGTTTTGAGTTCGAAACTTTTTAGGCACCTACTGAATTGCCTTGATACCTTTGAGTATCAAAACATCTCTTATTGTTCAGTACCAAATATCGATAACTAAGGGGTTATTATTCTCAATGTCAGTGAGCCAATAAGTATGCAGCATGACTGGCTGTACACTGAGCCTGTAGTGTGTAAGATTCCCAACTCCCATAGATGTAAAAGATGTGGAAAAGATCAAAAGTGTGGCTGCATTTCACCAGACTCGATGCCAACGGCGCGCGCTGCAATATTTGCGACAAGATAATTGTTGCCAACACGACAAATCTGATGCAAATCATGACAGTGCATCAGAATAAACTTAAGAAGAGAAAGTTGCTCCTCTAAGACTGTCAGTCAACAAACTGAAAAAGTAAAACCAAATCTTTTTTAGGTAATATGTAATGTAATCTTGGATTACATAAAATTGGTATTGAAAAAAGTATCGTTGAGGAACCGGTCTCTGTATTGATATCGAACATTTTTGAACGATACCAGCCCTAGTCAGTGCAGTGTGAACTGGCCTTTATGGTTGATCCACGAGTTCCTCACAGCTTTCGTTCTCTCAAACGTCTTTTTTGCGGTTCAGATGAGGTCCGCACTGGAACTTACCGGCAGCTTTTCCACCCGGAGCAGCTGATCACTGGGAAGGAGGACGCAGCGAACAACTACGCTCGTGGCCATTACACTATTGGCAAAGAGATCATTGATCTCGTTCTTGACAGGATTCGCAAACTGGTGAGGAATCTTTATAAATCGCACTCAGCCTGTTTTCATTCAGCGTTTGTTTTTGACTGAATATATTTCTTTCCATTCCTCTCTCTTCCTTCATAGGCTGATCAGTGCACTGGACTTCAGGGCTTCTTGGTGTTTCACAGCTTTGGAGGAGGAACCGGTTCTGGTTTCACCTCTTTGCTGATGGAGCGTCTTTCTGTTGATTATGGAAAGAAATCCAAGCTTGAGTTCTCCATCTATCCAGCTCCACAGGTCTCGACTGCTGTGGTGGAGCCCTACAACTCCATCCTCACCACACACACCACACTAGAGCACTCAGACTGTGCTTTCATGGTCGACAACGAGGCCATCTATGATATCTGCCGTAGAAACCTTGATATCGAGCGTCCAACTTACACCAATCTCAATAGGTTGATAGGTCAGATAGTGTCGTCCATTACTGCCTCTCTCCGATTCGACGGCGCCCTAAACGTTGATCTTACAGAGTTTCAGACCAACTTGGTGCCGTATCCACGTATCCATTTTCCTTTGGCAACTTATGCTCCTGTGATCTCTGCTGAGAAAGCTTACCATGAGCAGCTCTCAGTGGCTGAGATCACTAACGCTTGCTTTGAACCATCCAATCAGATGGTCAAATGTGACCCACGTCACGGCAAGTACATGGCCTGCTGCCTGTTGTACCGCGGCGATGTTGTGCCCAAAGATGTAAATGCTGCAATAGCCACCATTAAGACCAAGCGCAGCATCCAGTTTGTGGATTGGTGTCCAACTGGTTTCAAGGTTGGCATCAACTACCAGCCTCCCACTGTTGTTCCCGGTGGGGATTTGGCGAAGGTGCAGAGAGCCGTGTGCATGTTGAGCAACACCACTGCGATCGCAGAGGCGTGGGCCAGGCTTGATCATAAGTTCGATCTGATGTACGCTAAGCGTGCCTTTGTGCACTGGTACGTCGGTGAAGGAATGGAGGAGGGCGAGTTCTCTGAGGCCAGAGAAGACATGGCAGCTCTGGAGAAAGATTATGAGGAGGTGGGTGTAGATTCAGTCGAGGGAGAAGGAGAAGAGGAAGGTGAGGAATATTAGATTTCCTTTATTTAATGTCTTCCTAGAATCAAAATGAGCAGGTTGCCTAGACTGAACAATTTCACAAGCTTAAGAAAATACCAAGTGACATAATGGTGTGGTGTTAGTTTCAATCTATGTAATTCCCTGATAAACATTACAAAAGCTAATTGTGGATATTCTGTTCAGTGTACGTTTTTGGTTTTTAAGAACTCAATAAAAACCTTAAAATAATCATGTTATGTTTCTGTTTACATTCATATGCTCCTGATCACTTACTTATGTAATTAATAAAATGAATGCCACATCAACAATAAATTGACCTTTAGTTTTGCATTTTACGGGGTCATTAGAAATCAGTTTTTGCTTGATCTTTGCAAACAAGAGTTTGATGCACTATATAGACATACTTTAACTTTCAGAACGAGTTTAAAAAACTCAAACAGCTCATTCTGAAATCACTGACTGTGAATTTGTGCTTCTTTGTGTCCAAACTAACGCCACATCGATTGTTAGCTAGTAGACAAATGTGAAGTCCACCAAAGCTGTATAGAAATTGCTCTTCAGCAATCTTTTAAACCCTAAAATGGCACATTTGGACATGCTACAGGTCTTCACATACACACAATCAAGCGAAGACTGATGCATCGAATGTGCCATTTGGAACAGGGCCACGAATTTAGCAACAAGCAATGGAATATAGGACAGATATTAATATTTCAAAAACCACAAGAAAAAATATATTTTAATTGGGTTTTTACTAACAAGAACAGTATAATTTTATAAAATTTTAGTGAATCGCAAATGTTTCTCTTTTCAAATCAAATAATGCAATGTAGTTTGTTTGTAATTTTACAAGCATAATGTTCTTCAAAAATGTGTGAAGTCTTCTAAACCCGTATCTAACTATTAGTAATGAAATGAAACTTTCTGTGAAACTTTTTTTATTTTCTGTGTTTTTACTACTTAAAGGGATACTCCACTTTTTTTGGAAATAGGCTAATTTTACAACTCCCCCAGAGTTAAACAGTTGGGTTTTACCGTTTTTTAATCCATTCAGCCGATTTTCTGATATTTAGAAGAATATCAGTAACCAGACAGTTTCTGGTCTCATTGACTTCCATAGTGAATGGATTCAAAAACGGTAAAACTAGTTTTACAACGGAGTTGTAAAATTAGCCTATTTCCAAAAAAAGTGGAGTATCCCTTTAAGGTATTTAAATGAATCAAGCACTAGTAGAAGAACAGGGTTTTAAATGTTTTGTTCCTTTCACATTCTGAACCAATTGTAACGGTACTGTGCAGGTATATTTATTTTGTTTTTGATAGCACATGGTATTGTTATAAAAGCACATCCCAGACAAATTTGACATTCTGTTAAATTTGAAATTGAACACAATAAAAGAATATTACAGACATCCCCCTTCTTCACATAATCCATATTTCACAAGTTCACACTTACAAATAATCAGATAGAGTAAAGAGTATGTATTCCCCAGTGTCCCTCTCTGGGATAGGAACCAGTCGCGAGAGAGGAGTCGGGATGGCGGAGGGATGCAGGAAAACTGTTGAGGAACAGGTGAGTCGGCGGTGTATATATTGGCCTCCAATGGCGGTTATTCGATAGAATGGGTGAAGGTCTCTGCACTTTACTGTCTTTTCCAAGTAATCTAGTTCCAATTAAAGGAACCGTATGTAAGATTGTGGCCAAAAAATGGTACTGCAATCACTTTCAAATGACTGTAGAGCGGTGTATCCCCTCCCCCTCCTCCTGACTCGAGGTTGCCAGATAGGCTGTAGAATCCACACTTTTTTATTCGACACGTTTGTAGCTGCGGCTGTGGTAACCAGAGCAGAGCTGGCAACCCGGATGCCGCAACACTACTGACTTTGTGATTGGCGGGTAGGTGAAGGGTGGAGCATCAGACCAAAACACAACATGACAACATCAACATCAGTTGAGGGCTGCAACTTCACTTTTTAAATGACAATGTCCTGGCCGGACTACTTTTGTCAGTGATATAAGTATTTGAAATGAACATGATTTCTTAATGTCTAGTGACATATATGATTAATTGAAATACATTTCTTACACGGTTCCTTTAAACTTATTTGACTCCATTTTATCATGACCTTAGTTTAGAATGCCAATTGGTTAATGGTCATTTATATAATAGTTTAGCAGCACATTTGATTATTATCTTCAACTCTTTACTTATATTTTACCTGTTCATATTAGAAAGCTATGTCGCTTTGAGGTCCTCACTCATTGTTTAACGCAGGTCTCAAGATCACAAGCTCGCCAGCTTCGGTCACCAAACAGAGGTAATTGGATATCAAGAAAACTCACTGGCAGGCGGGTTACGAACGCTGGCAATAAGGAATTCTTTGGCATACCGAAAAACAAACAAGATGACTTTAAGGCAGCCATAAAAAATATAAAATGGGATGAGTTACCTCCTGAAAATGATTTAGAAATGACCAGTCAAATCTTTACAGAAAAATTGCAATCTACAATCCATGAATTCTCAATTAGAATTAAATGTAAAAACAAGAAACAGAGTCTCCCCTGGATGAATGAGAAAGTGCTAAAACTAATGAAGGAACGAGACAATGCTTTAAAAATATCCATAAAATCAAAGATGTCCATTGATAGGTATAACTTTGTTAGGCTAAGAAACACAGTAACTAGAGAACTGAGAAAAGCAAAGGCGGACTTTTTTATTATAATTGCTGAAAATTCAAATGGTAACTCAAAAGCCATATGGAGTCAAATTAAAAAATTAACCGGTCAAAACATTAGTATAACAAAGCCAATTGTACTAAAAGCAAATGACACAATCTTGAAGAGTCCGACTGATGTGGCACAGGCATTTAATCAATACTTTGTTGAGTCAGTAGATAGTATTGCCCAATGTTTTGCAGTACAACAAAATAATGCACTTCCAGCTAATAGTAGGGAGCCAGCATTAACACTAAAACCAGTATCAGAGGATGAGGTTGTAAAAGTAGTCACATCTCTCAAATCCTCAAGGGCTAAGGATATCTATGGTATGGATACACTTATGCTGAAAGAGATTAAATCTTCAATAGTTACCCCACTAACACACATAATCAATATTTCACTGGCTCAAGGAAGGTTTCCTAATTCATGGAAACCTGCTGTCGTGACCCCTATATTCAAAGGTGGTGATCCTCTACTGACTTCCAACTACAGGCCCATCAGTGTTGTACCTATAGTATCAAAAATATCTGAAAAACTGATTAACAAACAAATCATTGACTATCTCAACAATAGTTCCTTTCCACTGCACCCAATGCAATTTGGATTCAGGGCTAATTACTCGACGGAAACAGCTACATGTTACTTCATAGAAAAAGTTAAGGCATCACTGGATAAAGGCGGGGTTGTAGGGGCAGTGTTCCTTGACTTAAAGAAAGCATTTGACACAGTTAATCACAACATCTTATTGTATAAATTATTGAAATTAAATTTTTCTTCAGAGTTGGTCAATCTTATCAAATCTTATCTCTCACTCCGCTCTCAATATGTTAAAATTGGCAACTACAAATCAAACTCCCTATGTCTTTCAACCGGGGTCCCGCAGGGCTCCATACTTGGTCCAACCCTCTTTAGCATATACATTAATGATCTACCTGTTGTATGTGAAAATTGTGATATTATAATGTATGCCGATGACACAGTTATTTTTACTCATGGTAAGACCGCAGCAGAGGTTGCAATCAAACTAACAGAGATTTTAGTGAAAGTCACATCTTGGCTTAATCAATGTTGTTTGCAACTGAATGTTTCAAAAACAGTTTGTATGTTTCTTTCCAAAGGCTCCCACATAGACGCAGAACAAGACATCTCCATTTCAGGACACAGATTAAAAATGGTCTCAGAATACAAGTATTTAGGACTGCACTTAGACTCTAATCTGGCCTTCAAAACCCACATAAAGAGGGTCTGTAATAAAGTAAAGTTCAGTTTGGCTAATTTCAGGTATATCAGAAACCTCCTATCAACAGAGGCAGCTAAGGTATACTTCCACTCATTGGTTCTCTCCCACATCACCTACTGTTTGATAAGTTGGTCCAACACACACTCTACAACCTTAAAACCACTGAAATCCTTATACAAACAAGCACTTAAAATTCTAGATAAAAAAGCCATTTCAGTACCATCATTGCCATATCCTAAAGAAGTATAATCTGCTTAGTTGGGAAAACCTCATAAAATACAGAAATGTTTGTGTAGTTTACAAGATCATGCACAGTTTAGCTCCTCCTCCTCTGTTTGGCCTTATTAATTTTAAATCGAATGCAAACAGAGTTACAAGAGGTGCAACGAGGAGGGACTGCACAATCCCACTCAAAAAAACCACTTACAGTCAGGCCGTCTTCTCATTTACAGCATCACATCAATGGAACTCAGTACCACCATTAATTAGAGAGTCCCCATCTTATCACTCATTTAAGATTAATATTAAGAAATGGCTTATTGAAAATCAACACTGTTATCACTGACGCTGGTCACATCTATCAACAATAACTGTATCATCTATTATCATCTTATCTCTTCTATTTTTTTTTTATTTTTATCTTTTATCTGATCATCTTGTCTACTTGATTATTTGTGATTTTAACACAGGCTAATTTTTTACTTTGTATTTATTGTATAAATAATTGTATGTAATTTAACAGTTTTAGGATGCCGAATAACATCTGGCAAGGGGACTGCCGATGAAAACTAGCCTGTGGCTAACTCGGGTACGCTTACATTTGTTCTGAATGTTGATCAGTGTACACTGTCCCTTTTTAAATAAACAAATAAATAATATACACCTGAGATCGGTCGCATTCACGCTTACAGCCCCCGTGGTTTTGCATACACTTGAACTTAAAGTAATGTTTACTTCAGGCAGCGGTTTGGCCACTATACAGATATCAACCAACATTACTTCTCTTATAATAGCTTTGGATTGGCCATGCCGTGGTTTCCCACGTACACTTATCTAAAGTAACATTAAATTAAAACAGAGGTAAAACACACCCAAATTTACAGTAGGTTGGTCAAGCAGCATTTTTGCTTTTTTTTTTTAAACGGAACTTCACTTCTTGTCTTTGTGAACCAAGTACACTTGAATTAGTGGCAAATATTAGTCGTCAATAATCTGATTCTGAGGTGAGACTTGCGTCTCAAATGGTGATGCTAACTTCACAAGAGAGAGTTCAAATGTTAATTTCCTTTGTTTTCTCAGAGAGTTGCCCTCTCTTCCAGTTCGTCCAGTTTTTCCAGTCTTACAATATCATGTTGTAAATGCCCATTTTTGAGTGGGAGGAAAAACTGTTGAGTGGAGTGCTGTTTTCGTGCCTGTATCTTTAAATGTAAATGAGCTGCTCGATCTTCTGGAAAGAAGAGGGCGGAGCCTGTACCGCTTATGCTTTAGATACTCTGCCAAAAACTAAAACATTTGTTTACCTTCTCTGTCACGGTCACTCTGGCGTCTAACGTCTCACACTTGGTCTAACAGTTACACTATCACACTAAACTGCATTTGAGTGTGTGGAAAGTCATAATGTTATTCTGTGTTAGTTTGTCTGTAAGCTAGATCAACATTAGAATAACATACTGATCATATTCTAACATTTCATCATGTTGAGCTATATAACATTGATTTGTTTTATGTATATTTGGGCTAGACATTACGCAGTTTTCCACGTCTGTCGCCATGGTTACTAAGGTAGTACAAGCGGAAACAAGGGATAACGCGGATATTACGTCATTAACAGGCGACAAGTGAACAGGGACGGGCACTATTTAAAAATGTGAATTTCTCTGAATTTACAAATTCTTGGAAACATTTAGGACAATGTAAGTACATAATTGAAAGAAATATATAACACTCTGCAAGTGGTTTTTGGATATTTTGATACAAAATACATTATCAAAATACAAATACAAATACAAAATACATACTTACATATAACTTTAATAAGAATACATTTCTTACTTGAATGCTGCTGTTAAATGCTCTGGCGAGGAGATAACATGGCGGACTGTGTTCAGCTCACGGTGGGCGGGTCTATGTAATGAGCCGAGTCCGTCAGCAGTCGTGGGCGGGGCTTAAGCATTTGTGACTCACATAGAATCTGCTTCTGAGACACTGCTCATGATTTATGGGGAATCAAAAAAGAGGAGTGAGTGGATTTTTACCATTATAGAGTGGTTGTGCGATTTTGTACACACACTCCAGACACACATTTATGTTTAAACATCACGTAAAAGTGAATTTTGCATGTCCTCTTTAAAAATGTTGAAGTATCCCACAGATTTTACTTAGAAACTGAAATGAAATGTGTCAGGGCAGGGGGTGACACTGCATTAAAACTAGAAGTGACATTAAAAGAGAGATTTAGAAATTCCTGGCAAGGTGTCACACTAATTGCCACAGAATTAGTGTTAATTGTGCTATATATATATATATATATATATATATATATATATATATATATATATATATATATATATATATATATATATATATATATATATATGATAGAAAACATGTGATGTGATATGCTTGTCTTAATGTGAAGACTGAAGACTTTACTGTATTTCAGTCATGATGCCTTTATTGACTGAGCAAAGGGGAAAAAATGTAAGCTATGTATGAATTATTAATGTGGGCATACAGTGAGCATATCCGTTATGTTTATGAAGTACACAGTGTGCAAAATAATCATTTAAATAGTTCTACATTTCCTGCAGAATGACTCGGCACATTTGCTGAAAAGCAAGGGAATACAATTAACTCACTTTTTCGAAGGCAAAGGCTTGATTTACATTGATATTGTCAGACCACATGTTGAATAAGCATCTTTTATGTCAATTTCTTAAATTTAATTAATACATTAATTAGAATAAATAAATGTTTTTCACTGTGGCAGTGTCCCCCAAAAGTAACATCTCTTTTGTCTATGTCATTTTTTATTCAATTTGTGTATGTAATACTTAAATAATGTCTGAAATGTGTACCTTTGTAATTATGTATGTACATTTTGGAAAATGTCTCATGTGACTGTTTTATTTATCTTGTATGAAACAAATCCAATGAAAGAAGTGACTCTCATTAGATAAATATGTATAAAGTGTATAATATGCCAAGGCTTCAGCCTACACATTTTTCAGTTATTTTTTATTTATTATGGAAAATTGTCTGTGAGGGACTAAAAAAATATTTTTTGTTGAATTGAAAATTTGAAACACAGGAAAAAGAACTAGAGCATGTGCACCCAAAACAAGCACAAGAACAAATCTAATCATTGCTTTTTATGAATGGGTCATTGAATTATTAAAAAACAGAGAGATGTCTGCACTCTGAAGTGAACGCTCCAGAAAATGATGATTACAACCAAATCCATTTGACCAGTCAGTTGGGAAATGTTGTGCTTGGTTGTAAAACTGGTTGTTAAAAATGTTCTTGGAGATTTCAGTGAGTGAGCGCACATCAATCATTCATGTGTGTTTATTGCTCCCCCTACAGCTGAGCCCGACCCAGTCTAGTCCAATGCTATAAGTCTGGCCTGGAAATTTCTTACATTCTCCCAGCACATTTTCTATGCAAAAAATTGAAATGCATTCATCCTTTTTCTTTTGACTTTCACTGAAAAATGGTCTGTTATTATTATAAATGTAATGATTACACATAAAGCTGTTCATTTTGAGTGCATTAATTCACATATGAAATGGAAACCGTGCCTAGGTTGTGCCTGTGAGGGAGTGACTGACCGTATGGATGAATAGATAGATGATAGAGGATGAGATCAGGGGCTCGGGAGACTGGGAGACTGGGAATGGGCTGGGCTGGGTGGAGCTCAGATGGACTGACCAGCTTCATGTATAAAAGCCTCTCAGTCTCACATCCTGCCGTGACTCAGCTTTGATCAAAACAACAGGCACACGGACCACAAGAAGAGGAAGATACACTAGTTTATCATATCATAAAGTACAAGCTTATAGGAAAATCATGAGTCACTCCTCATACCGCACCTCTTATCAGCGCACTTTTGGGGCGCCTGCCTATAGCCCAGTGTCCAGTCGCGTAGGAGGCCGTTACATCTCCTCCTCCACACCCTCCCGCTCTGTGGACTTCAGGAGCCGCTCCAGCGCTCCGGGCCCCCGGCTCTCTTATGATAAAGTGGACTTCTCTCTGGCGGAGGCCGTCAACCAGGAGTTCCTGACCACACGCAGCAATGAGAAACGAGAACTTGCAGGAACTCAACGATCGCTTCGCCAGCTTCATCGAGAAGGTGCGGTACCTGGAGCAGCAGAACACAAAGCTGACTCTGGAGTTGGGTCAGTTTAAGGAGCAGCAGCAGGGGCCGTCGGGACGGGTCAATGAGCTGTGCCAGCAGGAGATGAGAGAGATGCGCAGACAGATGGAGCTCATGGGCAACGATCGAGACCAGATGCAGGTGGAGAGAGACAACCTGGCTGAAGATGTGGCCCTGCTCAAGCAGAGGTGTGTGTGAGGGCTGGTGGGGTGTGTGTGTATCTACACATGACAGATTCTGCAGTGTTAATATTTCTAGAAAACTTCTCACCTTTAATGTTTGACACTGCGGCTATAGTGTGTGGATTGTTCACTCAAAAATGTAATCTTTTGCCATCATTTTCTCATCCTTATGTCATTCCAAACTTTGGAATACAAAAAGAAGTTAATGTTATTGTTTATTGTATTGACAAAAAAAAGTTCAAAATATGTGTTTGGCTGAAGACAGAGAGTCATGCAGGTTTGGAAAGACATGAGGATGACAGAATTTTTATTTTTGGGTGAACTAACCATTTAAAAGAAAATTGGGCCGAGTTATAAGTTAAAAGTTAAAGTTAGAAGTGAGAAAGATTGAATGTCAAGTTTGAAAAATGAAGGTACAGACCTTTCTATGTATTGGGAGGATATTTAGAGCAGCTGATATTTGACAACTATGGTGTTTGTTGTATCATGATTCTGAAGGATTAATATATTCATTTATTTGGATGCATTGGGATATTATGGATATAAAGTAGTATATAGGCTACACTGTAGTAAAAAAAATGAAAACATATATTTTTTTTCTTTTACCTATATTTTGAATTATGCATTGCATTGTCCTGGCAGAAAATTACCAGTTGCCAATTTTTTTTACAGTGAACTTTAAATGTGCTCAGGATGTCTCTAAATATGTTTACTTTGGTACAGAGGAGTTTGTATAAAAGAAAAGAGCTTTGCTATATTGATGAAAATCTGAAATGTGCAGATATCTTTAGAGTTAATTGGGAATTAAGATTAGATCTTTTAAAATAACCGCATGTCTGTAGCCTCTAATGAAGTTCATGAAACATGGGCGTGGCAGCGAATGAAAGAGACAAAGAAACCGCTGCAGGGATCCTCCCATCATCATCCAGACTGCGGTTTACAATGTGCCTGGAAGAGACATTTAAACAACTAATATTCATAGCCTAATATTTAGTCTAAATCATGACAGACCCAATTTCATGCGTTTACTGCAAAAAACACAAACGCTCATACAGATGTGCCACTCATCACTGCTTAAAACTACTTTAACCCCAACACTTTTTGAACTATATTAAATTAAGTCGCATGTTTCACACCGTGCACGAGTCTGCATCTCTCAGTAATAAAGACAGCATCAGGTCCGCGATGCTCCGTCACGCCTCACAACTACAGGATTACTGTCATGCTGGGCGTTTTCCCGAGGACAAAAAGGTAAGTCTCTTAAAAAAAAAAACCCGGAGGACAAAGTAAAACAGAAAATACTACAAAATATTATGTAAAAGCACTTTTTTTATAAAGTAGCTAACACTATCCAACAGACACCATGTATACGATTATTATGATGGTTTCGTTCAATAAATGAAAATGTTTTAAGGCAATGTTTGTAACTCCCATGAAGAACACTATTAATATTGTCTGCTAGAAAAATCGTGGTGGTTCGGTGCTGGAAAAATATGACTTTGGTGTTCAGGTCAGGACTGTTTGTCAGGAGTCAGCTAGCCTATAGGCCTACCAGACCTATGGTAATTTCTGAAAATTGTGTAGGCCTAATAAAATAAACGACTGTAATGCCCAATACAATAAAAAGACAAACTAATAACAAAAACACAACTAGAACATAGAGAACATATGTCAACACTTGTAGTAGGTAAAAAAAAAAAGATAGATACGATTGATCATATGCAATGTCAGGCTTCTAAAATAATGTTTTTAAGTAAGAAAATAAGATCTAAAAAAGATTTTAAAAGGTGTAAGGATTAACTTTCTAAGCATAGGCCAAATTTTGTGTCAATATATTGTAAAAATTACTTGGAATTATTAAAATATTAATAATGTTTAGTCTTCCTTTTAGTTTTAGGCTTTTGACTATTAGGTCAGTACAAAATAAGTGACAATGTGGGGTTGTAGTTGGACACCCTGATAAAAAGCAAAGGGGCTGTGTGATTATCTTACATGAAATTGCTGTCCTGTGGCAAAACATGAGGGCGAATGCGTTTTAGACCAAACGTGGATTAGAGATTGTCTTGAGTGTAACATGGCGCACCAGTGAGTGGTGAGATATTTTGCTAATGAAACGATCGTGCCAGAAAAATGGTAGGAGATGTCATGTATTATGTCTGGTTTCTTGGTATTAACTTGTGAGATTTTATTACATTTTACGCATGGCCATTAAAACAACCAAAACAATGAGTTTACAAAAACGCTATGAGTAACACACCCAGGAGGGATCTCCACACTCGGGAGGTGAATTGCAGACCGCGGTCAGACACTGTCTTCCCAAAGGCTGTAATTGATAATTGAATGTAATTGTAATTGATTGCTGTCTCAATGGCAGTGGCGAGGCCCTTCAACGGCACTAAAAGACAATCCTTGGAGAAACAATCCTCTACGACAAGCACACAGGTGAACTCATCTGATGCTGTGCCATTGTGATGAAATCCATCCAGAGGTGTGACTAGGATGATGAGGAATGAGCTTTTCTGCTGGAAGATGTTATGGAGATTTGGTTGGTAGCTTGGATGGGCTGAGAATGTACCAGTCTAAAGCCCTATTTGGACAAGATTAGTTTAACATGGAGAGGTGGGGTAAGTAAAGTAGTTATTATTACCAGAGCTTCTCAGTGATTATAGTCCCGTCCGAAAGTGCAATCTCAGTTATTATTACGGACGAAATTAGTAAAGATTAAAGCGACTTTTACCTTATGTAAAAAGGTCAGGAAAAATAACCTCAGGTTATACTAATCCCGTGCAAATAGAACCGCTGTAAATAAGTGTAAGCCCTCTCCCGGGTCCTTCTCGCCCTGCTCTGTGCGGGCTTGGCGCTCTAACAAGAAGGCTAAAGAAACTAGTGTTGGTCGCCAGAGAGCCTATTAAGCTCAGAGGAGTGAGGTTTACTCGCACAGCGAGTACTAGCTGGCCTCCGTTACATATGTACGTAAATATTCCGTCATTTCCTGTTTATAGTTTTCTGCATTTTTATAGTATAATAATAATAATGCATTACATTTATATGCAGTTTGCAAAGCCTGGATGAGACGGCAGACTTGTTTATTCAAATGCGTTAATGTATGTTGTGCCTACTGCCTGCCAACAGGTATTTTGTTGGTTGTATTGGTGTCTTACAATCCCATTAGGGCTGGGCATACAGTAGTATGCAAGACACAATAATAAAAACTATTAATTCATTAATTCATTAATTCATTCATATATAGCGCTTTTCTAGGTACTCAAAGTGCTTTTACATATGGAAGTGTGAATCTCCTCAACCTCCCGCAATGTGCAGCATCACCGGGATGATGCGACGGCAGCCATATTGCGCCAGAACGCCCACCACACAGGGGCGGCGTTTGCGTATGGCAGAGTATGGCCATTGCCATACCCTAGCAGTCAGAGTTCAGATAAAACATCAGCTGATGATGATGATGCTCGTTAAATATTTTAGAAGGGCTTTTTAAACCCCCTAAATTTTCACCCCAGCCCCCCCAAAAATATGCGTTTCGTGAACGCTCAGTCAGTCGTCACCTTTAAAAGTCATTTAAAAAAAAAGCTCATCTCAACCGGCTTCTCCGCAGCGTCAGCGTCAGAACAAAAGCAGATGAAAACGTGCATGCATTTATTGATAGACCGTATAGGCCTATATATCTGTGTAGTTCTTTGTTTGTCATAAATGCAGTTTACATTAAATATTGCTGGAGTAATTAAACACGGTTTCCCACTGTAAAATCTGGGCTTATTTATTTATGAAACATTCATTTCATATAAACGAGTCTTAATTTCTTCACTTGCAAGAAATAAAGCTTTTATTTTGGAGATCACCATGCTGATTGCGTGAGCAAAGTGTGCACTTTTCTTTAAATCACGCAGCACAAACAGAATGGCTATATAGGCTACTTAATTACAGTCTTGTGCTGTTTTATAAAGGCACAAAGCCATATCACGGTTTCGGTGTTGGGAGAAGAGAGAGTTCGGCAAAAGGTGGATTCGAACTCGGGTCGAACGCGTCAAAAGCTACATTCAAGCACCCCACGACGCCCTCGCCCTACGCCACTGTAGATATTCAGTGACAGGTATCTTGTTGCTAAATACTCTCAACTCACGTTCATTTTACTGTATCTGGTTTTGTTTGTTTGATAACGATGTGGACGGAGCGTGGTACAGATAGTTGAAAAAAGTTGTTGTGATGCCAATCGCCTCCGCGATTCTGTCTGGCCTAATAAGCTGTGAGCTATCCCTATTTTCTTTCCCTCCTGACACAACGCGTTACAAGTTAACAGTGCTTTGTGCATTTTGTTAATGTGAGGTATATCGTTCGGTAATGTCGGTAATTTAACGTTATGCCAGAGGGAATGCCATACTCTAGGTTTTTGTGAAACGCCGCCACTGCCACCACACACCAGCTTACTGGTGGAGAGGAGACAGTGAAGCAGCCAATCAGTATATAGGGATGATTAGGAGGCCATGATGGACAGAGGCCAAGGGGCAAATTTGGCCAGGATGCCGGGCTTACACCCCTACTCATTTTCCGATGGACATCCTGGGATTTTTAAAGACCACAGAGAGTCAGGACCTCGGTTTAACATCTCATCCGAAGGACGGTGCTCTTAGACAGTATAGTGTCCCCGTCACTACACTGGGGCGTTAGGACCCACACAGAGCACTGGGTGAGCGCCCCCTGCTGGCCTCACTAACACCTCTTCCAGCAGCAACCTGGTTTTCTCAGGAGTCTCCCATCCAGGTACTGACCAGACTCAACCCTGCTAAACTTCAGGGCTCGGGCTACTGGGTGATATGGCTGCTGGAATTATGGAGGCACTTAAAAAAGCATTCAGTTGCGTTCTAGGCAATGGGACTCAAATGTTTTCCACATACCATTCAGATTAGAAAGAAGGTCGAAAGCACTTGTTAGAGGCACAAAACTTCTTTTAGCGTTAGGTAAGTGCCTATTACCAACAAAATCCAATCTGAATTTAATTAATACGTAATATTGTTTGACCGGACCTAACTGTTTTATAAATATATATATATATATATATATATATATAATGTAATATACACATGACGACAGGAGGGACGACGGTGCGTAAATCGAGTTACCCCTCCCACTTCTGCTAGTTTTACTGAGATATCTTATCGGTGCGAATAGGGCTTATCACCTTGAGGAAGAGGCATCGACTTGTATGATGCACAAAGATGGGAACACTGGTGAAGGCATCCTTTACTGTTGAAAGTCAGACGAGGCTTGGGTTTTCCAGGACAGAGACTTGGGTTGTCCAGGACAGAGACTTGGGTTTTCCAGGACAGAGGCTTGGGTTTTCCAGGACAGGAAAAATAACAGGAAAATAACGCAAAAAAGTTTGTTTTGGCTATACAGGAGATCTAGAAGAAAATAGTGTCACGGTCCAGCTTAAGTAAGTACTACAGTGATGATTATATTTTGTTGTTAAAACATTTAGTTCATTTAACTATACAGCTGCTCTTGAGAAAACAGTGAATGTCATCATCGTCTACAGACAGATCAATAATATTGTTGAATATTAAGTGTCCCCAACTAAGCAAGCCAAAAGCCAAAGGCAACGGTGATAAGGAACCAAAACTCCATCAGGTGAAATAATAGAGGAAAAAACCTTGGGAGAGTCACACAAGGAACAACACAATGGGAGATTACACAATCATTTAATTAAAGCCTCAACTCAACTCAAATTTATTTATAAAGCACTTTCAAAACCATAAGAATGGACCAAAGTGCTGTACATGAATAGCATAGAAATTATTACAATAACACTAAATCACAACAACAATCAAGTCATCCATTATAAAGCAAATCACTCATATTTTTCTAACCTTATCGAACACCAAAAGCCAGATGAAATATGTAAGTATTTAGATCACTTTTGAAAGTGTCCATACATGATGAGGCTCTTTATGGGAAAAGGGATCTGCAACAGCAAAGGCTTGATCTCCTCTATGCCTCAAACACGACTGTGGGACAGTTAAACACGTACTCCGAGAGGAACGCAGGAGTCTTTGAGATTGGTAGTAATATATTATGAAATGAAATGGATACATCAGTAGTAGGACTCCCTCTACGTGTTTGGCCTATAATATGATTAGCTTATTCAATTTGCCTGAACATTTCTCCCAGCCGGTACTAATGTAATCTCAGATGCTTTTAAGCTAATCAGTTTATCGGTTCTCTGACTCTCTGCCAGGTTATATTTCATATTTATATAAAGACCTCCACCTCAGGCAGACAGTCTTCAAGTTTCTTTAGTCTCATCACGGGGGCAGTTAGCATCACGCTGGATCCCTTGACAAAAACCCAATAGGATTTTTGGATTATTGCTAAAAACAAGCTTTATGATCAGCAAACGTTTATGATACTTGAACGTTTTTGTCAATCAAGATAATTATCAGATATGAACAGAACATTTATGAATTTACCTAAATGTAGTCGCCAGAAGTAAAAAGCTAAAGGTAGGCTATAAACGAACTACACCACGGTCCCATGACTTCAACATCTCCATCACTAAGCTTCACTAATCAAAAAACATTCTCAGAACGTTTGAGTTAGAATAGTTTATAAAAGCACAATTACGATCCTAAGAGCATAACGATCCTTTTCAAGACACATAACAGCTTAAAAAAATCACGAGTAGGGTTATATTTATGTATTTTATGTCGTAGAATAAAACGTTAAAGTGTCTTGAGCTTATGTTCACCATAGACCTTATTTCAGCCATTAAAAAAACCCATTGACTTCAGGACGATGGAACGAAAGTGATAAAATGCAACTCGTTTCCGCATTTTGGCCTACAAAATGATGTCATACCTGTACCACTCTATAGCACTTTTTCACTGCGTGGTACGACTCGACTCGGCTCGCTTTACTTTGGCTCGGTTTGCTTTTCCACTGCAATTTAGTACCACTTCAGAATGGGTGGGATTTTATACTAATCGTTATAGTTGCAACCCCTCTACTTTCATGAGTTCACACTTACGAATGATCAGAGAGTAAATGGTTATGCGCATTTGGCGTGCTGTACGGGGTGAGGGCTCCGAGCTTGGAAATTGGGCCCGAACCCAGAGTACCAGAGTCTCTGTTTAGGAAGATAACCAGGCAAGTGTGAGGAGATGGGGTGGTGGAGGGATGCTGAAAACTGTCAAAGAATATGAGAAAGTCGACTGCGTATATTTATAGGCTTTACTCATGCTGATTGAGTGGACCTGTTAATTAATGATTGCTGATTGGAATGACTTGATTGTTTGATCATTAGAATGTGTTCCTCCTGAACCTTGTTAATAAAACATCAAGATGTGACATCATCGTAAACGGGACACAAACAAATCCACAACAGAGGAGCAATGGACCATATAGGCCCTGTCCCAAATGGCCCACTCCGGACTTGTGGACTTCCTCAGAGTCCACACGTTGGTGACGTCATGTTGTGCAGACCTATAGGGCTCATGGCGCGAGTCCACGAGGGCGCATTGAGAGGTATTTTTGGGACAGACTCGATCGTCATGCCGGAAATAGGAAGACGGTCTGGTTTGTTGTTATGGACAGAAGCTGCAGGTTCGGGGAAATATGCTGCCTATTGTTGTTATTGTTACATATGACTCAGTAAAGCCCTGACATTCGGTTCTATTTATTTAATGAATCATAATGCGATCATATTATTCAACGCGCTATCATTAGCCTATTTTTGAGACTGTAATGATACTACACTTAAATGTTTTCTTCTCAGCCATGTTAACAATTATCCTGACTCCGCCCTCCTACGTACTTCCGCTCAATTTTCATTTTCCTTCAGTACTACGTCTGAGATTGTGCTGTAGTCTTTGGTTTTCTCCGGTCAATTTTTTTATGGGGCCAATCAGCGATCAGAGGGAGTGGCTGAGAACGATGACGTTGATGTCGTGTGTTATTTTGAGTTGTAGTTCAGTAATGGCAGAGGAGAAAGATGCGAGCGAAGTCATTCGGTCCGTTGTGGCAACGCTGCCGAATATCAAGAAGTTAAAGCCGGAGCAAGAACAATTTTTGCTTAGTTTTGTTGGTGGCCATGATATTGTGGGCCTCCTCCCCACGGGGTTCGGGACAAGTTTGATTTTCCAGCTCGCGACCAAACGTTAGCGATTGGTTATGGCAGATCCAGAGTGACTCTGGGCAGATCCAATAGTTTTAGTCTTCAATAGAGTTCCCACCTACAAGGAAGTTAACGTTTGTCCGCAAGCGAAATCTCCTCCCATCCGTTTTCTGATTGGCCTTTCGCAAGGATTCCTTATAAAGCAAATTATAAAGCAAATCACTCATATTTCTCTAACCTCATCGAACGGCAAAAGCCAGATGAAATATGGCTGGGTAGTTAAACTGTAGTTAAAGTGTGTGAGCCTGCATCCATGCTGGCTTCACGGAAGACCGCTTCAAGGGTACAAAGGGGGCGCTGCTGAGCACACTTCAGAGCGTTAACATGATGAATGGGACGGCCTACGGACTCGTAGACTCAGCGAGCACGCGCAATTTAAGTCCACGAGACCGAAAGTCCACATGAATTGCGCCATTTGGGACAGGGCCATTGATGGAATGGTGTTTTGGGTTCTCTTCTCAGCATGTGGATGTTTTTCCACTGCAAGACAAAGTTTTTTTCTAGCGGGTTTGGTGTCAAATCGTGTCGCAAATCCAATGCGCTGGCAGTGATGATTCTCTCTGACCAATCAGTGATCTGCAGTTTACACGTCACATTTTAGTATTGGTATGGCTCGCTTGAAACCTCAACCGCGGTGATACTGTTTAAGTGAGCTGCACCGAGCCGTACCATGCAGTGGAAAAGCGTCATTAGTCAGACATTTTAATGCATAGCCAAAGACTTCAGAGAATATCACAACACACTATATGCTAACCCAACACAATATCAAATAAAAGATAGATTACAAGATTAAAGCCAAGTTTTTTTTTAAAAAAGTGAGTGATTCTAACAGCACACTAATGTATAAGCTGATGTTCTGTTACTCCCAAAAGGAAAAGGTTTTTTATTACTATTATTGAAGTGGACTTATACTTTCTCTTACTTGTTTGCAGGTTAAATGAGGAGATGCAGAAAAGACAGGAAGCTGAAAATAACCTGACTCTCTTTCGTAAGGTAAAGCGATAATGGAAAGTATATCTTACAATATGCTCTTCTACTGAATGCTATCTCTGAGCTTTATTATTTTTATACAGTCATTATCATACAGTGGGTATAAAAAGTCTACACACCTTTCACAATGTCTAGGTCTTTGGGCTTCGCTCGCGAGAGAAAAAAAAGAAAATTCTGTCATCATTTACTTTTTATGTTTCACAGAAGAAAGAGCATCAAATGTTTTAGAATGACAGAATTTTCAAAAGGGGAGATGAAGCGCGATCATATAATAAACATAAAATTGTGCTGCTATTAATGTTTACATTTTTAATATGGGTGTAACAATATATTGTGTCACAATATATCACAATACAAAAATGCAACAATATGGATTGTGGATAGTGACAATTTGTATTGTGTGTATTTCATCCAAAATGAAAAGTACTTTGTGAGACAAAAAAAAAAAGTTTACAACGTTTTGGTGTCAGTTCGACATTAACCTACTATAATGTTGAACATAATGTATAATATTGCAATGGGGTGATATATATGGGTCCTGATAATGCCAAATATCTTGTTATATCAGTAAAAAGTGGCCTAATTCTTTTAAATATATCATGCATATTCGTCTCAATAATTCTGTATTTTCAGCTTCAGAATCAGGAATATTCTGTGTCACCATTGTCCTGTGCATTGGGTTACCAGCCTATTCATTTCCAGGCCCAATGTAAAACCAAATTGAACAGTTTAATCAACAGTAATTTTTTTGTTAACCTTTTACCATATTCTTGAGTATCGCAATGATATCGTATCGTGAGTTCAGTATCGTGATATGTATCGAATCATGACATGAGAGTATCGTTACCCTACATCCCTAATTTGTAATAATATCTAGAAACAGATAAAACAGTAATGGCACTTTATTTTAGAGTCCAATTCTTACTAGTAACTAGTTTATTAGCATGCATATTATTAAGATATTGGCTGTTTATTGTACTTATTGAGGCACATATTATTATTCTGCATCCCTTAATCCTTAAACTTTACAACTACCTTACTAACTATTAATAATAAGCAGTAAAGTTAGGAGTTTGAGGCAAAGGTCATTTGTTTTACTAAAGGGACATACTAAAGTGTGACTGTGTGTGTGTGTGTGTGTGTATGAAGGATGTGGATAGTGCTACACTTGCCCGTCTGGAACTGGAGAGGAAGATTGAATCTCTGATGGACGAGATTGAGTTCCTCAAGAAGATGCATGATGAGGTGAGAGACAAATATATCAATGATGAAATTAGAGAATGATGATATGCTTAAATGAAACTTATATTTATCACATGCTTTCTGTTACCAATGCATTCACTAACGATTCAAATTTCTAGTATAGTCTATTCATAGTTTTCACGTGACATCACAGCCTTATAGGAACACCCACAATTTTCCTTGGTTTAAGTATTAGTGTAGTAAGACACTTATATTAAAAGACCAAACTCAATATAAACACTTTTATTGATGATGCATAATATATAAAGGCAAACAGATAAACCCAGGATATAAACACAATGCGCATTTTCCCACAGAAAACCATTGGGAAGAAAACGCTTAACCGTTTATATTCTGGGATCGTTTGATTGCCTGTATATAGTATGTATCATCAATAAGGTGTATACTGAATTTAACATTGTTTTAGACACTTTCTCGATAAGCATTTTAGAATGTACTGCTGTTTTTAGTGATTGAAATACGCAGGAGGTGCCGTAAATGAATATGCATTTTTTCACATATTTTTGTTTTTCTTCCTTTGAGTTTGAGAAACTGACAGGCCTGTGCTGCATTTTTCTGGATGTTTTTCCCACCAGGTCTCCACGCCAGTCACGTGACTGAAAACTATGAAAACAATGCACCAAGAAATAATATACACTGTTTAAAAAATGTGCAATCTTTTTTAATTGCAATCTCCAATCTAATTTAATGGGGAAATACTGAAATGTCAAAAAGTTTTGAAATCTTTGTTTCAATAACAATGAGTTATAACATATATCAGTGCTATCATGGTAACATTGTTTCTTACTCTCAAGTAGCAAAAAGCCCCTGCATATTCCATCACAAAAAGTAGTACAAGTCAGTTTCATTTTATGAAGTAAAATATATATATATATTTTAATTATAGCCTACTTTATGTAGTAAGTACTAAAATCAATGTACCAGCACTTGTAAGTGTACTTATTCAACATTTCTTGAGTCAATTGGCCCACTTTTTAGTTATAAAAGTTTACTTTTAAAGGGTTAGTTCACCCAAAAATGAAAATTGTCATTAATTTATCATGTTTTCTAAACCCGTAAGACCGTTGTTCATCTTCAGAACACAAATGAAGATGTTTTTGATGAAATCTGAGAGATTTCTGTTCCTCCATTGACAGCTACGCAACTTCCACTTTGACGCTTCAAAAAATTCATAGAGATTGTAAAAAGATTTAATAAAACATTTCTAAAGAGACACGATCACTGTATAAGATTTAATTTAGACTTTTATTTATTTTATTCTCTCAAGTTTTATTGAAATATCTTCATTTGTGTTTTGAAGAGGAACGAAAGTCTTACAGGTTTGGAACGACATGAGAGTGAGTAAATGATGACAACTTTTTTGAAGATTACTATATTATATACTATATATTTTTTATTGATTACTATAGCAAGTCTCTTAGTGAACCTGGAATGTTCTTTAAAATGTAAGTCACTGTTTAAGACCTGAGAGAAATAAATGTAAACATTAAAATAATTGGATGTATTTTTTAAAACCTGTAGGAAATTCAGGATGTGCACGTGAGCGTTCAGAATCAGCAGCTGAAGATGGAGGTGATAGAGACGTCCAGCCGTCCTGATCTGACCGCAGCGCTTCGAGACATCAGAGCTCAGTACGAGACCATCGCCTCCAAGAACATGCATGAGTCTGAGGACTGGTACAAGTCCAAGGTGAGTGTGTGTGTGTGTGTGTGTGTGTGAGACAGTACAATACTGCAATACATACTGATCATCTTCATGTGTTTTCTCTGTTAGTTTGCAGACCTTACTGATTCAGCCAAGCGCAATGCTGAGGCAATGAGACAGGCTAAACAAGAGACCAATGACCTGAGGAGGCAAATTCAAGCCCAGAACTACGACGTTGATTCTCTCAAGAACACTGTACATATGAAAACCTAACCTCCTGCTAATGTGTCATGTGTAGTCATGCAGGCCGTAACCACGTCTTGAACATTGCATGTAAACATACTCACTGTTAAAACTAAAGCATTCGTCTTCTGTGAACAGTAAGGCCCGCCGCATTTGATCTGATTGGCACTTTCAATCATTTTGACTTTGATTTGAACAGTTGGCAATTTTTAATTATGACTATGGTGGTTACAGCCCTGTTATAGTTAGCTTTATATAAAAAGAATGGGATTTCCTTATTTAGATAGATAATCGTGTGTTTGTGATGGTAGAATGAGGCTCTATCGAGGCAGATGAGAGAAATGGAAGAGCAGTTCGCCGGAGAGGCTGGAAACTATCAAGAGACTGTGGGGCGTCTAGAAGAGGAGATACAGCGCCTGAAGGAGGAGATGTCACGCCATCTGCGGGAATACCAGGATCTGCTCAACGTCAAGATGGCCCTGGACATCGAGATCGCCACCTACAGGAAGCTTCTGGAAGGAGAGGAAAACCGGTAAGAGTGACGCCAGTGAGCCGCTTCAACAGGTTTCTGCATGTTTTACTCCTGGTAACTGATGACCTTTGCACTTCGTCTTACAGAATTGCGGTTCCTATCATGAAAATGCCTTCAATGAGTGGACAGTTCAGTGGTGGTGAGTCTATCATTCATAACTTAAAAAAGAATAACCTGGAGTGTTTATTAGGGGCCAAGAACCAAAGGTGCGTAGGCATCTATTGTAATGGTTGCCGTTCTTATTATTTTTCCATTTCTTCTGCTTCCACTCTGGAAGTCTATGACAGCCCATAGAACCGCTTGGGGAAAGTTATGAGATTTGGCACAAAGATAGAGGAGAGTCTCAGCTGTCACCGTAGCAAATTTGGAGTCTCTAACTCAAAAAAATATTTTTTCCTCTCATTCCTTGGCTATGACGATTTGATTAGTCATGAACAAATTTTCCGCCATTTTGAATTTTCCGAAAAACGAATCGGTTACCTAACGTAACCTCGGTTCTCTCTAGATGAGGGAACGAGTATTGCGTAAGCTAGCTTACGCTACGGGAAAGATTCCATCTTTCTGAGAAATTGAAGCCAAAAATTATCCTATAATTTTGTATCCATTGTCAACGCAGTTCAGCTGCAGCAGACCATGAGAGGGCTAGCTAGCCGCTCATTGGTTCGCTCACGGAGAACTGCTCAAGCCTATGAGGGAGCGCGGATGAACCCGCGACCAATGAGAGTCTGACTCGCTCTCATTACGTCACCGCCCCCGAAGCGGGCGTGGACGAGGCTATAAATACCCCGAATAGGCTGAATAAATCTGGTTTTTTCAATTCTGAAGCGAACATCGCCAGTAGCACAAGCACGGCCAGGAACGCAATACTCGTTCCCTCATCTAGAGAGAACCGAGGTTACGTTAGGTAACCGATTCGTTCTCTTACGAGAGGTTCTCTCGTATTGCGTAAGCTAGCTTACGCTACGGGAACCCATGGTCAACGCCGTGCGTGCTAAGCATCCACTATTAGTCCCGCGGGGCAACCCGGGGAACACCGAAAGTGGGAATGAATATATGTATCTGTGACAAACGGCCAGCGGAGCGGCCCGGTGATTGTGTAGTACATAAGCACATAAAAGAGAGGGACAGAGCGAACTCGGTCTGTGTGAATTAACCCCCTATATTGCAGCTCAACCAGAAGAGCTGAAACATACTAGACTGCTAGTAGTTTAGCCTGCAAAGCGGGTACTTCCAGATTGTAAAATCTGACAAAGGTGGAGGGGGAAGCCCATCCCGCTGCCACGCAAATGTCGTGAATGGAAATCCCACTGGACCATGCCCACGATGAGGCCATGCCTCTAGTGGAATGAGCCCTGATGCCCAAAGGGCATGGCAGGTCTTTCGATGCGTATGCTGCTGCAATGGCATCAACAATCCATCTGGATAGGGACTGTTTCGAGGCGGCCAACCCCCTGGTGCGCCCGCCGAACGAAACAAAAAGCTGCTCGGATCGTCTGATCGGAGCTGTGCGAGTGACATATAATCTCAGAGCCCTGACCGGGCATAGGAGATTAGAATCTGATTCGCTATCGGAAGCAGGCAGCGCCGATAGGGATATGACTTGTGCCCTGAACGGGGTGCCAATCGCCTTGGGAACATAGCCATGCCTAGGTTTGAGAACGACTAATGAGTCATTAGGTCCAAACTCAAGACAGGACGCGCTGGTCGACAGCGCGTGCAGGTCTCCCACCCGTTTTACTGACGCGAGCGTGAGTAAAAAACGGTCTTTAGCGACAGGTACTTTAGGTCCACGGTGCTTAGCGGTTCGAATGGGGGAGCTTTCATAGCATCAAGAACTATGGAAAGGTCCCAAATCGGCACCGAAGGGGGGCGCGGGGGATTCATCCTTCTAGCTCCCCTGAGGAAGCGGACTACCAGCCCGTCTTTGCCCAGTGACTGGCCGCGTCGGGGTTCAGCAAACGCCGCGACGGCTGCCACATATACCTTAAGAGTGGACGGGGATCTGCCCTTGTCCAGCATCTCTTGGAGAAAATTTAGTAAGGAGGGAACCTCGCATAACCGCGGGTCCAGACCCCTATCTGTGCACCACTTCGAGAACACAGACCATTTTGACGCATAGAGCCTTCTGGTAGAAGCCGCTCTAGCCTGTATGATCGTGTTAATCACTCCCTCTGGCAAAGCAACGGGTAGTTGTTGATCACCCACGCGTGAAGCGCCCAGCGCTCTGGGTGGGGATGCCAGATCGTGCCGCGAGCTTGGGAGAGGAGATCTGCTCTGACTGGAATGGGCCACGGCGCTGTCTGTGACAGCTGCGTGAGCTCCGGAAACCAAGTCTGACCCTCCCAGTGCGGGGCTAAGAGGAGCACCGAGTGCTGCGCTTCTCTGATTCTCTGAAGCACCTGTGGTAGCAGAGAGACCGGAGGGAAAGCATAAAGCGGGCGGCTGGGCCGGGTTTGGGCTAGCGCGTCCTCGCTCCTTGAGAAAAATATTGGGCAGTGGGTGTTCTCCGCCGAGGCGAAGACGTCCACCTCTGCTCTGCCGAATAAACGCCACAGTTTCTGAACTGTAAGAGGATGCAGGGACCACTCCCCGGGGGAGTGGGGTTCCTGGACAGGCTGTCTGGACCGTCGTTCAGATGTCCCGGCACGTGCGTCGCCCTGAGCGAGAGCAGGTGACACTGAGACCAAACTAAGATGCGTTCTGTCAGCTGGAAAAGATTCCTGGATCTGACTCCGCCCTGACGGTTTATATACGAGACCACGGCTATATTGTCCGAACGGATCAGCACGTGGTGGCCCTGAATGCGCGGGAGAAAGCGCATGAGCGCGTTCTCGACCGCCAACCTCTCCAAACAGTTTATCTGTAGGAGGCTCTCTTGAGCTGACCAGGGGCCGAAGGCCGGTGAGCCCTCGCAGACCGCTCCCCAACCCGTGTTGGAGGCGTCTGTCGAGATGACTTTTCGGCGTGAAACTGTCCCCATGGAAACGCCCCGCTGAAACCATTCTACCACTGACCATGGCTGCAGAGCTGTGATACAGGTCTGCGTTACTTTTATCAGCTGGTGGCCCGTTGTCCACGCTCGGTGAGACACACGGCTCCTCAACCAAAGCTGAAGCGGGCGCATGCGCAGTAACCCCAGCTGGAGCACCGCGGAGGCTGAGGCCATACAGCCCAACGCTCTCTGAAATGTTTTCAAAGGCGTGAGTCTGTTCATCTGAAAAGATGCGGCGAGACGCTGCACACGGTGCGCGCGCTGCGTTGACAGACGCGCCGTCATCGTGACCGAGTCCAGCTCTATACCCAAGAAGGAGATAGTCTGACTGGGTTGTAGTACGCTCTTTGTCCAGTTGACAGAGAGGCCCAAATTTTTCAGATGGTCGAGGAGAACTGTACGATGAGACAGTAACTCTCTCTGAGATTGTGCCAAAATCAGCCAGTCGTCCAAGTAGTTCAGTATTCGCAGCCCCTGACTCCGCAGGGGGGCGAGCGCCGTATCCATGCACTTCGTGAACGTACGGGGTGCTAGGGATAGGCCGAACGGTAGGGCGGTGTATTGATAAACCTGGCCTTCGAGGCGAAACGTAAGAATGGCCTGTGAAGGGGATTTATCTGGATCTGAAAGTATGCATCTTTCAGATCTAGTGATATGAACCAGTCCCCCTGGCGCACATGCGCGAGGAGTTTTCTGATAGTGAGCATTTTGAACGGTCTCTTCATGAGAACTTTGTTCAGCGATCTGAGGTCTAATATTGGTCTGAGACCGCCGTCTTTCTTGGGGACAAGAAAATAACGGCCGTAAAACCCCGACTCGCTCATAGCCAGAGGCACCCTCTCTATAGCCTTTTTGCACAACAGAATTGCTATCTCTGAACGGAGCAGCGCGTCACTGCTTCTGGGTTCACAGTAGTTTCTAGCCGCGCTCGGAAGCGAGGAGGGCGGCGGCAAAACTGTAAGCGATAGCCTAGCTTTATTGTGTTTAACACCCACTGCTTCCCACGCTTTGAAGCGTGACGCTAGGGGGTGAATGGCTACATGGTCCCCGTCGCTGCACTTCGCGGGCTGCGTGAGCGCGCTGATAGTGTTTACAACAGCGGGACGTACACTCGGAGGGGAGTTTATGGGCCCTGTAACAGAGTGAACAGAAGTAAGACGCGCACACGGGCTTTGGGCGCGCTTATACACTCTGAGACTCGAGCGGGCTTGGCCCGCTTTATGAGAGTGGACTCTGTGTGAGACAGGGGAACTGGAGTGTCTTTGTGTATGAGTGAACACAGTGTTGTGGGCACATTCTCTACAAAAGTTTATGGACCGTGTAACAGAGGTGGGACGCGCGCACGGGTTCGTGGGCGCGCTTATGTACTCTGAAACTCGAGCGGGTTGGGACCGCTTTATGAGAGTGGACCCTGTGTGAGACACGGGAACAGGAGTGTCTTTGTGTATGAGTGAACACAGTGTTGTGGGCACATTTTCTACACAAGAGGCTTTTACTCTCTTTTGAGATTTCTCTGGGACGCCGTAAACACGGCGTTTTGTGTATGAGTGAACACAGTGTTGTGGGCACATTTTCTACACAAGAGGCTTTTACGCTCTTTTTGAGATTTCTCTGGGACGCCGTAAACACGGCGTTTTGTGTATGAGTGAACACAGTGTTGTGGGCACATTTTCTACACAAGAGGCTTTTACGCTCTTTTTGAGATTTCTCTGGGACGCCGTAAACACGGCGTTTGTGCTCATGCAAGCGGGAAGGGATACCGGCTTGGTAATGGCGGGGTACACTGCTGTAGTAGCCGCGTGAGCGGGGACTAACAGAGGGCGAAACTTTGAGGGCGATCCGGCCGCGGCGGGAGAGCGCCGTCCTTTTCACCACGCTAGGCAGACTTCGAGTAATCAGTTTTCAGCGCGATCCTCTGCCGAGGCCCCCGGGGAGGCGGCGGTCTGTGGCGGCTGTCAGAGCGAGCGAGGGCGGCCGCCCTGGTGTCGCTGAGAAGTCTGACTGTGTTTAGCTAGGCGCTAGGGTGGGGCTCGTGCAGGAGGCTGGTCACGTGAGCGGCCTGCAGAGGAGCTAGCGCGACGAGGCAGAACAAAATTCGCAGGAGATCCTCAATCCGCGGCTGAAGGGGGATTTTTTCCCCCCGCTCTCGTCCCATTCACGAAGTACCTCACTCTGTAGTAGACATGGGGTGCATAAGCTGCTTGGCCGGCGGCTGAAAGCTTGAAGTCGGACTGCAGGCTTTAGCGGGTAGCACAGGTGATGAGCGCCATCTCGCGGAGGGCGGCATAGACGTGCGGCGACCAGGTCCTCTACAGGGAAAATGGAGATAAAGCCCTTCTCTGCGGCTCCGTCCACAACGCGACGCGGGGTGGAAGAGTCAGAGCGAGTTCTAGCAGAGAGCGTTCCAGGACTTCGTGAGTTCTGCGTGCAGATCAGGCAGAAAGGGCGCAGCCCGTTTAACGGCGGGAGTCGAACGCTGGTGGAAGTAGCTGCGCGGGTCCCGGTGATTCTCGGGCCGAGGAGGCGTGAGAATCGGACCAATCCTCACCGTCTGAAGCGAGAAGCGAACATGTCTCCTTGGTGTCCGCGGCGTCAACGGAGGCAACAGAGCGGCCACTCGGCGGCAGCTGTATGTCCGGAAGCGGCGGAGATGGAGAGCGGGAGCGAGAGGCTCCGGCGGGATGAACGCTTCCGGCTGGGGGTCCGGCGGCCTCTGAGAGCGGCGTTTCTTTCTCCGCGGCGAAGTCAGAGGCGGCACGGAAGCATCTTAGTGGCCGAAGTCGAGCCCGCGGGCATAGTTTCGCAGAGCAATGGCATAGTTTCGCAGAGCTCGCAGCCGCCACAGCGGGGGCGAGATCGGCGTGCTCCAATCCGAGGCAGAGAGCGCAGAAGAGGTGGCGGTCCCCAGCCTCGAGGGGAGCGCGGCAAGAGCCGCCAGAAAATTTACGAGACATCTTGAAAAAGACGCTCGCTCTTTTAGATACAACAATATATAGGAAGCATTTTTGTAAAAAGGATACAATCCGTCGGATGGCGCTAGCTCACAGGACGGCTGAAGGTGGCGAAGACGGCCGGCTTCCTCAGTCTCCCAAACGCTCGCTAGAAGGTGCCTTTTCGACGACGGCGGCTTCTCTCTCAGGATCAGCAGATGCAGGTGCGTCGCTGAAGGATGAAAAATCAGATTTATTCAGCCTATTCGGGGTATTTATAGCCTCGTCCACGCCCGCTTCGGGGGCGGTGACGTAATGAGAGCGAGTCAGACTCTCATTGGTCGCGGGTTCATCCGCGCTCCCTCATAGGCTTGAGCAGTTCTCCGTGAGCGAACCAATGAGCGGCTAGCTAGCCCTCTCATGGTCTGCTGCAGCTGAACTGCGTTGACAATGGATACAAAATTATAGGATAATTTTTGGCTTCAATTTCTCAGAAAGATGGAATCTTTCCCGTAGCGTAAGCTAGCTTACGCAATACGAGAGAACCTCTCGTAAGAGAACTTACTTTTTCGAACTCTGATTTTCACCAAGATTGAATCATATCATCTTCAGGTCGCTGCTCTGATTTTCCCGAAAAATTTAACCAGATCATCTTCAGAAAATGACGACAAAAAGTTATGGAATTTAAGTCGATTTGTTGAACCGTTTTCGAATACTGCACAAACTAATTTTATGTAGTGCTAGTCGTAAGGCTGTATCTCCGCAACGCTTTATCGCATTCAGACCGCGTAAAAAAAGGCTCTATCTCCTTAACGTATCGTATTTAGACCAAACTTGGTCCATGTCATCACAAGCATGACCTGAGGCTACATGCTGTGTTTCATCATAATGGATTCCTTTGGTCATGCTGATACCCATTTTGCCATAGTCGCCATTTTTCATTAAAAAAAACTAATTTTTCAAACTCCTCCTATAGTCTAGTGGTTCCCAACCCTGCTCCTGGAGTACCCCCAACACTACACGTTTTCTTTGTCTCCCTAATCAAACACACCTGATTCAACTCATCAGCTCATTATCACATGGCTTAATGACCTGCTGAGTTGAATCAGGTGTGTTTGATTAGGGAGACAAAGAAAACGTGCAGTGTTGGGGGTACTCCAGGAGCAGGGTTGGGAACCACTGGATCATTGGTCCGATTTTCACCAAAAAAACATCTTTAGACCATGCTGGCAAAAATATATTTTTTTCTGTCGATAGGCAAAACCGTTTTTTGTTTACTGCATTAAATTTAGGCATGATGCCAAAATGACTCAATGCTTTAGCATATTGACACCAATCTTTGCATGTGTCATTGTCACCTCACTCTGACCACACCACATCAATGTGGTCACAGCGCCACCTATTGGTTGGAAGTGAAAAATCAAAATACTAGTGTCTGTATTTATGATTTTTCAGCCATTTTGCCTAAAATCATCTTAAAAATGTCTTTAATTGCTCGTTGTTGCTCGCAGCCATGTTGGCATGACTTATGTTCTTTGTGCTTGGTCCCGATAATTGCTGCGTGCAGATATACCTATTGAAATCATTAGCGTTCTTTTTCCGTGTGGAAGTCTATGGCAGCTCATAGAACCGCTTGCGGGAAAGTTATGAAATTTGGCACACTGATAAAGAAGAGTCTGACCAGTTAACATAGCAGATTTGGAGTCTCTAACTCAATCCCTCTTGCGCCACCAAATGTCCAAAGTTTCACTCATGTTTATGCTAATAACTTTTGAACTGTAAGTAGCAAAAAAGATTCCTTGGCTCAAGACGACTCGATTGCACCCTATGACTTCCTTTTCCGTCATGAAAAGGTATTCGCCATTTAGATTTTTTTTAAAAACCTACTTTTTTTAACTTGTCCTAGACGTTGCTCCGATTTTCAAAAGAAATTTAACCAGATCATCTTCAAACCATGCTGACAAAAAGATTATGGAATTCAAGTTGATTCGTTAAACTGTTCTCGAAAACCACGCTAACTAATTTTACGTAGCGCTTGCGGCTTTATCTCTGCAGCGCTTTATCGCATTCAGGCCAAACTTGGTACATTTCATCAAAAGCATGACCTGAGGCTACATGCTGCATTTCGGTGCAGTGCCTCCTACTGGTCCGGAGATACGAAAACTATTTTGCTATTTTTTGTGTGCTATTTTTGCTTATAAATTCTAAACAATTTTTTCAAAAATCATAAAAGTGGTCTCATTAGATTCAGGGCGTCATACCGAGTCGAATTATTCAATTTTCCCGTATCGGCCATTTAGATTTTCTTACTAAAATGCTGTATTTTATGAATGCATGAACTTATTACAAAGCTCGGTATGGGTCATCATCAGTAGGAGCCTGAGAAGTTTCGAACCAGCACCACCTAGTGGTAAAATCTCCTTAGATTCCTGAATCCTTGCCAAGTCCGATGAGACCAAACATGCTAGGTTTCGCCTTACGGTTTGTGTAGCATTGTGATTTAGCGCTTAAAAAACATTTGCCAATATCTAATAAACCGTTAGACCGATGAGACGAAACCACCGTAGGAAGTTTGGAAACATTGGTTGTTGGATAAACGCTAATGCCCAAATGTCAAAATATTAATAGTAAGAGGCAAGAAAATACAAACAAAGTCAGTTGTGGGTCATTTTTAAAAACACGTTAAAAAAATGGTACAGACCAGCCAGGCAAGCTATAACAGTATGTGTTTTTATTTGAAATATTAACTTTGCATAACATGACATGTCATTTAGTGTTTTGATGTTTATTAATGGTTTTACTTTAAATTACTCTTGGTGTAACGGATGATAACAGTATGAAGTTTAATATTGGTTTACAGGGGGAAACATTTTGAATGAAACTTGACAACAACAGTTCCTATATTGTCCTATGGTTAGAATAACCTCAAATAATATAAAGTATATTAATGAAGAACATTTGTGGTTCCGAAGAACCTGTTAGTGGAAAGTTCAGATTTTTTCACTATAAAGAAACTTTGTATTTGAAAGTTTCTGCACTGTAAAAAAAAAAGATCTAAATCTCCAAGTTGATTGTAATTAAAAATGTAAGTAATTTCAACTTAAATTACATTAAACTGACTTAATGTGTTGAATCTTGTGTAACTTAAAGTTGAAAAGCAATGTAAAAACAAGTTGTCATAACTTATCTTTTTTTTTATGGATGTCAGTGGTTCTTTATGGAACCATCAATGCTAATTAAAATTATGATTACTGAATTTTCATTTGTCATGTAATTTGTAATTGAACTGCAGTTTATAAGTAATCTAGCCAGCACTGATTAGAACTTCATGATTGTGAATCATGGTGTGATTTATTACGATCACAATGTCAAGCTTCAGAAGACAATTGTTTCCAGGTCTCTACTCAAAACATATAACCATTTCCAAAACACAATTATGATTCATCTAACATTTAAATTATTTTTTTTACTACTAAATCATGAGTTGTTTTACTCCACCTTTGCTGTGTGTGTGTGTGGTGTGTGTGTGTGTGTGTGTGTGTGTGTGTGTGTGGTCTTTGTACAGATTATGGTCAGTTTTCTGATAGTGGATCTGGAAAGAAAGTCCTAATCAAGACCGTGGAGATTCGTGATGGAGAGGTGAGGAACTCCTTCAGCAGATCTAGTGATTCCTGTGAAGTTCTACAACAATAAGAGACTATCACATTTTACTTCATTTATAGCAATGTTTAACGTTACCAGCATAGACATAATATATACATAGACGCCCTATTGGCCGCTTTGGAACGTTGCTGCGATACGTCAACGTGTCCGCCATTTTGCGGAGGGCAAGACTGCGCTGTAAACAAATGCAAGTAAACAGGTGAGCTGCGGTTTTCCTGGATAAAAACAATAATAACGTTTACATTTATCACCGATTTCAGTGGTTTGTACTTGGTGTACGTTTCTATTAACTTATTATATAATGACCAAATAAAACCAAAAAGAAATGTTCAGACTTGTTTGTGAAAGGTAATTCCCCGAGACCTGTTTTCAGTTGGTGTGGCGACTTGTACAGCCACAAGCAGCGCACGAAACAGGCATTTTTCTCAATTCCCGTAATGAGAGGTATGGGAAAGTTGCCTCCTTGATATGGCGGCGCCACTGACGTACGCTCCAGCAGCCAATAGGGTGTCTATGTATTTATTATGTCTATGGTTACATTTCTCTACATTAAATGTTTTTGTTTTGTTTGTTAAATTCATATTTGCAGCAACCCAGACTGCAACACAGTGTCTGCCCAGATCCGTCCCACATCTGGAATCCACACGTACACCAGATGTGGGCCGAAACTATGTTGCTGTCTGGGAAACATCTGATTGATTCTTTTGTTCATTGCTTAGGTGGTGAAAGAATCTACAAAGGAAAAGAACCGAGATGAGAAGAAAGATTCACACGGTCAAGGAGATTAAAGCGTCTAGATAAATAAATGCTTGAGTTATTGATTGTGTGTTGCAGTTTTAAAGGGACTCTAAGAGTAAAAGTTAGAGTGTTGCTTGTAGTGTAGTGAGTAATCAGCTAATGTTTGACCCAGTATTGTGTGTATGATGGTGCTATTAACATTTATGTGCACAACATGACTGCCTTATCTGAATAAATCATGTGTGTAGACTTAAAGTCACTAACTCTAGATGTCCAACAAACATCAAAAACAATATTTCAGAAGTTCACGTCCATATAATCTTCAAATAAAAGTGAATGTAAACAGATTTGGTTTGTTGTCTATAATGGAGGGTTTGAGGATGAGAGTTGACCCATCATACGAAAAACAAAACAAAATGTGCTTGGTTATTATAAATTACCCAAGGAGAATTACAAATTAATCATTTTAAACAGGCCTTGAAGAAAACTGGCCCTTAAATTTCTAAACTTTATATTACATAAAACCTTTAACAATTCATTTGGTATTAAATTACACTTTACCTTGAGGTCCACTTTAGACACTTAAACTATAATTAACTTAGCAACTATTTCAACTTCTCACAATATTACACTGTTATGTTCAGGGTTCAGGTTATTAGAATAAGTTGGCATACTTGAAAACTAATACTAATCTGAATTTACTACTCTAATGACTGCTAGCTGACATGTAGTTACAAAGTTACTTATAGTTAGTAGAATGTCTAAAATGGACGATGGAAATAAAGTGTAACCTTAATTCTTTGTTTTGATATAGCATACGAGGTGTGTAAATGTTTAATATTACCTCAACATAGTGAATGGCACAATTTACCCCCATTAGGCTCAACTTACCCTCATTGGGCTCAACTCACCCCTCATTGGCTCACTTACCCTCATTGGGCTCAACTTACCCTCATTGGCTCAACTACCCTCATTGGCTCAAGAGATCACCGTTTTATTTGGAAAGTCATATTTTGAAAACTGAATATTAGATCCTAAGTGATTATTTTCAGGGACGCAATACATCCTGAAAATTATGTATTTTAGTTGGAGACATTACTGTAATGCCCTGACTTTAAAAACACCCCAACTCACCTCACTGTCCTGCTAAACCCAAATGTGTCCAACTTATGGCAAGTAAGGAATACAAAAGCTCAGACGAGGAGCAGATAAAATGAGCAAAGCAATAAAGAGAAAACCTTGAAAATACCCCTGAAAAAGAAAGTAAAATGCCTTCTCTTTTTTCTTGTTTGTCAAACATCTTGTTGAACAATCCAAGGTTTTTTTGTACAAGTAGTAACTGGCATTTCAGTTTATCAATGGACATTGTGTGCAGATCTAGCTAACAGTACCAAAATAAAGACGCGTCTAAAAACTTTTTGGGTTATACTCAAGTTTCATTGTTACAGTGTAATTATACATTTAAGTATTGAGTAATATTAAATTAACATGTACTTACTATAGGGTTAGGATTAGGTGTTGAGGGTTAGTTGGTTGTAATGCATTATTTACTGTTATATTACTATGGTAAGTACATGTAACAAGGACACAGTAAAACAAACTGATTTTGTGGTGTTGCATTGATACTTCATGTATCGATGCATTCCTGATATAATCCCAAAGGATGCATATTTAGACCTCACAAAGGCAAACAATGCAAACCATCAACCAAGCACATGAAGACAGAAAGAAGAGAGAATCTAGTAAGGAATGGGGTACTTTTAATGTAAATAGCAGAAAGAAAAACAGCCTGGCACTACAGGGATTACATGTGTATCACAAAATCAACCTCAAAGAACTCTTCATTTTAAAAAAAGTAATAAAAAAAGGTCAGAACCATTTGTCTATACATTTCCAAACCGCTCGGCACGTTTTCGCTTCTTTGCCTGAAAGAGAAAGAAAGGGAAGAGATTGTAACACGGCTTCAATCTCAATCCACTCAACAACCGATCTCCAGATAATCCGCTTCGTTCAGGTGTACAAAACACTACGGAAAAATATCTGATGCCGTTTCCATTACATTGTGACTTTAATACGGTGTAATCACTCAATGAAGTGAGAGTTCAGAGAGAAAGGAACTTCATTATAAAAGCTTAAAGGGATAGTTCACTTTGAAATTCATTTTTGATATGTTTTAGCTTACCTCAAGGGCATCCAAGATGTAGGTGTCTTTGTTTCCGCAGTATTTTCAATTTTGATATTTTTAGGTCAAACCGTTCTTGTCTGTCAGTCATATAATGCTTTCCGGAAAACACCGAAGCGCTCGCGCCCTCAGATCACTTGGACGTGGCTGTGTTTACAAGAGGTAAAAACTATATAATACTGTTCGTTTTCTCTCACAAACCGCTTGTTTCGCGTCTTAGGCCATCAATGTGTACTAACATTTACGAGTCATTAAATCATGTTTAATTTGGACTTCTCTGTGTATGCTCTTTGAGGAAGTGACCATAGACCTGCATTATATGACTGACAGACAAGAACGGTTTGACCTAAAAATATCAAAATTGAAAATACTGTGGCCACAAAGACACCTACATCTTGGATGCCTTTGAGGTAAGCTAAAACATACCAAAAATTAATTTCAAAGTGAACTATCCCTTTAAGAAATGCTCAACTCTCAGCATGGCTTGGGATCTCGTACCTCTGAATCCTCGGCTCCAGCGGAGGCTGCACTCGTGACGATGCCGAATCTCTCCTTCCTCTTCTTCAGCTTTTCATCATCCTCAACCTGTGAAACACACACAGACTAAACAGGTTTACTCGTTTCCACAGGTTTCAAAGCGGACTGCGCTCTTGTATTCAACATTTGAAATCAAGCTGTGTGTAAGCTTCTGCACAACAGAATAACCTCACTGTAAAACACAAACACACTGAGTGAGCAAACATTGGTGAGATTGTTGTAATGGTAAATGATCAATGTTTATTTGTGAATAAAAGCTTAAATTAAAATCTGTTTATCATATATCGTGATCATGTCTGTTTAGAAGACGGATTAGACTGCTCTACTCATATGGATTACTGTTACTGTGTCATGTCTTTTTGATGCTTGAAAATATTGTCTGCTTAGAATTTCAAAAAAGTTAAAAATATACACTACCGTTCAAAAGTTTGGGGTCAGTAAGATTGTTAATGTTTTTAAAAGAAGTCTCTTCTGCTCACCAAGGCTGCATTAATTTGATTAAAAATACAAAACAAACCCAGTAATATTGTGAAATATTCTTTCAATGTAAATCATCTGTTTTCTATGTGAATATATAGTAAAGTGTAATTTATTCCTGTGATCAAAGCTGAATTTTCAGCATCATTACTCCAGTCTTCAGTGTCACATGATCCTTCAGAAATCACTATAATATGATGATCTGATGCTCAAGAAACATTTATGATTATTGTCACAGCTGAAAACAGTTTTGCTGCTTCATATTTTTGTGCAAATCGTGATTAATTTTTTTCAGGATTATTTGAAAGTTCAAGAGAAAAGCATTCAATTAAAAAATAAATATTTTGCATTATTATAAATGTCTTTATTGTCACTTTTGATCAATTTAATGCGTCCTTTCTGAAGAAAAGTATTAATTTCTTTAAAAAAAAAAAAAATCGTATTGACCCCAAACTTTTGAACGGTAGTGTATTGCTGTGGTATTTTCATGGTATCGTATCAAAGTTAGAAATCCCAGTATTATGACAACACTAATAGATTTGCATTCATCTACGGTCAAACCACTTTAATTTTCTCATAATATCCACTGCAGCATCAGCTCTTTTCTCTCAGTGACTGAAACTGCTTGATAAAGGATTCAGCCTCTTTAAACCCAGATTTTCCGAGAGCTTCTCTGCTCTCATTGGGCAAATGACCCAGTTTTTTGTAATTGGTCTGATCTGCTGTGATTGGTCAGATGACCCAGTCTGTTGTGACTGGTCTACTCTTCTCTGATTGGTCAGATGGCCCAGTCTGTTGTGATTTGTCTGATCTGCTCTGATTGGTCAGATGACCCAGTCTGTTATGATTGGTCTACTCTGCTCTGATTGGTCAGATGACCCAGTCTGTTGTGATTGGTCTACTCTGTTCTGATTGGTCAGATGACCCAGTCTGTTATGATTGGTCTACTCTGCTCTGATTGGTCAGATGGCCCAGTCTGTTTTGATTGGTGTACTCTTCTCTGATTGGTCAGATGACCCAGTCTGTTTTGATGGGCCTACTCTGCTCTGATTGGTCAGATGACCCAGTCTGTTGTGATTGGTCTACTCTGCTCTGATTAGTCAGATGACCCAGTCTGTTTTAATTGGTCTACTCTGCTCTGATTGGTCAGATGACCAAGTCTGTTTTAATTGGTCTACTCTGCTCTGATTGGTCAGATGACCCAGTCTGTTGTGATTGGTCTACTCTGCTCTGATTGGTCAGATGACCCAGTCTGTTGTGATTGGTCTACTCTGCTCTGATTGGTCAGATGACCCAGTCTGTTATGATTGGTCTACTCTGCTCTGATTGGTCAGATGACCCAGTCTGTTGTGATTGGTCTACTCTGTTCTGATTGGTCAGATGACCCAGTCTGTTATGATTGGTCTACTCTGCTCTGATTGGTCAGATGGCCCAGTCTGTTTTGATTGGTCTACTCTTCTCTGATTGGTCAGATGACCCAGTCTGTTTTGATGGGCCTACTCTGCTCTGATTGGTCAGATGACCCAGTCTGTTGTGATTGGTCTACTCTGCTCTGATTAGTCAGATGACCCAGTCTGTTTTAATTGGTCTACTCTGCTCTGATTGGTCAGATGACCAAGTCTGTTTTAATTGGTCTACTCTGCTCTGATTGGTCAGATGACCCAGTCTGTTGTGATTGGTCTACTCTGCTCTGATTGGTCAGATGACCCAGTCTGTTGTGATTGGTCTACTCTTCTCTGATTGGTCAGATGGCCCAGTCTGTTGTGATTTGTCTGATCTGCTCTGATTGGTCAGATGACCCAGTCTGTTATGATTGGTCTACTCTGCTCTGATTGGTCAGATGACCAGTCTGTTGTGATTGGTCTACTCTGTTCTGATTGGTCAGATGACCCAGTCTGTTATGATTGGTCTACTCTGCTCTGATTGGTCAGATGGCCCAGTCTGTTTTGATTGGTCTACTCTTCTCTGATTGGTCAGATGACCCAGTCTGTTTTGATGGGCCTACTCTGCTCTGATTGGTCAGATGACCCAGTCTGTTGTGATTGGTCTACTCTGCTCTGATTAGTCAGATGACCCAGTCTGTTATGATTGGTCTACTCTGATGTGATTGGTCAGATGACCCAGTCTGTTGTGATTGGTCTACTCTGTTCTGATTGGTCAGATGACCCAGTCTGTTATGATTGGTCTACTCTGCTCTGATTGGTCAGATGGCCCAGTCTGTTTTGATTGGTCTACTCTTCTCTGATTGGTCAGATGACCCAGTCTGTTTTGATGGCCTACTCTGCTCTGATTGGTCAGATGACCCAGTCTGTTGTGATTGGTCTACTCTGCTCTGATTGGTCAGATGACCCAGTCTGTTATGATTGGTCTACTCTGCTCTGATTGGTCAGATGGCCCAGTCTGTTGTGATTGGTCTACTCTTCTCTGATTGGTCAGATGACCCAGTCTGTTGTGATTGGTCTACTCTGTTCTGATTGGTCAGATGACCAGTCTGTTGTGATTGGTCTACTCTGCTCTGATTGGTCAGATGACCCAGTCTGTTGTGATTGGTCTACTCTGCTCTGATTGGTCAGATGACCCAGTCTGTTGTGATTGGTCTACTCTGTTCTGATTGGTCAGATGACCCAGTCTGTTGTGATTGGTCTACTCTGTTCTGATTGGTCAGATGACCCAGTCTGTTGTGATTGGTCTACTCTGCTCTGATTGGTCAGATGACCCAGTCTGTTGTGATTGGTCTACTCTGCTCTGATTGGTCAGATGACCCAGTCTGTTGTGATTGGTCTACTCTGTTCTGATTGGTCAGATGACCCAGTCTGTTGTGATTGGTCTACTCTGCTCTGATTGGTCAAGATAAGATTTTTTTTTAAAATCATTTTATTAAATATGAAAAAAAAAAAGTTACCTTTTTAGAAACTGAGGAGACATTCATCCCAAAACGTTCTGCTCTCTTCTTTAATACTTCAACGTCAACCTAAAAGAGAGTGGCATTTTTAAGTGATTTTGCACAGATTTAAGTCAGTTATTTAACATTCCAATTTCAAAGTATGCAAGCAAATTACTTACAACTATTTTCGCTGAAGTTCCTAAACAAAAAGAAAAACAAAAAAACATCACTGGATGGACATATCCATTACATTTTCATTAATTAGCCATTGAAGTCTTTAATTTGAAGAAAGTGACTAGGTGCCACGACACAGATGTATGAGCCAGTCTGAAGTAAATAGTCTTATTATAGTTCCGGGAGTCTGTGTTTTATTGCTTAAATTTAATACACTTACAATTCAGACAGTGAATAAATGGCCTATGCTCAGATATTTTTATTGACCACATTATTAATGCTTCACAAATAAATTGTTTATAAAATGTTTAAAAAAAAACACCAGGTAAACAATACTCAGGTTGGAACTTACAAAAAAAAAAAAAAAATTATTAGTTTTCAAATATATTTCATAACTGTTACTTAAATTATTTAAATGTATCACTTAATTTTCTTATCAAAAGATTTAAATTAACCAATTTGAACATTAGTTATCAGACAAATTCAAACCACTGACTCACTACCTTGTGATGAATCGCAAAGAAACAGAATTAAAACTGACTGGTTTTTCGAATGTTGTCTTTTTACTTATTTTTAAGAAATAGTATGATACTATTTTAATTGAATATTGTAAAAGTGGACAATTAAAGTGTGGAAGTAAAAGACGAATTATGCGCCACATATACAGTATATACTAATCATGGTCTTATGGTTTGTTGTAACAGCATCACATTTAAAAAAACTAAAACGTGCATAACTTCGTTTAAAAATGACATTAGCAGCAGTGTTTTTATTTTATTTGTGAAATGTAGAATAAGAGCTCTTGTGAACACTTTTAAGATGCACAACTCACCTTTGGAAGGTTCAGGTTCTGGCAACCCAAACCTAATAAAACAAGAAAAATAATTCAGATTTATGGATGCTTCAAAACAATCATCACACATACATAGGTTTGAACATCTATCTTTGTGAGGACAACCATTGGCATAGTCCCGTTACCCTAACCAGCACAACTAAGAGCCTAAACCTAACCAGGCTTACACAGTGTGTGGCCGTACACCGATTACTTCACTTGCCCATCGCCCCAACTGTTGTTCTGTTTTTTATAGAAATAAAAACCATTTAGTTCAGTTGGACAACGGACATATACACCTATGGCTCGTTTCCACTGAGCAGTACGGTACGGTACAGTACGGTTCGGGTCGGGTCAGTAAACCATGATCCGGCTAGCGTTTCCACTGCCAACCGTACCCTACTTGACAGGCGTGGCGTTTGCTGGAAATAAGCGATCAACGTCATTTTCGCGCGAAGAAGAAAGCGACACCAAGAAAGTAAACACAAATGGATGGCATACAGCAGAACTTTTCCCTGCTTCTCGGCATGTTTATCACAAGAAGTTGCCGACATTAGGCATTTCTCAATACCAAGTACGCAAAGTTCTCAGCAGAAGGAGTCCCGAGGACGCGAGTGCGGTAATTCTCTAAATTGAACAGCGCGTTCTGAAAGCGTCACTCGGCTCGCTCTGCATGTTATTTTAGGCAACAATAAAACGAAATATGTTATAAAACACACTACTCTGCCTCTTTTCGTTTTCATTTAAATACATTTTAAAATTATAGGCACACAAGTGTGGTTCGGCAATGTATAGACCTGATTATATTATTCACTGCATGTAACGTTAGCCTATTTATAACAAAACGAAATATAAAACACAACCCTGCATCTTTTCGTTTAAATTTCAAAAAATATTAAACATATTCCAGACAATATGCATTCGTACAAATGCTGCAATAAACAACATTACAGTGATAATCTTGAAATAAAATAAATAATGACAAAATTCAAACCTATCTCTTTGTGTTAAATTTCAGTTTTATTAATAATAGCCATTATAAAAGTATAAGTAGAAGGTAACGTTACAAGAAGCTGTACAATAAGATATAAAGCAAACAATTCAGTCAAATACAAATTCAGCGCTAGTCTAACGTTAACGTTACAACAGAAAAGTTAAATAGCCTAAATTATATGAAACTTAACTTAGCCCTCAGCCAAAACGATTAACCAGGGAACGAATTATCGATTCACGAGACCAAAGATCGCCCGTTAGATATACACAAGACGAATTACCACTAGCTGCTACAGAGCCAGCGGCATACCTCAGAACGACCAGCCGAGGAAAGGCTGTTCCGGGCGGGGAACATGATCGCCGAGCACCCGGTGATCGCCGGGAATGGATCAAATTATCATAAATCATTATAAATAAACCACAGATTTGAGCTTTAAACAACTACATTCTCGCCTGAAAAACTCTTAAAACTAGATTTCGTGAAAGAATAACCGTAGTATTTTATTCCAACTGTATATTAAAAAATGGCGCTTCTTATGTTGTCATTCCCCTTGTAGCACGTGCAAGTGACGATACTCTTTCAACCAATCAGCGTTCTGCAGTGAGTCTAGCTCCACCCTTTAGTACCGTACCACTGTGCTAGGTACCCCAACGAGAGGGTACCCAAAAAGTGGTACGGTACGGTTCGGCTTTTTGGTACCATTCACAACTTTTGACAGTGGAAACGCAAATAATTGCGTACCGTACCGAACTGTACCGTACCGTACCGCTCAGTGGAAACGGGGCACTAGTGTACAGTGCAGTAGGAATCAGATTTCACATATTAGTGACAAGAGTATAGAGAGATGTCTGACAGGAGGATGGGGAGGATTTAGTGCGCAACCAGGGCCTAGAGTTAACTAACACTCACCAAGCTTCAGATGAGAGTACAAATCAGCATTGACAAGTTTATGAAACTGTGTTAATCGCCAGTTGGCTGGTAACATTTTTCTGAACATTCTTTTTTTTAATTTTTATTATAAACACAAATAAAAGTGTAAACAGTGACAAAAGCAACATTTTCACGATTTCTAAAAATGCAATGCTGTGAGAACATTAAAGTAAACAAATGTGAATTTTGTGCACACACATCTCAGACAGCACGCAAATACTGCATTGAGCTCTGTTGTTTGACTTCTTGCACTTGAACGGAGAAATGCCTGTCTCGGCGAGTATCCTTGAAAACATAGTTGGTAATGCCTTAAGTGAACAAACAGTAGAGATAGATATGTACCAGTATCAGTGTAGTGGATTTGTGCATTAGTCTTAAAGTGACAGCAGTCTAATGTTTCTGCTGCTGTCTGTTTTAATGGAAATCATACAACAAAGTTAAAAAATCATTCACTACTCTTGACTGAATAACTTTTGTATTTTTAATTTATACAGTGAACACTATCCAGTGTTATTTTATACTAAATTACTTTTTTCAATGATTTTAACCTGAAAACTACTTTTACTTGTCTTTAATAATGTTTTAAATTTACATTAGTCAGGTTAGCTGCAGAGTGCTTAAGTACTCTGTGACTGTACCAATCCGCTCAGTGGAAACGAGTCATTGTTCAAACTAATTCTTCAGTCTTTGACCCTGTTTTAAAGACATGTTTTCCTCTGTTAAAACAGACAGACCTTGCTGCTCGCGCTGCCTTTTTGGTGTCCCCACTCGGTGGAACATTGAAGCGCTCCGCTCTCTTCTGAAGCCTCTGCAATAAACACAATTGTAATAGTTTAAACAAGAGCACATTTAACATAAAATGCCTGACAATAGTTTAAACAACCAGAGGAAGTAAGCCTGTAGTGAATACTCAGCAACTATTAACTACACTAGTATTCAGTGAACCAGTTAAAATGGTTTTCTAGATCAAACTGGATTTATATTGATGGAATGATTAATAATTTTTATTATTTTAATAGTTGAAGAGCTCAAATAAATAGATGCTTCACTTGGTCTTAAAGTAAAAATTGTTTCACAGCCTGCTTCATTTTTCCCTGATGAAATTGGTACCTCAAGTATCGCCTGGGTTAAACATTTAAATGTTGTCAGGGTTAAGGCTTAAATTTATATTTTTAAATAGAAGAACAATGGTAAAGTTTAATAGTAGCAATTATTAGAATCAAGGGCTGTAGAGTAGTGTTATTTTAGTTTTAACTCTTTCAGAATTGACATTTCATTGACAGAATTTTCCAGCTTTCCGTGTTTTCACTGTTATACGGTAGATCTTCTAGAAGAGTACAGAATCTCCTGATCAAAACACAAAACACGCGAAGAAAATGCAGAAACATGTGATATCGTATGTATTCATATGCATATGTAAAATAACACGATCATCAACATTAAACAGCATATAACTCAAAACAGTGTTAAAGACTGAAATGTCGACCCAGGAAGGGTTAATGACTGAAGCTTTTGATGGACTACTAGATCTACTCCATCTGTGTTTTCATCATCGTTCTGAATCACATCTGGATGTAGTCTTTGACAAAAACACAATTTTCTCAGTTTTTTGCTAAATATGTTGCTTTTTTTATGACACTTACACACATTCAAGTGTTGATTAAATTCAGAGAAAATGCAGAGGCTCTGTTCTTTCTTTTGATATATTGCATATTTATACATTTATACAACAAAATATTCTGGGGGCCATGAAACTTTTGTGAAAATGATCAAAAATGCTGGCGGTGGCTGGCAACGTGAAAACTTCAAATTAGCTTAATTTTTCTTTTCATGTTAATTTATATAAGTTTAGGTAATGTTATTTCCAGTTAATAATTTTAGCGCTTCAACAAACTTATTTCAGTTAATTGCCATTTCAAATTTTTGTTTAGTTTACATTTTTCAACTAATATTTCGATTTTATTTCAGATTTATTTTGAATTAACAAATGTTTTAACTGTTTTAGTGAACGACAACCCTGCAGTAGAGTCTAAACTCAGTCGTATGGTGAGAATATTTAAACATTTGTGGTGGCATGTATTTTTGACTGCATGTTATTAAATACAACTCTACTGACCACTTATAATCGGATCACCAAAAACCTACCAGCTGGGAATGGGTCATTCACATTACAGCACACAAGTCACATTGACTACTTTATTGACTCTTTCATGGTGTTTCACATAAGAAAGAATTATTACAGGTGTAAAATTACATGAGGGAAGGACATTTTCCTTTTTGCATGAGCTAATAGTTTCCAGTAATTAAAATGATCATTACCTCACCAACTGTAGCAGGAGGGCTCACCTTGACCAGCTTTTTCTCAGCCGCCCTGAAATCAAGAACACAATAAACTATTTTTCCCCCTTAGTATTCACATAAAAACAATTGGCTAGGTCTTCAGTAAAGTTAAACAGTTGGGAGAATAGCGGATATGCGTGTACATCAGTATGTTGGATCTGTGTATTCAGTCTTAAAGTGATAGCAGCCTAATAAACCTGATGCAGTCTGTGTCATTAATGTTATTGAAATAACGAAAGAAAAAAAACACTTTGTTACTTATTTTATAACTGATTGGGCGCTTAAATAATTGCTAAAGAAGATTTTACTTATTTTAGGCTAGGTTTGCAGCGGTATTGTAATGGGATGTGACTGTGTCAGAAGGGAGGCCAACTGTCTTTGAAAACCCAGGTTTAAGTGGTTAATTGCAAAATTAGCTTTATGCTAGTCAGACACAAATATTGTGAAGTACAACATTTGGTTATGTATTAAGGAAGTTTGGAAATGTAAAAAATATATGCATACGTTTCAGGTGGACTAAGCTCTTCCTTCTGGTCAGTGCTCTCTTCTTTGGCAAAAGACTCCTAAAACACATGTGAAGCAAGTTATGTTGAGCTTATCAATCACCATGACTGTGTTTGTGCCGTCTGGAACCTGACACAAGAAACACTTGTACATTTAAGAAACATTACTTGTCGATTTACACTTAGTATTAAAGCCCATCTAAGCTGATTTGCTGGTCCCAAATCATTTGTGATCTGATTAATGAAAAACAAAAAGAGGCGGATGTAGTTATGCGTGACCACACTACCATATAGTGTAAACTTTGATTATTTTGATGCTTCCTGGGCAGCAAAGAACCACCTACTCACCAGTCAATCACATTGCTCTCTGTTATCCTTAAAAATAGCCATGTTAGAACAATAAAGAAGAAGTATTCATGAATTGAATGATCCCAGATGTCCGGGCACGTGGGAGTGCCGCCTGGTCAAAGTGGTGCCAAGTCACAGGAGTGCTAATGCCCATCCGCCTAAAGTTCAAAATCTATAAGATCATTGTACGCCCTGTATGGACGCCAAATGTTGGCCAGCGACTGCCAAACATAGCCAGCTTCTACACGCCATGGAAATGCGTATGCTCCGCTGGTCACTCGGGCTGACAAGGCTAGATCACGTCATGAACATCGAGGTTAGGAAGCGGATGGGAATAGCGCCGATTACAGAGAAGATGCTCGAGGCCCGTCTCCGCTGGTACGGCCATGTAACACGCAGCCATGAGAACTCAGTGGCGAAGACAGCTATGCGCCTTGACCCACCCGGTAACCAGCCACGTGGCCGCCCAAAGATGAGATGGATGGAGCGGATCAAGCAAGATATGAAGGACGTGCAAGTCGCCCTGGAGGACACTACGGACCGGAATAAATGGAGAGCAGTGCTAAATGGGACAAACGCTAGGACGAAGAAGAAGATGCATGAATTGCAAAAATAATGGGGCATACATGATGTTAAACATTAAGCTATTAAGGGCAATAAGCTTTGAAAAAGAACTTAATGTAATATTTAAAAACCTGTGAGACTGAAACCTGGCGAAGACCTTGTTTCCTTTCCTCGTGTCTCAGCTCCACCCCTGTAGGATACAGGGAAGGCTGCAAGGAAAGGAAATGAGGACGGTGGAATCGAATGAAAGCTTTTTTTTTATACATTGGCATATTTAATCACTCGAGCGTCACTCCACAGCGTCATCAGCAGCGCTCAAAGGATCTGCCTTTATGTTGTATTAGTTTGTTTATTTAAGAAATTCATAAATAATAATAAAGCAAGATACCCTGTTGAAATATGTGAGATGTGTGGTTTATATAAACTGCAAAGGTAAAGTATAAATTAAAATGATTGTGATCGATGTGAAGGGGGAGGAGAATTAATACGTGCAACATCACGTTTAGTCGATAAAACACTTCCGCATAGGATAGACCTGTGTATCCCTCGCTCATGACTCCTCAGGAAGCCTCCTTAATCCTGAGCTTGATTGGTATCCGGATCATAGGATGGAGGAGCGAGGAGGGATATTGAGAAGCACCCAATATCTGAGTGAAACGCTCCTCGAATAAGAAAAAAAACAATTGGGGCAGGACTTGATATTGTCCATGGGGAATTGATTAGATGTTTGTGGTTTGCTATTGGTGGATCTCATGTGAGTGACATTCATGTGCCTTGTAATCTTGAATTAAAAACTTCAGACAGGGAAGAAGTGTTATTTTAATTCAAGATTACAAGGCACATGAATTAAAAAATACATATATTCTTGTGATATTTTAAGTGTTGCTCAGAGGTCTGATTTCAATTCTTCTGAAGTGATTGTGCATTATATAATGTTATCTAGTTTAAACAAGATAACTGAATCTGTTCATGGCCACGTTGATCAATCAGCTAGACAAATCTTAATACCAAGTGTAAACTGGTTGAGCACTTCAGAGAACATACACACAATCCTTTTAAATAAAATAACACTGGAGCTACTAAAACTGAACTTTGCCCTGAGAACTACCATGGAAATGCATTACATCCAGGATATCTTACCTCAGCCTCACCATCCCCATCCCCATCACCAAACACTCCCAGAACTTCCTCTTCATTCACTTCTTCTAAAAAAACAAACAAACAACAACACCACATGTTAAATGGGCATTATAACCAGAGTTTGAAATTAACACCCATCAACCTGCAAACTGCAGGAGAAAATCATGGCAGGTTCCGCAAACCTACTCACTATTTAATTTGGTGCATAATGGGTTGTGATTCATAAATTATGTCCTGCCACTTTGTATGCCTTCAACAAAATATTCATAGCTTCAAAAGGAGCCTTCAACATTAGCAAAATAAAGCATTAAGAGTAACAAGCCTCTAAGAGTTACATTCACAGTTATCAAGAAAAAAAGGTAATAATAATAATAATAGGGGCAGTATTACACTTTGATATAAAACATCTAAGAACATAATTGTAATCAGATCTGTTAAAGAACAAAAAAGTAAGTAAAATACCATGAAGTAAACCATGAAGTAAAATATCTTGCATTAGAAAACACCTACCATGCTCTTCCAGGTACGCCTGCAGCCGGGCAATCAGATCTCCTTTATTTCCTTTGGCATCCAGCCCTCGGGCAGTGCATTCTAGCTTCAGCTCAGCCAACTGAGGAGATTATATCACTTTAATGACTGGACTGACATTTATCAACCACAAATAACACATCTGCAGTGTCAGAACCAATGCTTTGTCAGTCCATACAAATCTGCCATGTTATAGATGAGTCCTAACAAACTAGACTGAATGCAATACGACATTTCTTGAAAGAATGAGTGGACAGAAAGAAAAAGACAGAAAGATGGAGACAAAGACAGAATAAAAGAGAAAGACAGAAGGACAGAGACATAAAGACAGACAGAAGGACAGAGACATAAAGACAGAAGAATAAAAGAGACAGAAAGACACGGAATAACAGAAAGAAAGATGGACAGAAAGACAGACTAACAGAAAGACTAAGAGAAAGACAGACAGGCATATTCTTTTCATGGTGTCATTTATTTGACTAATTTATGAATGAAAAAGTGAAAACAATAAATGAAAAATCTCAACTACATAAAAAAAAAAAAAAGTAACCCTAATATATTAGCTCTTGATACAGTAGCCGATGTGTAATGACATTATTTCAGTAAACAACATTTAGGTGGCGAGATGTACTTATAATAGCCAACACGTTGTTGTTGTTTACACAAGAAAGCTCACTAGATCTTAATACCAATACGGCCAAAAATGGGGTTTAATACACCGGTGCAGCTAACGAGGTGTTGGTGAGCTATGATGGCCCAAAAAAAGTCGTTTAAGCAAGCAGCTAACTTGTTTTTAAGACTATGATGCCTATTGTTACAACTCACTTTTTAGATGGACAAGGAGGAGTTTTGTTGGATTTTTTTTTTTTTAAACCACTGCAAGAGTAGAGTTTATTATCTCAATGGAGGGGGAACAAAGTAAAAGTCACATTTTTAGACGGTCTTAATGACTGAGCTATAACGCTGTTTAGATAAACAGGTACTTGTGTTTTAAAGCGAAGGCGAAGATCGAAAGACGCTGTCAGAAGTGCTGAATGAACAATTAAAACGTTATATCTATTATTACTTAATCATCATAATTCAAATTAGCACAGCTAGGAACAGCTTACTGTTACAGTCATATCCACATAATAAGTAGAAAGTAAAACATTTCTTTGTAGTAGTCTTTTACCTTGAGTTTATGCAGCTCCACGACTTCCGCCATTTTCTTGAAGAGGTTTGTATTTTGAAATCTGCTTCCTTCCGGTTTAAACGTGATTAAGGACAATTTTGCGCTGCAGCGCCACCGGTCGGTCAGAAGACCGGGACAAAACAGAATGTTGGGCGTTATTTAAAGGTGTAGTTCACCCAAAACATAAATAAATAATAATTAAAAAAAATCACAATTTACTCACCCTCAAGTTGTTCCAAACCTGTTTGAATTTCTTTCTTCTGTTAAATTTCGAAGAATATAGGTAACCAAACAATTGATGGGGCCCACAGGTTATGGGGGTTAAAGTAAATGACGACAGAATTTTTTTATTTTTATTTTTACACTGAATCAGCATTGAATTTAATTGAGGAGAATAATGACACTGACTGCTGTCTTTTGTAGCAAAGCAGCTGCTTCCTTTCATAATAGGTTAAATTTGCTGTTGATTACTGCGACGCTGCTTTGAAACAATAATCTGTAATAAATATTAAGCGCTGTATAAATGTGATTTGACTTGACTCTCTCACAGAGTGCGCGCACAAAATCTATCAGCGGGGGTAATCAAAGTTATGGTCATAATTATGAAATGAAAAGTTGAAATGAAGCCATAAAGAGCATTTAGATTTTTATTTCTTATGATACTGACTTACTGACTTATTTTGACTTATGAGACTTTTGATTATGATATAAAAGGTAGATATTAGGATTAATATGTCATAATTTCGACTTAATTTCATAATTATTGCTTAGTATGACACAATTTCGACTTTTTACATCATAATTATGATATAAAGGTAAAAAATTAAGGCGTATGTCGATATTATTGTATAGTCATTATTTCGACTTTATCTCATAATTTTGACTTTTTACATTCTTATGATGTGAAAAGTTGAAATGAAGCCAAAGAGCATTTAGATTTTTAATCTCATAATTGACTTTTTAATCTTATAATTATGATTTAGTATATCACAATTATTGCTTAGTATATCATAAATTCGACTTTATCTAATAATTTTGACTTTTTGCGTCACAATTATGATATAAAAGGTAGATATTAGGTTTAGTATGTCATTTCGACTTAATATTTCATAATTATTGCTTAGTATGACATAATTTCGACTTTTTACATCATAATTATCATATAAAAGTAAAATATTAAGGCGTTTCGACTTTTTATATTCTAATTATTTCGATTTAATATGTCATAATTCTATTGTAGTCATAATTTCAACATTTTACGTCATGATATAAAAGTAAAAACAAATAGGGTTACAATTTGTAACACAAATAAAATTTCGAGTTAATGTCATGTCATAATTTCGACATAACCACATAGTTATGACTTTCCCCCCTTATTTTTGTAATGTTTTTCTCCCTGATAAGTAGGAAATGGACTAAAATAGAGCCTATTGTTTCAACGGATGGCGCTCGTGCGTTCGTTTGTTCGGTTGCCGCCGTACGTAAACCGTAAAAAGGGCGGGCGTTATTCTTCTCGCTCAGCTCATTGGGTCATAAGACATACGTTTTTTTAAGTGCGGTTTTTTTTACGTAACGTAGGAGGCCTTTGTTGTTTCACTCAGTTCATTGGTTTACGGCAGAAGGCTGACGTTTCTTCGGAGGGCGGGGCCTGTTTTTTGTGCTTTGTCGCGAGGGCGTGTTGTTTGAAACGCGGGAATTGGCGGTATTGATGTTAAGTTGTGACATGATTTTCGTCGCCTGTATTTTTACGTATCAAGTAAACGATTTTAATGTTTCTGATCGCCGTTTTGCAACTAAAAGTACTCTCGCCACACATCTGTAGTTTTAAATAGATTTAGCGTGGAAGTGTCCCCGGAAAAGGGGGAGTTTGACATGGAGTCCTTTCAGAAAGTGGAAAAGATTGGAGAAGGAACATACGGGGTGGTTTATAAAGCCAAGAATAAAATCACCGGAGAGACCGTTGCTCTGAAGAAAATACGATTAGACACGTAAGTGTTTGTCATTAGTTTTGTGTAACAGTTAACAGTCGAGAAGCCTTTCAGATTTAAAATAACTCGCTTACAGTCACAATCCAAACTGTAACTCAGTGACGCGAATGTTTGTTTTATGTTTACGAGTGATAAAAACAAATCTCTTCCGTTATTTACGAGTATAAGTGCTTTTAAAAGTCCGTTTATCTCTGTCAAAGATGATGTACTGGATTGTTTAACACTTTAATGTTCGTTTACAAGCAGATAATAATAGTAAGTAACACTTTACAAAGTTCCACTATGTTAAACATTAACTTAGTGTCATGAACAAACAACGATCATTTCTTCGAGAAGTTGTTTATATACTATATAGGTTCATAAATGTAATGTTGTTCATTGAAGTTTGTTTATAATACATTAACTGTTAATATATGCAACTCAATTGGGAATGTACAGTACCGGTCAAAATTGTTTTTGAAAGATGTCTCTTATGCTCATCAAACCTACATTTATTTGATCAAAAATACAGAATATTGTGAAATATTACAATTTAAAATAATAGTTTTCTATTATTTTCTTAATATACTTTCACATATAATTAATTTATGATATGCAGAGTCTTCAGTGTCACATGATCCTTCAGAAATAATTTTAATATGCTGATTAATTAATTTATAACCTGTGGTACTTTTTTCAGAATTCATTGATCATTTTTGATCAAATAAATGCAGGATTGATGAGCATAAGAGACTTCTTTCAAAAACATAAAAATAGTAATATTTCCAAAATTTTGACCGGTACTGTAGGTTAAAAAATGTTCTGCTGTTCATTGTTAATTCATGTTTGTTTATAATGCATTAGAAAGGTTAATGTACACAACTCGAAATTAAAAATATATAAAAGTTGTGTATGTGGAAATTAACATTAACCTAGATTAATAAATGTTGTATTCCTTATTGCTATTTCGTGATACCTGCTTTAACTAATCTTAACTAATTTAACGGTCTGTATGTTTTGAGGGCTGTTTCAATTCAATTCAATTCAATTCAAGTTTATTTGTATAGCGCTTTTCACAATACACATTGTCTCAAAGCAGCTTTACAGAAAGTGCATTTCAGAAATGTACAAAGAAAAATACAGTTAGTTAATCATGTATAAATTTGGGCATAACATATCGCCGGTGTTTAGTCGTCTCTTCACAGGCGTCGAGTCGTCTCTCCACCGGCGTTTAGTCGTCTCATCACAGGTGTTGGGGCATCTGAAGTCTTCGTGAGAGGCTGGATACAAACTGGAGCTGACGAACGCTATTTACCTCGGGACTAGCGTCCCGAGATAACAGCAGAAAGACAGATGGGAAATAATTAGCATAGCTGATGTTCATAATATTAATGCATTCGAACTGATTCAGAAGTAGTATAAAAGGTAAGCATTAAGTGAATGCTTGGTTAAAAAGATGCGTCTTTAATCTAGTTTTAAACTGGGACAGCGAGTCTGAGTCTCGAACAATATCAGGAAGGCTATTCCAGAGTTTAGGAGATAAATGTGAGAACGCCCTCCCTCCTTTAGTAGACTTAGATATCCTAGGAACGACCAGAAGCCTCGAATTTTGTGATCTTAAAGAGCGCGATGGATTGTAGGGCGATAGAAGGTCTGTTAAGTACACAGGAGCTAAACCATTTAGAGCTTTATAAGTCAATAGTAATACTTTGTAATTGATACGGAACTTAATAGGTAACCAGTGTAGAGATGATAAAATTGGTGTTATATGATCATATTTTCTTGATCTAGTAAGAACTCTAGCGGCTGCATTTTGCACTAACTGAAGCTTGTTTATTGAGGATGCAGGACAACCAGCTAATAAAGCATTACAGTAATCTAGTCTCGAGGTCATGAATGCATGAACTAACTTTTCTGCATCTGAAACAGATAGCATGTTACGTAGCTTAGCAATGTTTCTAAGGTGGAAAAAGGCTGTTCTTGTAACATATGAAATATGATTTTCGAAAGTCAAGTTGCGGTCTAGTATAACACCCAGGTCTTTTACTGTAGTGGATAAAGTAACAGGACATCCTTCTAAATTAAAGTTGTATTGTAAGGGATTTTGTGGGTAGTTTTTTGGACCAATAAGTAATACCTCCGTTTTATCTGAATTTAATAGCAGGAAATTACACGTCATCCAGCATTTTATATCTTTTAGACACTCTGTCAAGTTAGATAAGTTAGTGTTTTCATCTGGTCGTGATGAGATATATAATTGAGTGTCATCAGCATAACAGTGAAAATTAATTCCATGTTTTCTTATAATATTACCAAGTGGCAGCATATATATTGAGAATAGCAGAGGGCCTAGGACAGATCCTTGCGGCACTCCATAGTCTACTGATGTTATCTTTGATTTTTCCCCATTTAAACAGACGAAATGGTAACGGTCTGATAAGTACGATCTAAACCAGCTTAATGCCTGTCCCTGAACACCAGTGTAGTTTTGTAGTCGATCTAAGAGTATTTTATGATCTATAGTGTCGAACGCAGCACTAAGATCAAGTAGAACTAGTATTGAGATACAGCCTTGGTCAGAGGCTAAGAGTAAATCATTTGTAATTTTAACTAGCGCAGTTTCTGTGCTATGATGCGGTCTGAATCCCGACTGAAATTTTTCGTAGATATCATTTTCTTGCAAGAAAGAGCACAATTGAGCGGACACAATTTTTTCTAGTATTTTAGACATAAATGGAAGATTTGAGATGGGTCTGTAATTTGCTAGGTTATTTGGATCTAATTGCGGTTTCTTAATGAGAGGTTTTATTACTGCCAGCTTGAATATTTTTGGAACGTGACCTAAAAATAAAGACGAGTTAATAATATTGAGAAGAGGCTCTTCCACTACAGGTAACACTTCTTTAAGTAGTTTAGTGGGTATTGGATCTAATAAACATGTTGTTGGTTTAGATGCAATGATAAGTTTATTTAGTTCTTCCTGTCCTATAGTTGTAAAGCGGTGTAGTTGTTCTAGAGGGGCCATAATTGAGGCCGAGTCATTAGACACCATAGAGGATTGTACATTTACAATAGTGTTTCGGATGCTTTCTATTTTCTCATTGAAGTAATTCATAAAATCATTACTACTATATTGTAACGGAATATTTTGCTCTGGAGATGTCTGATTATTTGTTAGTCTAGCCACGGTGTTAAATAAAAACCTTGGATTATTTTGGTTATTTTCAATTAGTTTGCGGATATGCTCAGCCCTGGCTGATTTTAGAGCCCTTTTATAACGTGACATACTGTCTTTCCACGCGATTCTGAAGACCTCTAAATTAGTTCGTTTCCATTTACGCTCTAAGTTACGAGTTTCTCTCTTGATAGCATGCGTAGCACTGTTGTACCATGGTGTTTTAGTTTTCTCTTTAACCTTTTTTAATCTAATTGGTGCAACAATATCTAGTGTACTAGAGAAAATGTTGCTCATACTGCTAGTCATTTCCTCTAGTTCATCTGTTTGTTTGGGTTTACTGAGCAGCTGAGATAGATCAGGTAAGCTATTTGAGAATCTATCTATAGTGGTTGGAAGGATTGTTCTGCCTGGTCTATAACGTGGTGCAACATAACAAATTTCAGCAGTGCGTATTATGCAAGTTACCATGTAATGATCAGTGAGATCGTCACTTTGCGGTTTCATTGTCTGTGCGCTTCATATAAACAGATGTTTGTGTGTAATAGATGAGGGTTGTGTTTGAATGACATGATTGTTTGTTTGGTTTCAGGGAGACTGAAGGTGTTCCCAGCACTGCCATACGTGAGATCTCTCTGCTCAAAGAGCTCAATCACCCAAACATAGTCAAGTATGAGCAATGTCTAAACCTTAGTCTTATTCATGATTTAAACCACTGCATAACTAGTCCTTTGTTTCACATCATGATGTAGAGTCAATGCACTATTCTGAACAAACTGCCCTAAGGCTTCTTGAGTCTCACAGTTTTCTCGCCCACAGGCTGCGTGATGTGATACACACAGAAAATAAGCTTTATTTGGTGTTTGAATTTCTTCACCAAGACCTGAAGAGGTTTATGGACTCGTCCACTGTGTCTGGCATATCCTTGCCACTCGTGAAGGTGAGTCTAAACCTATTTTTTACAGTCTATGGTCTAAACCTTTGAGTTTAGCTTGGAGTTAGACATTTTTTTTGTATTGTGATTGTTAAAACATTTGGTTACTAAACATAATTTTACTAGGTTTTAGTGACATGTTACAATGTTTACATGGTACAATGACTGGTAGGCTACTGTTTTTATTATTGCTTGACACAAATTTTACAATTTCAATTCAATTCTTGTGATTTGATTCCGATCTTGATTAAATATCAATTCATTTGGATGCATAATAGGTACAGTAGATACATTTTTCCCAAGAAAAAAATCTCACCTAATGCTGTAATGTACAGAGAGCACAGTCAGCTGGTATTATTATTAAAGGTTAAAAACTACAACTCAATTAAATATAATGTGGTTTTTATTATAATAACAACGTTATACTAATGAAATAAGTAAAAATACAATAAATATGTAATATATATTTTATATATATATATATATACTATTTATATATTACAATAAATATGTGCACATATTTAGCAAATACTCCTCTATAGCTAATTTTTCTAGCCAACTAATGTGATGTAGTTGGTCATTACAGGATTTTTCTGAGGTAAATGTAACGTTATGTGACGTATTGTTCTCCAGCTGTTTTATTGACCTCTTTCTGCGGTTGAAAAACACTGATTGATCGATTTATGTATGAGGGATACATTTCAGTAAGTTTGTCAACATACCTATTGTTCATTCGTGTTTATTTACTAGATTTTCGGTTCACGTGCCGCTTAAACTGAGGCGCTACAACGACCCGTCACGTCACATTTAAAAGCGCCAAAATGGTATTTATTGTTAGAATTTCGAAATAAATTGACAGAATCTGAGAGCTGAGTATTTGTATCATATCATAAGTAACCTGCTCTGTCTTGTCTGTTGGTGTCAATGTCCTCTTTGCTTCGCAATTTTTCTCTGCGTGAGAAAATGGATGTGTGGCGTGTGAAAAGTGTCAATTGCGTGAGTGTCCCGCTGAATGCGTGAGAGTTGTCAGCCCTGTAAACGGGGCCTTGATCTTTTGACATATAAGGGGTCATTGTACTATATAACATCCTGTACGTTTCAGAACTCAAAACTTCCTTGTTAGTCCAAACACAGCTAGTCACCTTTCGGGGAAATTTGCCATTTTGGATAAAAATAGGTCATTGTGATCCGTCTAGATCTGGTGAGTTTTGTCTGTGAGGACAGTCTTTGGACAGGAGGCTGATCACACGTGATCGGTGTTTGACATCAAAGTACTACGAGAGCGATTTGAAAGCATCGTTAGGCAACTATGGTCACAAGTTCCATCGTTATCTGCATAGTTCAACGAGTCGGTGTTTCCAGAAACCATCATTCCAACGAACATTCGTGAACAGCATCGCAAAGTTGCGTGTTTGGAACGACAGATCTCGAACTGTGTTTAGAAGCAGTTTCTTGTTTGCATGACGTGTGGACTCAATAATCCATATCTTGAGCAAAATAAGCAAGCTGACATTCAGTGCAAACTATATCTATTATTTAGAATACATACAAATGTCATTTGTCTTTTAGTTTGTCAAGATTTAAGCACTTTTTTTTGAAGAGTGTGCATGTGTGAACGTGCTCTAATGTGTAAGAACGAGCCTAAGATTGAATCTGGAAATAAAGCAAAATAAAATCCTCAGATGTCATGTCTGTAATTTATAGCAAAACATCTAGCATTAATTCAATCTCAAACAGATTCATTAAAAGTAGTTATTACTCCACCACGTGTGTACGGGAAACACACCCCTGTCCGTCTGCTCTATAATTGTTCTCGTCTGTGCTGAGCTGAACACACCCAGAGTCTCATGAAGTCATGAGATTAATGCCTTCTGAGTCCAAAAAACACCACACCCTCCTCCTGGCTTCACACATGCAACGCTCCTGGGAAGAGTGAACATAACTGAAGAGAGACATCTCTTGTCCTACCCGCATGCCTTAAAGTGATAGTTCACCCAAGAAGAAAAATTCTGCCATTAATTTCTCACTCTCGTTTCATTCCAAACCCATAAGACTTTAGTTCATCTTCAGAACGCAATCGTTTTGATGAAATCTGAGCGATTTCCCTGAAAAATTCCTCCATTGACAGCTACGCAACTACCACTTTGATGCTTCAAAAAGTTAAAGGGATAGTTCACCCAAAAATGAAAATTCTGTCAGTAATTATTCACCCTCATGCTGTACCAACCCCCGTAAGACCTTTGTTCATCTTCGGAACACAAATTAAGATATTTGTGATTAAATCTGAGAGCTGGATCACTCCTCCATAGGCTTCTAAGGGATTGAAACTTGACAGCCCCGAAAAGTTATTAAAGAAATCGTTAAAAGAGTCCAAGTGACTACAGTGGCTCAATCTTAAGTTTATCGAGCTACGAGAATACTTTTTGAGCGCAAAAAAAAACAAACTAAAATAGCGACTTTATTCAAGTATTCTCTTTGGGCCTGAAGATTTCACGTAGTGTTATTGCGCAACGCTTCTGGTTGAACGTCACACGCATCACACACATGACCAGCGTCGGCCAATAGTGAGCCTACGTGTGACGTATAACGCAGAAGCGCTGCGCTGTTACACTACATCAACAGCTTAGGAGAATGACACGGAAGAGAAGAGATGGCTGAATAAAGTCATTATTTTTGTGTTTTTTTGCACGTGAAAAGTATTCTTGTCGTTTTATAAACTTAAGATCTAGCCACTGTAGTCACTTGGACTATTTTAACGATTTCTTTAATAACTTTTCGGGGCTGTCAAGTTTCAATCCCTTAGAAGCCTATGGAGGAGTGATCCAGCTCTCAGATTTAATCACAAATATCTTAATTTGTGTTCCGAAGATGAACGAAAGTCTTACGGGGTTGAACGACATGAGGGAGAGCAATTACTGACAGAATTTTCACTTTTGGGTGAACTATCCCTTTAAGAAAGAGATTGTAAAATGAATCCATATGAATTTTGTGGTTTAGTTCAAATTCTCTGAAGAGGTTTGTTCTCGCACGTCAAGCAGGTTCGGTTGAGCTTCTGTTTATGTTCGCTGATCAATGTTTATATGTGAATAAAAGCCTAAATGAAATCTGTTCATTATCTAAAGCAATCCAGTCTCCAGGATCCAGAAAATCCAGTCAGAAAAATTGGACTAAACCTGTCAATTCACATGCATTAGTTTTATGAACGCTTTATGAACTTTTTGAAGTGGTAAAGTGGTAGTTGTGTTGCTGTGTCAATGGACGAACAGAAATCTCTCAGATTTCATAAAAAATATCTTCATTTGTGTTCTGAAGATGAACGAAGGTCTTACGGTGTTAGAATTTTCATTTTTGGGTGAACTATCACTTTATCTTAAGAATGTCTTAAAGTAAAGTTGGGACTGTTAATTAGCCTGACATGGGTGATTGGTTTTGAGTTTTGTTGTTAGAGTAGTTTCCACAAAATCTAATGTTAGCTAGCATACTTTTTATTCGAAAAACAACTTGTCTAACGCTATTACCATTTTGTCAATGAGTATAACTTTAGTTGAGCTCTACTATAATATACTGTCTTAACCACAAGGTAATGAAACAGTTTGCTTTCACACACAAGATGTTCTGTGCAATTTCATATTGGCAGGGTTTCACAGCCATCAAATGTGAACAAGCCGTTCAGTTTGCTGGAGAAGTTTATGTAAACTCTACAGATTTAGTGAATATACTCAACTCCATGAGTCAATATGAATATTAAATATAGCCACATCAGTGCATTTCTGGCTTACTTCAACACAACCGTCACTAAGAAACATACAAAGGCGTGCTGGTTGGTTTGCTTTGAAGAGAATAGTGCAGACCCTAGAAACATAATAATGTGGGTTAACTAACCCCAGTTTAAAGAAGAAAGAACCACCTAGCAATGATGAAGCACATCTGTCACTTGTTAGCAAACCCTGACCTATTCTGTCTATTTGTCCTTTTCCAGGTGTGATAAAAAAAATAAAATGGGTGTGACGTTTTGCTATTAAGGGCTTACCATGCTTTTGGGAAATGCAGCCCACAACTATTAAACATCCAAGGTGTGGTAATGGCCAAATGTAGGGAAATAATGTGTCTAATGTCTGTCTGTGTATTGTTCATCAGAGTTACCTGTTCCAGTTGCTCCAGGGATTGGCCTTCTGTCACTCCCATCGGGTTCTTCACAGGGATCTCAAACCCCAGAATCTCCTCATCAACGCTCAGGGCGAGATCAAACTGGCTGACTTTGGTTTGGCCAGAGCGTTTGGTGTACCTGTGCGCACTTACACACATGAGGTGAGAGGCAGAAACATCGCTCTAGAGTTTTAAAGGATATGTTCGGCAGTGTTGGGAACGTTACTTTAAAAAAGTAATTAGTTATAGTTACTCACTACTTGTTCCATAAAGTAACTGAGTTAGTAACTCAATTACTCTATAATAAAAGTAACTCGTTACCAGGGAAAGTAACTATTTGCGTTACTGTTAAAAAAAAACGTTGCTAGGCTATATGTCAAAGAATTTGGATTTTTTTAGCAGTTTTCACAAGTCAGTTGAAATGAGTAGAACAGACAGGTGTTTGTACATAACTTTCTATATTTATTGCACGTCGACAGACAGCAAGAGGTTTATCCTGCACTTCACTTCACTGCACTTATTAACCCAGCTCCTCACTAGCTGTGTGAGCCAGGGGTGCGTTCGGATTACACAGTTTATTCAATCAATGCATAGGCTAGTAACGCACATAGGCGTCGATTTTGAGTCATTTTATACTCACCACTTTTTGAAACAAATAAATAAAACATCTCCAGTTAACTAGCAGAGCATTAATTTAGTTCGCTATTAAATATGAAATCTAGCTAAATTGTAAAAATTGTGTAAAAATGTTAAATTGTTTTGGTTTTGAACTCAAGCTGTGCGCTCGTTGCCGCAGTTGCATACAGTTCTCTTGTGGCCCGCGCGCAGTCTTCACTCGGATGCGCGCTCTTCAATCTATCGCCGTTGTGGAGACTCTCTATTCATTCCGGTGAAATCACAAAATAAAAAGCACACAAACGTTTCCCTGCTTGATATGGACTGTAACCACTGATGAACATATTCGGTTTTGATACGGGAGAAAAAAAAACTATACCGAAGTTTGATTAGAACCCGTAACCTCTGACACGCTTGGCAAACAATCTACCACTAGACCACTTAAGGATTCAAACAACATTTGCGGATCGATGGATTTATTTACGGGTTGAGCAGAGAGGCTGCACAGTTTGACAAGTTTGTACCCAGCACTTTTGAAAATGCACTTCCGAATGCGTCTCTGTCCCCAGCACATTGCAAACCAAACTGACGCACGTGGTAACGCATCGCATTTAACGTCCAGTAACGTTAACGACGTTGTAACGACGGGAGACGTAATTAATTAGACTACCCCGTTACTGAAAAAATAACGTCGTTACCTAACGCCATCATTTTAAACGGCGTTATTCCAAACACTGATGTTCGGTGTGTTTCGATCATAAATCGAGTGGAATCATATTAAGAGAAATGATATTGAGAGAAATGTGTTTGCTACAGTTTTTAGGTGTTTGCTGGGAATTCGAGCTGCATTATTCTGGATGAATTGAGAATCGATTCTCCCACGTTTCTGAATGGACAACTAAAAAAAATTATAATTGTATTATTTAAAAAAAATTCTTTAAATTGGTTTGAATGAATATTTTAATTACTCACTCATAAAGACTTCTCTTGTTTCAATACTGGATGAATCAGGGTTGTTTAACAAATCTCTTGAATGAATGATTCAATGACAATTATTTTAACGCCACTTGTCTCCACCTACTGGTGTAACAATATAATTGATGCAATCTTTATTTGAAGCATCATCAAGGTACTTTCAAAAGGTGATTTACTCTATTTGATCGGTAATCGACATCAGTGTTTATATCTGAACTATAAACTCTTATCCCAGCACTTCTGTGATAAATTGAATTGTTGAATTTGTAACAAAAATAATGATACTGTGATTGAAAAGACTGTTTGAATCAAGATCCCTTCTTTATCGATTAATCATGCAGCTCTAAGACTACTAAGCAGATGCAGTAATAGTTTCAAAATAGTTGTCAAATATAAAATCACCATCAAGAAAAGCTGAAAGAAAGATGCGATTGAAAGCGGAGCTTAAACAGGCTCTAAGCGAGTTTGTTGAGGGAGACAGGCAGAATTTGTATGACAGTAAGAAACCAGTTTATAAAGACTGAGTTAATTTCAGCTTCCAAACGCTCCCGTGAGTGTGTGTGAGCTCTCTGTGAAGAGCGTCAAAGGTTTCTGCTTACACCGTGTTTTGGAACCGTTGAGCATTTTAGCCAATCACATGTTTGTCTGTTGAGCACGTGATTGCAATGGCCAATCAGAGGTGGTACAGTTAGTCTGAATCCATTCAATATAAATATAATGGACACTTACTGCTGCATAAAATCACCCTGTGACCTTAAAAAAAGTCTTTCTTTATTTTACGTAAGACAATACAGAACACAACATAAGATTAAATTATAATATGAAAATGAGAATCTATATAACACAGTTGTGTTTGATTGTTTAAAGCAACATGCCTATATATTACTATTAAGAAATCAAAGTATATTCTTAGATCCTTCTTGACTCTTATATATTGTGTAAGTATAAACTTCAGTTGGGAATAATGAATGAATTGCTATTGTTATCAACCAGTTTTGCATGTGTGCATGACCATGTACTTCAGTTACCATCAAGACTCAGGACAAACCCTGTGTTGTGTGCACTACTGATCTGAAAACAGTGATGGCAGCAGATCGAGGCTTCGAAACAATACGACACTCGGTGACCTCTAGTGGTCAGAACAGTGTAAATGCAACAAAAACCTGGGCCGACATGCATAAAAACACCTTTTACAAATCTATTGCAAATTTTTTATTGAAAGTATATCTTTCAAATGCATTTATCTAATAATATTATCAAGTGTCTAAATGTTCTTTTATCAATTGTCAGGGTTTGTTTTATGAATTGCTCAGCTAAACAGGCCAATAAGACACTATTAACTACCATTATTCATTTTAATTATACTAATGTCTAATTAAAACGTCTACAGATGTATAAAACTAATCAGAGATCAGGTAAAACCCACAGGCACTTGTTCATTGGTTCTCAGTGACGACTCATGATTCCCAGGGGTGAATAACTGAAATTTCCAAGTGTTTCGAAACGTTTTATAACAATTATGATGTAATGAAGCCTTGTTTACTGAAATTTTCAATTTGATACACGCTGTGAACCATTGATTCGAAACAAAAGATTCATAAATGTTTCTAAGCTTCATGCAGTGTTTTGAAGTTGCCATCACAATCTGTAACTGCCTTAATTTGATTCTTTTTCATAGGTTGTAACTTTGTGGTACAGAGCTCCAGAGATTCTCCTGGGATGTAAATATTATTCTACAGCTGTCGACATCTGGAGTCTGGGCTGCATCTTTGCTGAAATGGTAATTTTTTTTAATGCACAGTGCACACATCTTATCAGCTTGCTATTACTGATGGCTTAAGATGTTTATTTCCTTTCTGGCTTTTCCTACCAGATTACTCGGAGGGCATTGTTTCCTGGAGATTCTGAAATAGACCAGCTCTTCCGAATATTTCGAACTCTGGGCACTCCGGATGAGTCTATATGGCCCGGAGTCACTTCAATGCCAGACTACAAACCCTCCTTTCCCAAGTGGGCCCGACAGGACCTGTCTAAAGTGGTGCCGCCTCTGGATGAAGATGGCCGAGATCTTCTAGGGGTAAGAGGACAGAGAACGTGATCTAGTACCACAGCCTGACCGGGGTTTGTGAAGATACTTATACAGTAGGTAGCCAACCAGAATGCCTATTGCCGCCGCGGCGTCTACCGCGGTGAATTCACCGCGGCAAAAAAAAAACAGTCGCATTTCTAAGTCATTCGCGAAATGACCGCCAGGTGGCGCAAAGGGACATTTAGCGAAAGCAAAACGTATGTAAAAGTAGCCTACATTTTAAATAGAATATAGCAAACTTTTAGAGCAGAACATTTTATGAATCAAAATTTAAAAGAGGCCTATCTCGCAGTCAGTGAAAATAAATTAGGTGCAATCAATGATGCTAAACTATTGAGGAATGAGAAGATTGAAGAGTGCATCTGTCGTTTGTGGGCACACTGACGCGTGAACAACTGAACTTGTGGTCGAGTGGTAGAGCTGAAGGTTTAAACAGTACAAAGACACGGGTTCGAAACCCGAATAAATATGTTTTTTATATAATTACCATGCATTTCCATTTTACACTAAGGAACAAATCTCATCCAACAGATTGACTGAATTTACGTCTTCAAAAACAGTTCTGTTAAAAAATAAACAAACAAACAAAAAAAACTTCACGGACAGGACAGCAGACAGCAGGACTGGAATTCTTTCCATATGCAGAAATAATTTTAAAAAACATGGTTAAGCAAGGTGCGATTTGCCGGTGGGTGATTTCCCCCCTCCACAGTAGGCTATAGCGAATAGGCTTACCCTAAATAGACCTTATCAAATATAGTATATATATTTTTTAAATATAGCCTAAAACACGCACGTTTAAACAACAAACAATAAAATCTGAACCAGCGCTTCTGCTCCTGTATTGAGAGATAACATGCAGCGCATTTCAGTTACGATCCTGGTTCCAATTGTATTAATACATTCACGGCTTTTTAAAATGTCACAAAGCATTTTGATGTGGTTTTGAACGAAATATTGAAGTTTATAATTCAGTATTTTGACACACCACGCCTAGTGCGTATTCTAAAATGGGGTTTTCTTCTGCCATTGAATTAGAGTTCGACAAACGCCGCGTTCACTTGAATTTATTTTTCTGCTAAAATAACTTAATAGGCTATAGCCTACTTCGTTATTTTTGGTCATACAGATAGGATATCATATTTTAAAACTGTAAAAGGTCTACTTTTATTCATGTAAAGTAGGCTACACTCACAATAGGCTAACAACAAAACGTTCTCACTCATTTGAGCGAACACACACTGGTGAAATAAATGTTTGGGCTTTTCTCAGTGAGCTTCGACATGGCCGAGTGGTAGAGCTGACGGTTCATCAATCGGCAGACCTGCGTTCAAATCCCGAACAAACATGGACTTATGTAAATATATATATATATTTTTAGGCTATTAATGCAGATTTGTTTAGTTCTAAAACTCTGTTACACCATATATTTTTTTGCTTATATTTATAAAATAATATTACCATGCATTTCCATTTTACACTAAGGAACAAATAGGCTATCCAACAGAACGACTTTAGATCTGTAGCTAATAATACCAATTGTTCAAAAGCAGTTTTGTATTAAAAAAAAAGATATATAGGCCTATATATATCTATATTTGTTGTATTCCCTATAGCCTACATAGAGTTTTTAAAAACATTGTTTTAAGCAAAGTTTTCGACAAACGAGGCAGCGCGTTCATTTGATTTATTTTTCTCATAACAGCTAAAATAACTTAATAGGCTATAGGCCTACGTGATTTTTTTTTTGGTCATACAGATAAGAGTACAGTAGCCTACATCGTTCAAAACTGTAAACTTTTTTTAGGCTAATGACAAAAGTTTATCTGTCGTCTCTCTCGGTCTCCGGGAACTGCGCGTCACAAAAATAAACCGAAAGCCACTTGCCTCAGCTCAGACACGATAGGAAATCGGATATGTCTAAAGCCTTTAAATGTCTAAATATTTAGGCTAATAAATGTTATCTGATTATGTAATCCATATGAAAACGAGAGCTACAGAGAATCTGCTCAAATATGTTTATGTGATTGTGAGCGCCTCGCAATGAGAAAATGACAAGGTGAAAATCTCGTTTAATTAAAATCGCCCTGAATTAAAATGTAAAAACAGATCAAATCATTTATTCGTCGAAGTGTTGCTATATTGTTTCATTTAAAGTTCATAATTATTATCTAAATGTTATTTAGTTTATCAGCAGTAGGCTACCACGAAGCACCGATATTTATTTGAATAATAATAATTTAAAAAATAACTAATTCAGATTTTACATGCCTGGACCCAAAGATCCCTGTAGAATTTAATATTGAGTTGAGCATTTTGTTCATGACAACAAAATGAACATGCGTTTGAAGATTATATTTAGTTTTGCTTGGAAAAAGCTGGCCCAAACCAGTTTTATTTCTTAAATTATTTAAATAATGAAATATTTAGTAATAAACTTTTATGACAGAAATACCACAACATGTAGCTTAAATCATTTAATTCTTTCATTATCAACACTTTAATGCTAGAAGAGCGATTTAAGTGTGAATTGCGACTTCTCCTTATTTTAAGTCAGACTCAGACTCAGAGAGCATGTGGGGGGTTTGGAGGGACAGACAATAGGTGTTAATGTTCCTCATTCATATGGAGAGTGTCGGATAGCCAGCCCGATGGCAAAGGCAAAATTATTTTAAGGATAGGCTACATCTCTCGATGTGTCCCCATATTTGATTAAATTATAAATATTGTAGTTTATTTATTGTAGCCTATTTAAAGTGTTTTCACACACAAATTTAAATTGAAGTGTTCAATCCAGTTGTTTCAACTGGTTCTGTAGAGTTTAAGAATGTTTGAGCAAGGGAGACTAAATAAACTTGCTGAGATCCAGCGCGAGAGAGGCAAAACTCATGTTTTTAATTTATGTTGCTGTGGACTATTTTCGATTTGTACCGTTTCGTTTAATTTAGCTGCAATTTCTTTGGCAAAACAAATTTAAAATGTAGCAAGAATAAGATTGTGTGTTTCTTTTTTGCATGGAAATAAAGTCTAAATGCAAGTTAGGTTGCCACCGGTCCCGGTTTTACCGGGATTGTCCTTCTTTTTAATAACCTGTCCCGGGAAATTTAAGCACTCTCCCGGGACAATGAATTTCCCGGTTTTCGAAAGGCTACGTGATTATGCAAGTTCAAACCATAGCGCGCGGCCGCTTGCACGACAGAGAGAGGGAGAGACAGAACACCGGCTAGATCCCCCCTAACTACAGATGGTAGTCGCCGCTCAAAGTGTGGGGCGTGCCCCTCTATGGGTGGGAAATAGCATAGAGTGACAGGTTGGGCGCGCCAACGGGAGGAACTTTTCCTTTTTATGCCTTTATATCTTTATTCGTTCATGGCGAGTCTACATCGCATCTTCATCTTTGCAGCGACGCAGAAAACACCAGTTTATTAATAAACAATGAAATGTCTCCTTGCTATTTTTTTACACATTCACCATTGCCGGCTCGTGCGCTTGAGTGCAGCTTTATAACACTCACTCATTACCCTGTATAGCCTATTTAAGTTATTAAATCAATATAAAGGGGTGATTTGTCCACTGATGGCTTAAATAAACAACTAGGCTACTAGTTGACTAGAAAAAAACTAGTCGGAGACAGCCTGAGCGCGCGACCCTGAGCGGAATGAGCGAGCTGAGGAATATCCAGAAATGCTCACATGCTCTGATCGGAACAAAGGAATTTTGACATAATTAATCATTAGTTTATATCTCATGCACTGCCCATAATTTTAATCCCATATCAAACACATTAGCCTATGTTATGTCTATTTTAATTTTTTCATTTTTTTGTCTTGCCAAATGGATTTCTCTTCTTTTCTTTTTTTAACATTTTGACACAGCAGCACTTTTATTTTCTCTATTTTTGTTTTTGTTTGTTTAGTTTGTATTTAGATACTAGCCTACTTGTTACTTCAATAAATTGGAACATTTTAAGCTTGTTGCGTATTTCATTAGCATTGTGTTGGGGCGATGGGGGCAGTGGGGCTTGAAAATTATGATTCTATCCATCGGGTGCAGAAAAAAGATTGCATGTGTGTGCTAGTGTGCGTGTGTTTATGAAGCGAATGTAAGAAGCCCCCCCCTAACAACCCCCCAGCTCTACTGTAGCAATGTTGTAATATGCCATTGATTATTAAACAAAACGCTTGACTTTAAATAAATAAACAGTTAATAAACTCGCAAATAAACAGTCACCTATTTAAGCATCAAGAACGGTTAAAGATTAACGCTGTCGGCCAACATGGTGTTATATTGAGATTCGATCTCGGGCCTCTTGGATCTCCGTGTCGTTGCGTTAACCACAGAGCCACCGCCTGAACGTTTACGTCAACGTCTTATACTCTTCCAAAGCCGGCTTGATGTAGCCTAATATGTTTCTATTGCAATGTTTTATATGGAAATGTTTTCATTATTTATTCAATTTAATTTAAGTATTGTGATGAATTATTTAACTACATTTCACTTAAATTCATCTGCTACCAGCTTTCAATCGCCCTGAATGAGCCGCGACGCAGCGGCAGATTACGCAATAGAGAGAATAAACGGACACTTTTCAAAGTCTGTGATTGTAGCGCCTCTTAGCGGTTAAAGGCAGCAAATACACCCCGAATTTTGGCGTTGAAAGTATTATTCTGGTTGGTAACCTACTGTAGTTAACTTTTGAGTTGTAGTTTGACAAGCTGCACTACACTACAGTATAAGATAAGTTAAGTGTAGCTAACTACACTTTATTTTTATTTATTTTTAAATGTATGCATCTGATGATAGGCTTATTTTTTTATTAATAATTTGATTTGGACTGTCCTGGCCTATCTCTAAAAACAAGTAAAATTCACAGCCTTAAACAATACATTTCAAGGTAATAACTGACAATCTATTGTAAGGCTGGGCGATAAAATGATTGTAATATATTCTTCCTCAATACAATTCAAAAAAAGTTCAATGTAGTGTTTATGCAATATGCAAATGCACTATTGCGTGTTTTAAACCATCACACTAGTGCCAATACCAATTTGCCTAACATAGTGGAAAATTAGTGTGTGGCTCCTTTTGTTTTTTCCTGTTTTGAGTGTTTAGCATTTTTTATTTTATAAAATTCTATGGCTGCCCTGATTGAAATTTATAACGGTTCCAAAAAACTTTATCCAGACCTCCGCTGGGAAGGAAATATGGAGAATGGAAGTCTTCACTTTAATTGAATACTCTTGCTCTACGCTTGGCCCTCTCTGTTTATGAAACATTAAACGGTAAACGCAGAACTCCGGTCAATTTTAACATTGAGCTGATTTTTTAGTAAGTTTGGAGTGCTGTCAGTACAGAGAACAACGACAAAAATCTGTGTTGCCTACACCGTGTTATCCTCTTTTTAAAATTTACATCCTGTTGACTTAAACGGGGCAAGATCTAAACCTGCTTTTAGCCTCTTAACATCCTTGATGTGTCATTACAAGTGCACAGCCATGCGAGTGATTGTATTAAGAGTGACCACGGTGAATCTGACTGCAGTAGATGTGAAAGATATGAATAAAAATGATGTTTATTCAGTCAGCTCACATACCTGTATTTACTTCCTGTTTTCGTTAGAAGTCCGAAAAATACTTTTTGTGTGAACATTTTCTAATTTTTCTTACTGTTTACTTTAAAGGGTACCTATTATGGCATTTAAAATGTTCCTAATATTGTTCTGGGAGTCCCCAACAACAGTTTTACATGCATGCAATGACAAAAAACACTTTTGTTGTCTTATAATATGCATTTATTTTTACCTGATTTGCTCATGGACTCCCTAATGATTTGTTTAATGACTCATTTTTCCAAACCCCTCCTTTACGTGACGCTAATCGGCAGTGATTGGTCAGATGACCCAGTCAGTTATTGTTTGCGTTAGCCCAACACATAAACATATTGATAAAGCACTGCAGTACTACAATACGTTCTATTCTTTATGACAAGTCCAGTAACAAAGACACACATTTCACATATTTAAAAAAAAATTGACATTGGAGACCTAGAACTAGAAGCTGCGCTGAGCGTAACTGACACAACACACACACACACACACACACACGCACACACACACACACACACACTTATTGAGCATGCTACAAAACCCATAAAAGCAACAATTATTAACAGTACTTACAGGTTGTGATTCTGAGGATGAAGCCGATCCAAATAAAACCGGTACTGAACCTTCCTTCCTATATCAGCCGACTTGCGAATCCACACTTGAAAGCATTTATGTTTGTAAAGCGATCGTCATTAAAATAACGCGAACACAGCTCAAGGTGGCTATACTTGTGTGGTATAGTTGTAAATATAAACTCTAGCCACTGAGTCTTCACATGCTCGTCCCTGGACAGTGAAAAAAAAGTTCGCTTTTGATTCGCACTTCAGAACAGCGTCTCATCCACATGATGTTAGTTTTCCCTGGCGTCTCCAAACGCACTGAGTGGGCGTATCTTATTCAAATAACTTGTCAAGTTGACGTCATCTAGACAGAGAAAAAGCATCGTTTGTCTATCGATTCATATCAGCGACTCAGAGTCGACTCTTACTTTTGAGAGACTATAACTTTGTATACGGTGAACTTTCATATTTAAAACTTTGCAGGATGTTTTCGTTCACTTGGATCTATGTTACACACTACATGAAAGGTAATTTTCAAAATTCCATAATAGGTACCCTTTAATAATGAACTTTGAATAACTTTGAAATTTATATTATTTAGTCCAGTTGTTTTTGCTGTGGTATTTTTGTTCAAATGTTAGTGTTTTTTAGGCTCCTGATTTTTGATCACGGCTGCAACAAAACATTTTGCCAAAAGACAGAATAACCATATTTGATATAAATGTTTGACTAAATATTTTGACCCTCCTGGAATAGGAATCTTAAGAAGAATCGTAATCGCTAGGAGACCTAAACACTCGTTTTACCCTCTGCCCAGCCTTATGTTTAACCATGCGATTAAGTTTTACACCTCTACCCATAGTCCACAACTTTAACCTGAATGCAACGTCAATTTGATTTGAGTTTTTAAAATCTGTTTTATTTTTTTGTCCACAGCAAATGATGATCTATGATCCTAACAAGAGGATCTCAGCGAAGAACGCCCTTGTCCATCGGTTCTTCCGTGATGTCACCATGCCAGTGCCTCCCTTACGCCTCTGAACCAGTACTTCAGCACCGGTGGACTGAGTGTCGGGGCCAAACTCTCGGAGAACTGTTTCCCAGCTGTTTGGAAATGGTTCTGTTTTATAATCCATGATCAGTTGTCCCTTTACTCTAATCATTCTGGTTTATTTTAATCTGAAGTTTATCCACTGCAACCTTTGCATTCCACTGGAAAACTGTTGTGCTAATAGGAAGCATTTCATTAAAATGACCTGGAAGAAGTAGATTTGCATAGACGAGATGTGGCGTTTCCTCATATGCTCGTAGTTTGGATATGACATTCCAAGATTTTGCAAGTGTGGAGTTGTATTATTCATGTATGCATATATAAGTACATATCACACTGAATGCTCTGTACCAGCCTTAGACCAAATCAAACAGTTTAGACTGACAATATCTCTCTCTCTCTTTATTTTTTAGATAATATATTATTCTAATAATTATTTTAAACCTGATTTGTTTTGATAGTTTCATAAAACAGTTCTCTCTGCAACTTCCATTAAACTTGTGTTACTTTTTATTTACTTTGTGTTACATATTGCTTCCACATTCTGTTTCCTGAACCAACTTTTTCATCAGGAAAATTATAAAGGTGAAATACAAAAGATTTTATCTTATCTTATTTTATCTTTATCGAAGAACCATTTGAACAGCAATTAACAATGGATTAAAACCATAAAGAATAAAGTTTCATTTAAGGCATCATTTAAAATGGGGTGTCTTCACGGTTTAAACTGCTAGTTAGATGAGTTTAATACAAGTCATGTATTACTTTGGAGAACTCAATAGATATTTTGGATAGTCAATGTAAGGAAATTAATGATTTAGTCATTCATATATGAAATCAGTATCTTCCCACAGCCATTACATGTTTAAAACAGTAATAATATCCTACACTTAACCTAAACTAATCTTGACAAACTATATATCATCTGAAAGCTTACAATCTCTAGTTTTCATGTTTGGTGAATGATTCTCAAAATAAATTACAGAGGAGCTGTAATTGATCAATTTGTATATTTTCATACTCCTAAGGTGTGTTCAGACCTTTATTTTGAAATAACGATGAACATAAAAAATCATGAAAGAATGGTAGAAACCTCCGTTTGTTTTCATGACAAGAGCTCAAAAGAGCATCCATTCAATTTTATTTTGAAAAAAATGTCTGAAAATGTTTTAAATATAAAGAAAAAATGTGCATTTTCATGTCTTTTTTAAAAAAAAAGAGGGGTGACACTTAAAGGGATACTCCACTTTTTTGGGAAATAGGCTCATTTTACAACTCCCCCAGAGTTAAACAGTTGAGTTTTACCGTTTTCGAATCTATTCAGCCGATTTTCTGATATTTAGAAGAATATCAGTAAGCAGACAGTTTCTGGTCTCATTGACTCCCATAGTATATTTTTTTCCTACTATGTAAGTCAATGAGACCAGAAACTGTCTGGTTACTGATATTCTTCTAAATATCAGAAAATCGGCTGAATAGATTCGAAACCGGTAAAACTCGACTGTTTAACTCTGGGGGAGTTGTAAAATGAGCCTATTTCCAAAAAAAAGTGGAGTATCCCTTTAAGGGGTTAAATAAAAGAGTAAAAGACCCGAGAGCAAAACTAGCTGATCTGAGGACCATGTTTGTTAAAAAAGGATGTTGTTCTGATGTAAAGGATTGCATTCAACTTCTCATTTTGATGTTTTTAGCCAGGGGAAAAACCTCTAAACACTAAAGCATAAATTCATGATACACTTAAAGTTTATATAATGTCATAGTTTTGTGGGTTTATTCTGACAACTACATCTTTAAGAACTAGAAACATACTATATGCATTTTTACCTTAAAAATAATAAAATAATGAACCTGTGTTATAAATGTGCTTTTATTGCAATAGGCCTCTATCAGTTGGTGAAGTGATCGGTTGTGCTTAATAATAACAAGCTGTATGCCACATATGATCTTTCTGTAAATTCAAGGCAACTTTAATCGAAAAAAGCGCTGGTTGACTAATTTTAAGTTTTAAGGTAATAACGGAGCGGTATAAAATAACCATGAATTAAAATGCATATTCGGTTTTTAATGTTTGTAAAGTTTAAGTTAGGTGTTTAGGCCATTATGAACGTTCGGTGAGTATTTACATGAGTGCAGACAAGATTGCATTTTGTCAGCGAGTGATATTGAGGACACTCTTCATCTGGATGTTTCTTTTAATCAATATTTTCATGCTTTTTAAGCAAATGAATGTTAATGTCTCAACGACGTATAATAATAATTATTATTATAGAATTGCATAATTAAAGGCACACTATGTAATTTTTCGCCACTAGAGGTCATTTATTCTAAACAAAGTCATAGTTAGATGACTTGGAGGAATCATGGGACTCGCTGTCTTCACCTCTACAGCCGGTGGAGAATACGACGGACTCGGGCAGAAATCATATTCATGGATGACCGGTAATGTTAAAGATTTATTAAGGTTACGAAAGCCGTTGGAGCAGAACGAGGCGGCTGGAGCGATTGCTAATGCGACACACGGCTCGAGAGCAGTGAAGCTTTTATTTCGCCACAGACGCCGCTTCTGCTTCTTCCGGTCATGTGTGTGGGGTTACACAGCGCTGTTTTATCATATTAGATACATTTGAGTGTGATGAACTTCTGATTTTTGGTTTTCTGAGCGCGCACACACATAAAGCTGGATGTCAGACGGCGTGTCCCGTGAGTACTAAACTAAATTCTTATTAAAGTCTTTAAAATATAAAGTCTTATTGTGCTTAAACTGTCAAATACATACAAAGTTCACATAAACACAGTCGGTTGTGTCACAATCGGTGAACGTAAACTGCAGGGAAAGAAATCACATGTGTAACGTTAAAGTTAGATCTATGTATTAAAGGGCCTATATGCAACTTTTCCCCCAAAATAAACGTAACAATAGCCTTTTTTATTTTACCATTTATGACTCAAACATCTCCTGTTGAGCATACTGACACCTTGTCCGCTCACAGTGGGTGCACCTATAAGCCCGTATCCTATTTTTCCTATTTTCTGTCGGGTCGGATTTTTCCCGCGCTGTCTGTGGATGTGACGTCAAGCGCGTTCATGTTAAACGTTTCAGATCACTCTGCCACCACCGCTAGTCAGCAAGTAGCCTACACTCGCAAACTTATCTCAAACAATACATGTTTTTGACTGTTCTTACCTCTGTAAACATGTTGACCTCCTTGCAGCAGATGACTTATGAAGTGTGCACGTACGAGCACTGCGAGAGCGAGCAGAAAGGAAGAGCAGTTCTGTTTTTTGGCCACAGGTGTCAGTCGCGAGTTTAAATTTCAGAAAAAAGCATACAGGCCCTTTAAAGTGAAAGCAGCATAATATACACTTAATATGAATCGAACAACAGAAAGTCAATAATAAGAATACATTTCTTACTAGAATGCTGCTGTTAAATGCTCTGGCGAGGAGATAAACATGGCGGACTGTGTTCAGCTCACGGTGGGCGGGTCTATGTTAATGAGCCGAGTCCGTCAGCAGTCGTGGGCGGGGCTTAAGCATTTGTGACTCACATAGAATCTGCTAACGGCTTGTTCTGAGACACTGCTCATGATTTATGGGGAATAAAAAAGAGGAGTGGGTGGATTTTTACCACTTGGCTGGTTGTGTACACACACTGCCAACACACATTTATGTTTAAACATCATGTAAAAGTGAATATTGCATAATAGGTCGGTCCCCTTAAAAAATGTACAAGTATTGGTTGAGAACCAGATTTAGAAACAGCATTCCTTGTTAACACATTGTCATTCATATAGGTATTTATATATGGTTCTTTACGGTTCTACGTGAAGCCAGTTGTGTGACAGTGACTCCATCATGAAAGCATGATGAATGAAATCAAACACTGTGGCTCTTGTTTAATGTAAGCTGCTCTCAGAGATGCTGCATTTTTAGCACTGGTTAAACAAGAGCAGTTTTGCAAGGACACCAAAGTTTTGACACAGAATATTGAAAAATGCCGTCTAAAACTTCATGTGCCCTTCACTAACATTTGAATGATGTTAGTTTGTCTATAGTTGAAATCATTGAAACTCATTTTCCCCTTTTGGTTCTTAATTCTCTCCGTTGTACAGTTATGTCAGTAATATGTAAATAGGTCATCTACAGTACAGATTCAGTCATTGGGTACAGTGAGAACATTTACTGGATTGGCAGCAAACCCTGTTCTAGGCTCCAGCACAAAACCTCACGGTCGTGTTATATCTTCATCACACATGCTGAAAATACACTTGAGAAATTCTATTACAAACAGTATGGATTTATGTCTTTTCCACAATGTAAGAGTATTTATTTGTAATGTTTCTGTCTACAAAGCTGGTTTGAAACATGTATTTAGCATTATTATGACTGAAAAGAACAATGTGGAAAGAAAACATGTACACCTGGAATTAATAATTTTATGATCCCGAACAAACAGGAACCAGTTGGGGAATCCCAGATGAAAAGATACTTTAAAATAAAGGTAAATGATTTCACATTGATGACATAGAAGAAACATTTTCAGTTCTTAAAAGAACATTTTTTCTGTGATTGAAGAATATCTAAAGAAACTTTTATCACTATAGTCACGTCACCTTTATTTATATAGCGCTTTTTACAATATAGAGTGTTTCAAAGCAGCTTTACAGAGATAACAGGAAAATAATACAACCAGCTTAAGTAAGTTCAGTGAGGGTTCATTTTTATTGTAAAAATGTTAATTTAGTTAATTTATATACATATATAGGCATTCTGGAGTAAACCCTGATGTCATCGTCGAGTTCAGTTCAGTTCTCATATAATGGTGTCAATGCAGGCAGATCAATAATATTGATGAATATTAAATTAATTGTTAAATTTATAAATAAACATTTGTGCAATGAAAAGTTTTAATGGATGTCAAAGTTGGAACCATAAACGCCAAATAACCTTTATTTTTAAGAGCCCTTATGAAAAACAAGTATAGGCTACTATAAGTTCATTTTATGAAGTATACTTAAGCAATGTTCAAGTATATTTTAAGTATACTTTATGTAGTAAGCATATTAATATCAATATACTGGACTTATAATTGTATTTCAGTACTGCTTGGGGCGAAATTTGCCCACTTTTTAGCATTTAAAAGTGTTCAATAGGCTACTTAATCCAAAGATTAAACATAACTACAAGCCAAGTAGACTACTTAGAATACTTAATTATACTTTTAAGTATGCCAAATATATCCCAACACAATCTCATGAAAGTGCGTATCTATATATACCACGAATGTTATTTCTCATTTCATTTATACGCCAAAAATGTTTTTTTCACGTACATATGCTACGCATTGAAAACCCCTTGGTTGATTAGGGGGGGTGCGTATTACACGCCATAAAGTGTGTATCATATGCACGCAAAAACTATTTTTGGCGTATTTATGGCACGAGAAATAAAATTCGTTGTATAGATACAAATGCACTAAGGTCAGACGCAAAAATAGTCCATGGCTGTGTGTCTTTAAGTAAATCAAGACATTCTTTTTTTAATGCCAAAAAAGGGTTTGCACTGCCACAAGCTGTGAAAATCTGTAAATCTGGCCACACAAGTTACAGATTTTAGTAATAAGAAGCTTTTGAGATGCGTGTCTTTATCCTCTTCTTCATGGAGAGCTCATGATTTCCATCTTGGTATAATTATATAATTCTTAATTGATTTCCTGGTTCACCTTTATATCATTTATCTCTTTTAGTACGACAGTTTACAACCATTTAAACCAAATATAAAGTCAGAATTGCGGGATATAAACTCAAAATTGTGAGATACAAGCTCAAAATTGTCAGAAAAAAGTCAGAATTGTGAGATATAGAGGTGGAATTGTGGGATATTTATAGGCTAACTATACAGTGGTTGTGTTTGGAAAAAAAGATGAAGACAACCTAGATAAATTAGGCTACAACCATTTGTAATGGATGTTGGTGGCATCTTGTTATACATCGTCTCGCACTCAAAACTTTAGCACATTTCAGTAGCTGATGTGTGAGGAGTTCAGATTGATCAAACTTGCTCCTGAAGTTCCCAGGCTTGTGTAGTTGTCTCTGTTTCTCCCATGAGCACTCGGTCTGCTTCAGACACTGACAGCTCGGTGTGAAGAATCAGCCCACACAGTGCGTTTGAGCAACATAAACATTCATCTGAAGTCATTAGAGAAAGGACTGATTTTCAAATGCATGTCATAGATAATGGATCATCATTTGTGGGTGTAATTTTCATAAAGCACACAAAGAGTCAATTAACACTTTATGGTCACCGTTTCACATACACAGGAGGGCTATCATAGGACAAAGAAATATTTGTCTAAGCTGTGGTTTGCTTCAGGACACTTGTGTAGAAGGTGTGCAAGTACAGGACTAATAATATACAATTGAAATATGTTCTCTGTATGGAAGCTTGTTTCTGCCACAGAATAATAGAAAAAAAGGTAAGTGTGACTTTTATCTTATAAATCTGACTTTTTTCCCACAATTGCAAGTTATAAACTTGTAATTGCAACAGATAAAGTCAGGATTGTGAGATGTAAACTCAAAATTGTGAGAGAAAAGTCAGAATTGTGAGCTAAAAAGTCAGAATTGTGAGATAAAAAGTCAAAATTGGGAGATAAAAAGTCAAAATTGTGAGGGAAAAAGTCAAAATTGGGAGATAAAAAGTCAAAATTGTGAGGGAAAAAGTCAAAATTGTGAGAATTAAAATTTTGTGAGGGAAAAAATTCAGAATTGTGAGATATTAACTTGTAATTATGAGATATTAACTTGTAATTTGGAGAAATAAAGTAAAAATTATGAGATATAAACTCAAAATTGTGAGACATAAACCCGAAATTGTGACAAAAAAGTAAAAATTGTGAGGTATAAAATTAAAATTGTAAGAGATAAACTTGGAATTGTGAGATATAAACTCAAATTTGTGAGGAAAAAAGTGGAATATTTATAACTATACAGTGAGTGTGTTTGAATAGATGAAGATGACCTAGTGATAAATTATTATTGGCAGTTTTTTATAAAGCATCATAGTATATAGTAAATATAATATACAATGTATACAAAGACGCAATCTTTTCTGCATACAAAATGGTTTTGTTTAGTTTATTCCAAATAATCACATATTATATTCTGTACAAGTGACATGTAGAGATGCATGCAGGGAATTTGTTCTATTAAATTATTTCAAAGATTTTTAAAGATCGCAGCAGAGCAGTCCAACTAATATAAAAAAAGACCCAAAATCAAAACCAATTGCAAATCTTTAATTTCTCCGTAGAAAGTTTAGGGACTAGGAAACTTAGGGTCATAAAGGGCCAGTAAAGCCCTGTTGAGGAACTATCCATCCAAGTTTATTTGCTTGTTGATTGTATTTGATTCATTTAGTTATGTTGTTACTGTACAAATTGTCCCTTGTGCTGCTGCTTTGACAATATAATCAAATCTTTTTACACAATATATTGGATTTTTGTTGTGTTAAAATGGGGAGTTGCAATATAAAAAATCTATTCAAGGAACTCGCAACAAGAACAAATTGCTGTGTGTGGTGTATAAATAACAAAACTAAACTACAACTATAAAAAGAAAACAGAACATATTTCCAAGCAACTCAATTGAATACATGAACAAAGAGGTGGGGGTGAAAACATTTGAACAGGATGTAGATGTGTACATTTAGTTTAAAGATAATATTTTTTCATTTAGTACTGCCCTTCAGAAGCTACAGAACAGACTTACACGTTTCCCAGAAGACAAAACAAGCACAATTTACCCTGATCATCCGGTTCAAAAGTTTTCACCCCCCAATTTTTTTTTTGCCAAACTAACTTGTGAGATGTTTGATAATCCATCATGTAAGCAACGTCAACAGTGATTACAAGGTGTTTGATTTAATTTCTTTGACATGTTCATGGTCTAGATGACTAGTCAACTCTTGGGCTATGGTTAGACGTCTATCAACCTTTCACTGATTTTGCCTTGTTTTAGGCTAGACGTCAGGGCTGTGTTTGGATGGCTCTTTTAAATGCATGTATGTTTGAAATGAAACCATTTAGGCCTTCTTTTAGACCTACAGTACATACAATATAATGTGCATGATGCACAATGTAGACGCTTAAATGAATTCAACTCTCTTAGTGTATTCTCAACGTAACTTTAGCTTTAACAGACTTCATGCTGAGCAAAAGAACTTCAGTATTCAGTATCTTGTGTCTTCATCAAAGAAATTAAAGCATCAGACAAAAATGATAGTTAAAGCTACACTATCTAACTTTTTTTTAATAATAAATAACAAAATGTCATTAGAGAGTGCAAATTCATCTTCCAAACCAGGTCTTTGCCCAAATACACTTTTATAAACCTAGAGCTGTTAGGTATGGAAGTAAAATAATGGCAAATATTTTTGAAACAAAAAGCCTGTTGAATTGTACAACTTGAAAAAAATATGCATTTCATTAACCCTGCTTGTTTTTTAATGCATTGTATTTTTAGGGCTTGCATTTTTATGCGCGGAAATTCAGCATGGTTGAATATTTAAGCTGTGAATATTTAAATTCAAAACATTTCAAACACATTTTCATTAGTAAAATTTCAATAATCCATATTCACCTATCATATTTCACTTCCAAAACATTCAAACTGATTAAAAATAAAACCTATAATATTCAACAGGCGGTTTTCGGTCCATTTTATTTCGCTTTGCAAATTCGCTTCCACAAATTCAGTGGTTCAAATTCGACAGTAAATTCAACGTTGACATCCAGGACCTGCAGGAAAAGCAGTAGATTACCGAGCATAATCACTATCTGCTGTTAGTCGACCTCACCGGCAAGAGGTGCAAGCGCATGTTGTTGATGAAGACTGAGCATAAAAATATAAAAATGCAAGCCCTAAAAATACAATGCATTAAAATACAATTTTATTTTATACAATTTTTTTTAAGTAGTGCAATTCAACAGGCTTTTTGTTTCAAAAACATTTGGTATTATTTTACTTCCATATGTTAGGATGGACTATGCGGGAAATTGCATACAGTACATATATGATTCACATCATATCCGTACACAGAGAAAAGTTGCTTTGGCTGTGGGTTTGAAGCTGAGGGCCAGAAGTTGCACTCTTTAGCTTTAAGCGTTCACCGAGTTTAAAGGCAGATTAGCTGCATCTCATCCAGCGAACACGCTTGCTGAGTGGATATCCAGAATCAGCAGAGAGCTGTTCATTCACGCGCCAGTACCTGTCGTCCTTGAAGAAATACATCTTCCCATTGGTCCATGTGAAAGCTGCATCAGGGTTTGATGGGATGCCAGTAAACAGACGGGAAATGGGTTTGGGATAAATGCTGAGGTCATTATAAACCATCTCATCCCACTGCCAATAGCCTGAGCCCTGAAAAACAATGATTTAATGAATTGGGTGATACAATTTTGACATACAGAATAAGAAATCATTGTACAATGAAACATACTGTAAGTTTTAGAATTCAAAACTTCCCGAATGAATACATATATAATATAATACTGTATAATATAATATAATATATGCGCATTGACAGCGCGTATCGACCGCAATGGGAAACCTAAACTGGGACACCCTACTTGGACTTATAATAACTGCCGAAAGCTAGTTATTTTAGTCGATAAAGTTTTAAATATGGATATTTTTCTTACACTAACACATGGCTTCACTTCAGAAGGCCTTTATTAACCCGCCAGAGCCGTGTGGATTTACTTTTATCATGGATGGATGCTTTTTTAATGGACTTCAAAACAGAAACAACCATTCTCTGCCATTATAAAGCTCGGAAGAGCCAGGACATTTTTTAAAGGTCCTGTTCTTCGCGATTCCATTTTTCAAACTTTAATTAGTGTGTAACGTTGCTGTTAGAGCATAAATAATACCTGTAAAATAATAAAGCTCAAAGTTCAATGCCTAGCGAGATATTTTATTTAACAGAAGTCCCCTTTCAAAGCACAGCGAACGGCCGGTTTGGACTATATCCCTCTACTTCCTTTTTTAATGACGTAACTAGAACAGTTTTTTGATGAATCTCCGCCCACAGGAATACACAAAAAAAGGGGGCGTGGTCTTGTTGCGCTCCCACAGAGAAGAAGCACTTCAGCTGCGCATGCATCTCCAATTTATGGTAAGAGGAAATCACAACACAGGAACCGCTGTAAGTATCGGCCATAGTAAGTCCACAAGAACGTGAGTGCACATGAAGTGTGCCATTTGGGAAAGGGCCCAACTATAAAGTCTTTGATAATACTAGCTATATACGGTATATAGAGTAGTGTGTCTTGGCTGACCACTAGATCAGATCCCCCAAAACGCATCTTAATACCAGATGGAAACAGGGCTTCTCGCTCAATTTTTGGGATATTGTATATGATTTGCAGGTGACAGGGAGCCGCTATTAATATGCAGGACGGGAGACTCCCTGAAGTTCTGCGAATGAATCTCCACCTCCAACATCCTCACACGCAATATAGCCTACTAGCCGAGACTCTTCTTTATGTGTACAGATGTGATGTAATGACTCAATATGGTCTACTAGCCGAGACTCTTCTTTATGTGTTCAGATGTGATGTAATGACTCAATATGGTCTACTAGCCGAGACTCTTCTTTATGTGTTTAGATGTGATGTAATGACTCAATATAGTCTACTAGCCGAGATTCTTCTTTATGTGTACAGATGTGACGTAACGACTCAATATAGTCTACTAGCCGAGACTCTTCTTTATGTGTACAGATGTGACGTAACGACTCAATATAGTCTACTAGCCGAGACTCTTCTTTATGTGTACAGATGTGACGTAACGACTCAATATAGTCCACTAGCCGAGACTCTTCTTTATGTGTTCAGATGTGACGTAACGACTCAATATAGTCTACTAGCCGTGACTCTTCTTTATGTGTGCAGATGTGACGTAACGACTCAATATAGTCCACTAGCCGAGACTCTTCTTTATGTGTGCAGATGTGACGTAACGACTCAATATAGTCTACTAGCCGAGACTCTTCTTTATGTGTGCAGATGTGACGTAACGACTCAATATAGTCTACTAGCCGAGATTCTTCTTTATGTGTACAGATGTGACGTAACGACTCAATATAGTCTACTAGCCGAGATTCTTCTTTATGTGTACAGATGTGACGTAATGACGCAAAGACATGCTCAAATCTCCCGTGGAAATCCACCAGTACCACTGGAATTAAACACATTATTACAAGCTTACCATTTTGAATCAAGCTAAGGCAAGCAGAGAGTTTTTAACACTGGCTGGTAATGTACTTGCTCAAAAATTTATTTTGGATAATTTTTTACCCCAAAAAGTTACGGACTGCAGCTTTAATGAAGCACATTCAACAGATCTGAACCGGAAGCAATGGAAGCAATCTCTTTTACAGAATATGGAGGTTTGTTGCACATAACCCCCATTTGCTAAGAAATATAGGTGAAGGAGTAAATTATTTTAAACACAGCATAAGTCCATTTCATGCAAGGTGATAATAATCAGGTGTGTAAATAAGACAAGACAAAATTGTGTAGTGCTCTATGTTCTCATGAATGGAGCTGAGCTAAACAGAAAACATAGTTTTTAACAAAAATACTATTAACATAAATAGTTTGTTTATATATATATAGAGTTTATTAAGGACTTCTCTTAAGCATAGGTTGTGTGTATAATAATGTTAAAATCTCACTATACCTTAAAGAAGAAAATTTTCTTGTTCTTCTCATAGTACAATGCAGCGTCGATGTTGGCAGGGATTCTTTTGAGTGGTTTGGGGTATCGATAGTCAAGGCGGTGATTTGTGAACCTCCAGACTTTTTCCCCTGAGAAAGAGAAGCAGATGAGTAGAAGAAAATACTTTAGTTAAGTACTGACATAAATTATCCAGTGAACATGTGTGTATGAAAGCTGTATGCAGTTGTGCATCAGATCAGGCAAGATGTTTTTAAAGGAATATTCAGAGTTTGGTACAATTTAAGCTCAATAACAGCACTTGTGGCCTAATGTTACTGGGTTTACCACACAAATCATTTGACCAATTACTTGACCCTCCAATTCTCCCCCAAAAAAGTAGTGATGCGTTCATGAACAATTCAGTCCAGTTTTTTTTTCTCTGTGTATTTCGCTCACACCAAACTTGTTTTTATTTATTTTATTGCACTTGATTTGCCCATGAGCCATCCGTTACATTATTTAAAGACTTTTTTAACTGTAAGAAGGGGAGGTTGGTGAATGTCAAGACATTTTCATGTTTCACACTGTGACGTAAAACACAGCAGTAATACCCCACTCGTGATTATTTAAGCCTTTACGTGTTTTGAAAAATGCCTTTGTTAACAAGTGTTTAAACGGGACAACAGAGATTGCCGGACAGATAAACTTTCAAAGCCTCATAGTGTTTATCATCATGCTCTTGCCATTTATTACAACTCAAACTATCTGACTTTTAGATGTTAGAATAAAGAGTGAGTGGGTTGTGGAAAGCTTAGTGATGTGACATTAAAGTCATGCGACCGTGGAGCAGCTTTTACTTCGTCAGGTTTTTTTTTTGTTGTTGTTGTTTTTTTTAGCTTTTTCTTCTGGCGATTGTTTTTAGGGTTTAAAATTCATTAAAGTTGTTCATTTGTGGAGATACACCACATATTACTAATCTGGTAGAACTATTCATTTGACCACTTCTTACAATCTTCAGATCGGTCTCAACTCTACAGCATACCAACTTGACACTTCAAAAGTAACCCTGGTTTCTGTCCTCTCTAGCACCCTGGTTTCTGTGTCTCCTCTTTGGCTAAAGAAGATTAAGGAGAAAATCCCAGCACTATGATATAACTAGCACACATATACTCTCAAGAGGGCAACCAAGAACATGGACCGCAGGTGGAGGAATACCAAACTACTACACTTATTTTGCATTGTGTGAAAGGATAGCATTACTAGTTACAGAATGGCTTTAAAAGTTGCAAGGTCTGCTTACTTTTCTAAACAACCCTAATGTATTTTATTCCATACAGTAGTATACTGACAAAAGCGTAATTTCCGTTTCATGCTGATTTTAATTATTGTACCAAAAAACTTCCAAACGCGAGACCATATAATATAATCTGGCTTTTGATAGTGTTGTAGCCGAGAAACAATAGTACATCCATCAAATACTGAAGAACGCAACATCTAGCAAACTGACAAAGATGAACTGAAACACAGGACTATCCCTCTGGTTATCTTTGGGGTATTTTAGTACCCCAAATGACTTTTGCTCAAATTAAAAAAAAATGTTCTCTTTGTCCAAATGGTTTGAAACTTTCTACAGCTCTTGACTCTTTCTAGATCTACAAAAAAAAAAATTAAATTGGAACGATATCTGTTATTATGTTGGCGTGAAAAAAATAGTCACACTTGTTGTCTTCGGGGTCCCTGGAGACCCCGCATAGTAAACATATAATATTCATCATCAAAATCAGAAACAACGCAGATCACATGGACAGAAATGAAATGGCACACTTCCAACGATGTAAAAAACATCCACAATGCAAAGTTATCATGCTCGCCACACACACACACACACACACACATATACACACAACCACACATACACATAGGAATACATATGTGTAAGGCTATTAAAAAAAGTCTTATAATTTGTCAAATAAAATGCAGAACCACCACAAATATAAATTGGTGACACTGACACAACTAAAATGCACACACACACACACACACACACACACACACACACACACACACACACACACACACACACACACACACACACACACACACACACACACACACACACACACACACACACACACACACACACACACACAATCTTTAAATCTAATCTGATTTAATCTAAAATCTAAAGACTCCAACATATCTCTTTGTAACATCTTGTTCAGGTTTGATTCTAATCATAAAGTAGCATTATTGATAAACGTTTTTCAATACAAAATATGCTAAACTTTGACAAAAAGTATATAATTCTTTTTTATAATTTTGATTTTAAAATATTTATATATGAATCCAACTCAATCCAACTGAATCCAACTTGTGAGAAGATGTATTTTGGTTAATCAAACAGCAAATAGCATATAATGGAGCATATAATGGAGCTCTATGGCCATCTAGTGGTTAAAGTGAATTTTTTTTATTTTAAAACTGCATTTTCCAAAAAAAGGGCACAAATCTTACATTAAATCATGTACAATTATCCATTTATCCCCATAAATGAAATCTGGGTCTTTTATAAAGTGAATTTTACATAAAATGCTGTTTTTGTAAAAAAAACTATTTATTTTAATATTTATTTATTTATTTTTAGAAATTTAAAAGATATCAAAAATCCTCCAAAAACTGCACAAATGTTGAATAAAAACATTAATAAACAGAGTAAAATTACATTTGTAAAAAAAAAAAATATTATACTGTTACAAAATGCAATGTTATTGTCTGGGGTCCCTGGAGACAGATAACAAGTGTATACCCTAAATGAAGATAACCAGAGGGCTATATATACAAGAGATAACGAGCAACTAAACAAGACACAGGTGAACACAATCAGAAACAATGTACACTAGTAGAAACAGTGACTGCGTCCGAAATCCCGTAAATGATTACTTCACGACCGCTGAGTAGTATGACTGTAATCTGGACGTATTATATTCGCCATGTAGCTGCGGCGTAAGTTCGACGCAGAAGTAAAAATTGGGCTTTAGACACAACAGAAATAGAAGACAAAAACACAGAGCACACACAAACAGGTACTTTAGATACTTTTAGTTTTTAGCTCCTAAACTCTAAAATAGCCTTTCTAGCAGTGTTTGGGGAGCAGACATTTGTTAGTTTAACTCTAAAGACCCAACTTTTTAACCAAGCATACACATAACTCATTCCCTTAATCCCCTTACACAAATCTTGGATTATTGTGCAAATTAATGCACTGCTTTAGAGCAGCAGAATAATAAAAGTGGAGTCTATGCTTACACTGTCTGTCTGTTTTACTGTCTCATCCCCAGGTTACCCGAGTCGGTATGATCCAGTCTGTACCCAGACCAGATGTTTTATTTATGACCAGCTCTGACCACAACACAGACCTCTTCAACGTCAGCACAAACCCCAACAAACTGACTTCTGCTGGTCAAACTACATACTGTTTTTATCTATAGTATTTATCATTTAAAGTGAAATAATCTTGAAATCAACTATCACATTATGTTAGTCAACACCCTAACCTCCATTGAGCTAGGTTTGTTCATTTATATTAATAGGTTTGTTAACCCAAGTTTGTTATTTTTCTCCACTACAACTCAAAATAAAATAAAAAAATCAGTCAGTACATCATCAATCCTTTTTCCAAAACGTTTTTTTTTGTCTTTCCCTGATTCACTATGGTAAGCCTATTATAAATGTTTATATTTTAGATCTAGCAGGATGGTTTTCAAGGAAATTGCGTACTTGTCTTGCATCACTTGTCCGTGTGTCTCGTCATATCTGTAAATAGAGAAAAGTTGCTCCGGCTACTTTGATGCGTGTCTGGTGTGGAAGTGGCAGAGGTTAGTTGTCACATTAACGAGCATGGAGTCCATAAATCTCCAACCTCAGAGGAATCACCCGTTTAAAAAAAAAACGCAGAACAAAGGTGTCACAATTATGTTCTGTTAGTTTAATTTTCATGGACTTTTAGTTTGGTTCTCTTCAGTCACCTGTTTTCTTTGTTCTAGTTTCCCACCAACAATCAGTTTCCATGGACACTCATTAATCATCACAGCTGTTTGTCATTATGTTTATCACCATTGTGTATTTATGTTCCTTACTTCCTTTCCCTCATTATCTGGTATTGTTTGTGCATAGCACACTGTTTTGTGTTGTTTGCTCTTTCTATGAATTACCTGCATTTGAGTTCTTTAATAAACCTTGTTTTATTTGATACTTTTTCGTCTTCATCGGACTAGATGTGACAAGAGGAGAGAGTCGGCTGGTAAGAAGAGAACGCGACAGAGCTCGTAATAAAACGAGAATCAACATTGGCGTTGCTTTCGGTGATGGGTGATGTATTTTATTGAACAAATAAATTGTCATGTATCTCTCTAACAGAGTTCACTGTAAAGCATTATCTATTGTGAAGATCATTTCATTTTGGTTGTTGTAGCGCTGTGCTGGAAATAATTAATTAAGGAAGAACCGTGTCTATTAATGGGTAAAGTTATATCTCTTAAGCTTACTAGTTAATGTTTTATGAACAGTAGGATAAAAATATTCATCCGTAAGTCACGTAGAGCCAAAGCACAAACCAGAAAAAAATTTCTTCCGCAAAATGCATGCAGTTTTGTTTTTTAACCTCTAGAGGGCCAAAAGTTAATAAAGATTACTGGAGTACGTTTTACAATAAAATACTATTTTAGTTTTTGCACTTCAAAATTTGATGTTTAATTCAGTCTATCACTTGCCATTTCTTTGTAATTATTTGCAAAATGTACTAGCAATTTCTGAGGGAAAATTGTTTCTATACCAATTTTATTTTCAGTGTATCACCTGATAGTTATGGTTACTTGCCATTATTACCTTTGGTTACTATAAAGCACTACTGTATATAAATAAAATCAAGCTGACAAGTTTTAATTGTAAGGTGAGACTACAGCTGCCATATTGGGAATTCATATTTCGCAGATTCGACCTGTATTACAATCATTGTTATGGCTCCAATACAACGAATCCAACGATTTCCAATAAAACATTTTAAAAAGCATATAAAACACCAGTTTAATGTAGTACATACTACCTTTAAAGAAGTACGTCTTGTTGGTTCTTGGGGAATATACAGCTGCATTCAGGTTTCCTGGCAATCCCTTCCATAGCAGACTTATTTTGACTGGAGAGTTATGACCCATATCTGTTACCGTCCACACAAAATCCCCACTAAACGCATATGTCTTGCGCCAGGGACCTAAGACAAATAATTACTCTTTCAGAACATTTTCTATAACATATTTCATTATATAACTAGTTCTTGAACAAGCAAATCTACTGCATTTGATAAACTTGAATGAACTGAAATCATGTGTACTGATATACGGCACGTTTTCCTCACCCAGCATTATAGCATCAAGTTTAGCATTGCATGGATCTAGAACATCACTCCTGGGGAATGGGGCCATGGTAGTGGGATATGTTTCGTCATAGATATCATCAGTAGTAGTTGTACTGGAGATCTTTTTACCTGAATTCATGAGAGTAATTAGCAAAGACAGTTATGTCCATCGGCAAACATTCATTTATTTAAAAATTCTCTTGATTATCTCACCATATATGTCTTGGATTCCTCTGATATCATCAATGTGCAGTCTAAAATTAGCTTGGTAACCAGTGTAGTGCGCTGCCATAAGAGCACCACTGTACTGAGAATGACCCAAGCCAAGAGCATGGCCGATCTCATGAGCCGCAACAATGCGCAGATTAGATCCATAATACTTCCCTTCAGTCCAGAATTCATCTTCATCAAAGTGAACTATTCCTGATGGAGGGGCTTCAGCATGGGCAAGAACATGGCCTAACAAAACATTATTACGTAACACTTTAGAATAACGGTCCGTCATTAACAGGTTCCTATGAAGGAAGTAATGCAGGACAAATGAGTTCGACATTAAAGTTCACTTTTAAAAAAAAACTTTTGCTGATAATTTACCGATAATGACCGATCGTCTCGCTAGATAAGACCCTTATTCATCGTCTGGTATCGTTTAAAGCCCTTTGAAGCTGCACTGAAACTGTCATTTGGACCTTGAACCGTTTGGGTCCCATTGAAGTCCATTATATGGAGAAAAATCCTGGAATGTTTTCATCAAAAACCTTCATTTCTTTTCGACTGAAGAAAGAAAGACATGGACATCTTGGATGACATGGGGGTGAGTAAATTATCAGCAAAAGTTTTTTTAAAAGTTAACTAATCCTTTAACACTTCAGCTATTAACTAATATTGAAACAAGATGAACTACTCAGTAAGTAATAGCAAATTAAAAAAAAGCTGTTTAGTTTATAAAACTTAATCTAAATAAAAAAATTAATTCATTAAAATTAAATCCATAAAATGACCCCCATGATGGTTTTGAAAGCTTCTATATATGAAGCGCCAAACAGAAGCCTTTAAGATTCTATATACAATGTTTTCTTTGTGACCAGATGGTTTCTAACATTAGATCTTATTGAATAGACCTTATTCGCAAACACCGGAAGTAGCTAACCGCGGCCATATTGTTGACATAACAACTGTCCTGCCCATAGCCGCACGCAGATTTGAGTTGAGGTGAGCAGTAGCCTAACGGCTTCATCTCGTCGGTATCAAGAGAAGATAAGCTTGATTTGTGTGGACCCATATCAAATAGACCCAATAGCCTTAAGTATAGATCCGTCCTTATTGCCAGCCGTAACTTTTAACCGGATATTTATAACGTTAACGTTCATACAGTATCCGCATAACGTTAGCTACACTTCGCAGGGCTCCTTTACGATCGTTGTAACAAAATAACACAGTATCACACAAGCACTAATTCCCTACCTAGTATCAATGAGGCATATAACGTTATCAATAGTCAAGTCACCTTTATTTATATAACAGTTAGCGCTTTTTACAATACAAATTGTTTCAAAGCAGCTTCACAGAGATAACAGGAACATGTTATAATAGTATTGTAAAATTCAAAATTAAATGTCCCCAATAACGTTACCTGTGGTAAAATGATAGGAGCAGACATTGCTGTAGGGAGTTGGCAGATTAGTCTGTTTATCCTAGCTAGCCACAAGTCTCTCCTGCGCTGGCTCAACTCCTCTGTCTCACTCCCTTCACGTTTTCTGACAGTCGGTATCGCATAAAAATTAACTCCGGGGTTCTTATTGCTGTTGTTAGAACAGCAGTGTATTACACAGCACACCATCCCGCTGTTTTAAAAAAAATACAGCGATAATACCATGGATAATACCGACGCTGCCTCGCTTGTCAATTCGCTCTGTGCACGAGAAAAATGCTAACTTCCGGCTTGAGGGCGGACGTTGGGTACTTCGTTTCCGGTTGCCGTCTTGTTTACATCAGTGGACCGGCGTTAACTTAGTTTAATCGTTCGCAATGGACCTAAAACATAAAAAAACTTACTGTGGCTGAGCTGGTTTAATGGTTAAAGCGTAAAGCCTTGTTTAACTCGACTGGTCCGCATGAGCCCAATGGTGCGCGCCGCAAAAATGACGTGATTGTAACAGCAACATGGATTAGAACACCATTTACTACACACAATAGGCTTTTTTCTCTGATTTTGAAAACTCTTCGTGATCGACTTAAAATGCTTCCAAGATCGACTTGTCGACCGCGATCGACGGGTTGGTGATTCCTGTAACGTTACTGTTTTCCGGTCAATGACAAGAGTACTAATCAGCTGTCTCACGAACGTAACCAGCACATGTATCCACACATAGCAAAGCCATAACACAGCGAGGGAGAAGAACTAAGTTACATGAAACAATCCAACTACATATTTTAAACCACTGACAAGGGAAAAGTCACTACTCACGGTGTCTATAGCCGCTTTCCGCCCGGAGGGACTTTTGCAGTGCCTAGAACCTTCCTATAACCATTTTTTCGCGTGTTCCGACCGGACTAAGTTCCTATAACTCTTTAGTACCTAGTCTAGAGCGAGGACTTTTTTTAGTTCCCTTTCCCAACGTCGGATACCTTTACTCCCTGTATTACATGTGTACTCCCTGTATGACATACTGAGAGATGTAATATTTAAACCCCTTTCTCTCTCTTGCTCTGGGGAGCTGGAGAAAAATCACTAACCAGTCGATGAACATCATCGACTCTAATATTATATTATAATATCGACTGAAATCTTCGGTTAATGTCCAAGACATCTGGAGAAATATACATAATCTGCGTTGTCCATCAGGCTACCGGAAACTAGACACCCCATATCGGTTTCGCAGCCGGAAGTAGCATATGCTAACGTGCACATAAGGCGTTTCTCAATGTCAAGGAAGGATCCTCGGAAGCCGTTATTTCGAGGATGCTACGTCATCGACATCCGTCGAAGCACTGTTCCAATGTCGAGGATCCTCAGAATTTCAACCAAGGACGGAGTCCTTCGTTCGGCAAATATCCCATACACAGGAAAGGATGCATATGTGTAGCCTTCGCGCTCTCAAAACACCCACAATCCTATGCGCAGCTTTGCTATCTTGTTCAAAAAATTAAAAATGTCGGACGTTAGTGGAGTCGGAGTGATAACGGGGCAATATTCAAATGTAAGGTTTAAGTATAATTTCAGTTTTGCCATTTATTTAATGTTTGTTAAACTTTTAAAAATATCGGCTCAACTGATTTGCAGAGGGGGGATTTAAAGCTGTTATCTTTTACTGGTGATTCACCTTGTAATTTTTACGTCATATAGCATTTTCTGTTGATCACATATTTTACCATTGCATGTGTTTAGCTAACAGCTGTTGCTATGGACGTAGTTCTGTTCACTATAAGCAATATAATAGTTTTTAAATTAATAAACACCTTTTAAAATCAATATTTTGTGTCAAATTATTGATTTATTAATTTGCTAGGTAGCTATAAGCGGGAAATGTAACTGTTATAGCGAGGCAGTTGTGTAGCGAATACAAACCCTTCAGGCTGATTCAAGACCCCTCCGCTTTGCGTTAGAGTTCGCGGGGTTGTATTCGCTACAACCGCCTCGCTATACATTATCCCTAACTTTATTTATTTATTTATTTCTATGAGGGCTGACAAGACAAAATAAGGACTGTCAAGTGTGTTCAAACAACGCTTAAAACGGACCTTTTCACTGACGTAATGACGCAACGACGTGCACTTGCTAGCCTGTTCCATTTACGTGTACTCCGAATGCTAAAGAGGAGCCTCGCCTAGTCTCTGAAGGAAATGACTTGGAAGGACCCGTCCTGCCAAGGAAGTATCCTTGACATTGAGAAACACCTATAGTCTATTGACTGACTGACAGTTGCCGTGGTTTCTATGTCAACAAAATGGCCGCCGCGAACATTGATGACGCAGATCGAATAAGGTCTATTGTAAAACACCACAACAGGAGTAAAATATATAAAACCCTATTTAATTGTATTATGTTCCATTATGTTTTGTAATATATAATTTTTAATATTATATATAATATATTTAATATTAGATTAAATACAATTCATTTGGTGAGATTTACTTACCAGGACCATCAAAAGGTGAAGGACAGCCATCTCTCTTGTGGAATGAGATTCTAATGTCAGCAAGTCCAGAGTTGACCTCTTTAAAGCTGAGTGGGGTGACTTCACTCCAGTAGTTAAAGGCCGAGCGTATGGCTGTCTGTGTTGCGCTTTTCCCCATGTCTGGTGTGTGGCTGTAAATCCGATATGTTAAGTTTTTCTTTCGCCAAAATCCTACGAAATAAGAAAGACAAACTAAAAATCCAAACAGCTGTTTTCTCCATGTAAAGGGCCAAGTTGATTACTGTGGTTATTTACTGCATCAATTGTAATTGACCATATTAAATTGTTTATTATTGTTTAGCACGTTTGAGCTTCTGCAAGAACCAATGAGGTTTGTTTGCAAGCAGGTTTGGTTGAGCTGGTTCATGTTCGCTGATCAATGTAATTTGAATAAAAGTGTAGAGGCCAAAGTATAATTCATTGTAATGTGAATAAGAATTAATGTTAAACAGGTAAATCATTTCATTTAGAAGTTCATGTAATGGTTAAATATTTTACATTATACTTAAAAGGTTAAACGCATACTATAATTCATATGCATGTAGGATTGGTAAAAATAGCGTACTGCCTCTTTAAGAAAAGGCCAACTCCGGCTACATTACGTTGATTCTCATTCTGTGACGCAGATATTGAGAGCTGTGGAAGCGAACGGTTTTCTTACCTGATAACTGCTAACTTATTAGCCTGGCTCCGCCCTCCTACGCACTTCCGCTCAATTTCATTTTCCTTCAGTACTCCGTCTGGGACTGTGCCGTAGACTTCGGTTTCCAGAAATCAATTTTTTGTAGGACCAATCAGCGAACAGAGGGAGTGGCTGAGAACGATGACGTTGATGTCGACTCGTGCGTTATTTTGAGTTGTAGTTCAAAATAAGAAAGATGCGAGTGAAGCCATTCGGTCCGTTGTGGCAACGCTGCGAATATCAAGAAGTTAAAGCCGGAGCAAGAACAATCTTTGCTTAGTTTTGTGTTTATGGCCATCCTCCCACGGGGTTCGGGAAAAGACATACGTCATGACCAAACGTTAGCGATTGGTTATGGCAGATAGAGTGACTCTGGGCAGATCCAATAGTTTTAGACTTCAATAGAGTTCCCGCCTACAAGGAAGTAAACGTTTGCCAATGGAGCGGTGCCAGACTCTATGTACAAATGAAATGTACGAGAGTCTGGTAGAACCAGGCTACTAACTTATTGCTACTTTTATTAGTAATCTTTTATTTTCACTAGCAACTAGAGTAAGTGTACTAACCAGCTCACATTTTCTTTTTTGTAAATCGGAAACTAAGGAATAAAAACCGGAGATTTTCATCTTTTATTTCAACAACGTTTCTGAAGTGGATTTATTGAACTGTGTTGCTGAGTTTACAATGAACACTGGAAATGGGACTAGCTGCTTGGAATAATGTTAAATAGTTATTAGTGTAAGCCATCGCACTTCTCAAGATTTCAGACCTCTACATTAGTAAGAAAACCTGCTTGACATTGGACAACGAGCCTTTGGAGAGGTTTGCGGAAAGTGGAACATGAATGAAGGTTCAAGGAGTGATCATGCACTGTGCTAGTGGCTGGTGAGTACTAAGGGGATTGCTAACGGTCTCAACGAGTGTTATTGTTGCTGCGTGACTGTTGCAAGTGGAAACTGTAAAAAAAAAAAAACGGATCGATTGTCAACGCAATCATGACGGAGACAGGAACAGAAGCCACGGTAGGCCAAACTGAAGAAAAACGAGTGGTTAAACCAACACTTAAAGCATTGGAATATAGTCTGCAAACAAAAATAAGTTCCGGAAAAGCTATACTAGGACAACTTACTGTGAAAAAGAACGAATTGCATGCTTTAATGGATGATGATGCAAATGTGGAAATCATTGCAAAGGAATTGTTGGCCAAGTATGAAACACTGATAAAGGAATTCAGAAAAATAAATGCTGACGTTAAAGACTTATTCTGCCAGATTGAATGCGTAGAGAATTTGAATACAGATCAAAGGGATTGGTTTGAGCCAAGAAATAACTAGCACAGAGAATTTGTGCAAGAAGTGAATGCATGGATACAGAATGCAATACTACGCAGAGAAGAGGCTAACAAGGTTAGCGAGCAGATACATCCTGAAGATAGTGTGTCATTCACATCCAGTAAGTCTAGAAAATCGAAGTCTGTTTCTGCTACTTCTACAACATCGTCTGCTCGTGCTGAACGCTTAAAGGTTGAATTAGAGAGAGCTGCTTTGTTAGCCAAGTCAGCTACATTGAGAAAAAGACAGACTTTAGAGGAGCAGGAACTACAGCTCAAGGTTGAAAAAGAACAGTTGGAGCTGCAATCAGAGCTCGCTGCAACTGATGCACGATTAGCCGTGTTAAGAAAATATGAAGGTTCAGATGTGTCAAGTAGAACCAAAGGCAGTAAGGTGGAAATATTGATGTCTGCGCCAAGGAAACGTGATGTCAGCCACAGTAAGAGAAGCGTAGCTAGCTGTGGAACTTCGCATAGCAACACTAGTGAAAGAGGCGCAGATGCGATGCGAGCTTCTTTCACTTCAGATAATTTGGTTACTGTCATGCAACGGCAAAATGACATCACTGAAAGCTTAATACTCCAGATCCGACATTGCATTATTGCAGTTTGTCATAAAGAGGGCGTATGCTTCAAGTGCCTTGGTGTCATCTGCTTTAATGACAGGCCAGTTTAAAGCCTTATCAAGGTATGCCATGGATATCTTATATTTATCACCAAAGCGTTCCTTTAGCAGTCTCTTGGCTTCAGGGTAGCCCTGATCTGGATCCATATGGAAACAGCTACGCACTAAGTCATTAGGCTGCCCATTTGTGTGCTGTTCTAGATAGTAAAGCCGATCTTTGCTGTTTTCAGTCTTGCTTTCTATGCGGTGCTCAAAGGCTCTCATGAAAAGACGATATTCTAATGGATCTCCCTTGAAAACTGGAATGTTCGGTGATGGCAATGTAGATAGCCTTTGCTGCTTTATTAAAAGAGATGGAAAATGCCGCTAACATGCGCACGATCATCTCAAAGCTCCCATACAGGCTGAGAGAGAGATTCAGGAGTGTCGCTATAGACATTCAGAAAAAACAAGATCGGCGGACAAAGTTCAAAGACGTAGTGTCATTTGTCAACACACAGGCTGAAATGGCAGCACACCCTGTGTTTGGTGAAACCTCAGGACAAACAAAGCGCCAGACTGAAAGGTCAAGTGGAAAGAAAAACATCACAACGCTAGCCACTGAAGTAAAAGAACAGAAAGTTGAGAAAGATTTTGCTGGTGCTGGAAACAAGAAAGCTCATGAGAAGGGAACAAGCATGGACAAAGCCTTCAAGAAACCTTGTATCTTCTGTCAGGGAGATCATACCATGGAACAGTGCAAGAAACTCCAAAGAAAGCTGCACAAAGAAAAGCTTGAATTCCTTAAGAGCAAAGGACTTTGTTTCAGTTGTTTAATAGGAGGACACATGAGTAATGCCTGTGAAGAAAAGAAGAGCTGTCAGATATGTTCAGCGACACACCCTACGCTCTTACACATAAAGCAGAAATTTAAAGACTTAAAGGAAGAGGCTTCACAGGAAGAGCAGAAAGAGGAGTTTCCAAAGGAAGAGCAAACTGTTGTCAGTGGATTTGTGGATGCAGGGGAAGCATGCTCTCAGACAGGGGTCGGGGGTACAGGTAGTGTCCTCGCCATTGTTCCTGTGAGAGTAAAGGCAAAGAAAGGCAACAAGGTACTGACTTGTTATGCATTCATGGATCCAGGAAGTAATGCTTCCTTCTGCACTAACAAGCTGGCGAACGACCTTCATCTGCAAGGAAAAAATGTGAATATCCTACTCACTACTATGGGAGACCAAAAGACAGTCTCATGCAAAGCTGTATCAGACCTAAAAGTGAGTAGCCTAGAAGGTGACGACTTTATCGAGCTTAAAGGTGTTTTCGCACAAAAGGTTATCCCCGCAAGTAAAGAGAACATTCCAACCCAAGATGATGTGGATAGGTGGCCACATCTACGAAGTGTAAGAATTCCATCGATCAACGCGGATATCGGTCTTCTGATTGGGACTGATGTGGCAAAGGCTTTGGAGCCAGAAGAGGTAATCCGCAGTGTGAAGGATGGACCGTATGCAGTACGAACAGCTTTGGGATGGACAGTAAACGGACCACTGCGTGAGAACAGCAGAAGCTGGACAAAGAATGGATACCCGCAGATCCAGATGAATCGGATCTCAGTGGCTCGACTCGAGGACTTGTGGACTCAGCAATTCAGGTATGATTTTCCTGAGAACGCTCAAGGAGAGCAGTTAGAAATGTCTAAAGAAGACCAACTGTTTATGGACAGAGTCTCTAAATCGGCAAAGCTGGTCAACGGCCACTACTCTGTTGGTCTGCCGTTGAAGAACAAAGATGTGAAAATGCCAAACAACAGAGCAATGATAGAGCAACGAGCGCTCAACATGAAAAAGAAGCTTCAGAAAAATCAGACGTTCAAAGAGGACTATGTCAGCTTCATGAATGATGTGATAAAGAAGGGCTATGCTGTAAAGGTCCCAGATGAAGAACTAAAAAGGAGTGACGGAAAGGTGTGGTTTATTCCGCATCACGGTGTCTACCACCCTAAGAAGCATAAAATGCGAGTGGTATTCGACTGTGGCGCTTCATATCAAGGAACCACACTCAATGAACAATTACTGCAAGGGCCTGACTTGACAAGCAGTCTGGTTGGTGTCTTGACTAGATTCCGTCAAGAGCGAGTCGCAGTCATGGCGGATGTGGAATCAATGTTCCACCAGGTCAAAGTCCCACCAGAAGATGCTGACCTCCTCAGGTTTTTGTGGTGGCCGGACGGCGACACCTCAAAAGAGCTGCAAGAGTACAGAATGGAGGTACACTTGTTTGGAGCCACCTCCTCACCAAGTTGCGCGAGCTATGCGTTGAGAAGGTGTGCCGAGGACAACAAGAACATGTTTGATGCAGCAGTAGTGGATACAGTCTTAAATAATTTTTATGTAGACGATTGTTTGAGATCAGTTGCCACTGAACAAGAAGCAGTCAGACTATTCCAAGACTTGAAGGCCATCTGTCAAACAGGAGGTTTTAGACTGACGAAATGGACGACGAACAATCGAAATGTGTTGTTAAGCATTCCACTTGAGGACCGGGCAACAGAAGTCAAAGATTTAGATCTTGACCAGGATTCACTCACCATCAAGAAAGCTTTAGGAATACAGTGGTGTATCCGGTCAGATCAGTTCATGTTCCATGTGCACATAGAGCAGAAGCCTCTCACCAGGAGAGGTATTCTGTCTACGATGAGTTCAGTTTACGACCCACTGGGAATGTTGTCGCCAGTCATATTGCCTGCTAGAAACATCTTGCAAGAATTGTGTAGACTAAGAACAGGCTGGGATGACACTGTGCCAGAACACTTCGCACAACAATGGACAGAGTGGACTGAAGAACTTCAACAGCTCACTGACTTTGGAGTGGATCGGTGCTTTAAGCCACCTGAGTTTGGGAAGACAATGCAAGCTCGGCTGCATCACTTTTGTGACGCGTGCGAAACAGGCTACGGTACTGTTACTTACTTAGTCCAGAAGAACAGTAGCAATCAAATACTCTGCTCATTTGTCTTGGGAAAGGCGAGGGTTGCCCCCCTCAAACCACTAACTATCCCACGGATGGAGCTGACGGCGGCTGCCTTAGCTGTGAAGGTGGATGTCATGCTGAAGAAAGAACTACAGTTGCCACTGTCAGATTCCAAGTTTTGGACGGACAGTACTGCTGTACTTAAGTACTTAGCAAATGAGAACATCAGATTTAAGACATTTGTGGCGAACAAGATTGCCATAATCTTGCAAGCATCAAAAGTGCAGCAATGGAGCTACGTCAACACTCAGTTGAATCCTGCTGATTGCGCCTCTAGAGGACAAAAGGTGAGTGTCTTCATGAAGAACCAAGTTTGGATTGCAGGGCCTGTGTTCCTCAGTAAACCTGAAAGGGAATGGCCAGACAAGCACGATCACCTAGAAGAGCTCACGGCTGAAGATCCTGAGGTCAATAAAGGCATACTTATCAAAGCTATAACAGTAGAAGAAAGCACTGATGCAATGCAACAACTAATTCGATACTATTCTTCATGGATACACCTCAAGAAGGCTGTGGCGTGGCTCATACGACTCAAGGGAACCCTGGTAAATCTGTCAAGGAAAAGAAAAGAGATGAATGGATTGTACAGTGATCAACAACGGGTGAACAGGGAGATGTTGAGCTACAAAAAGAGTCTCAAACAGACTTACCTGACCGTAGACAATCTGCGACAAGCTGAGATGGACATCATCAGCCATTGTCAGCAAAGTATGTTTCATGAGGAGATATCCGCTCTTCGGAGAAACGACTCCATCAAGAAGAGTAGTCGAATCTTCAGACTGAATCCACAACTTGAAGAGGGAATCCTTCGTGTTGGAGGGAGGCTCAATCGAGCATCCATGCCAGCTGAAGCCAAGCACCCGATTATCCTGCCTAAGAACCATCGTGTGGCTGATCTGATTCTCCAGGATTCACATGAGCGACTGGGACACAGTGGACGTAATCATGTCTTGTCTAATGTACGTCAAAAGTACTGGATTATTGATTCTTCCTCGTCAATCAGAAGAATGCTGTCACGGTGTACTATCTGTCGAAGACAACATGGGGCATCAGGCACTCAAATGATGGCGAACTTACCAAGAAACAGAGTTATACCAGATGAACCACCCTTCACCAGAACTGGAGTGGATTTATTTGGGCCATTCCAAATTAAACGTGGAAGATCATCTGTAAAAGATATGGGGTTATATTTACCTGCCTTGCATGCCGTGCTGTCCACATAGAAATGGCAACATCATTGGAAACAGACTCCTTTATTCAAGCTCTGCGTCGCTTCATTGCAAGAAGAGGTCAGGTGAAGGAGATGAGATCTGATAATGGGACCAACTTTGTTGGAGCTGATCATGAGCTCAGAAAGGCAATAAAGGAGTGGAATACTTCACAAATTGAGAACAGCTTGCTCCAACGTGACATCAGATGGTTATTCAATCCACCATCCGGATCCCACCATGGAGGGGTGTGGGAGAGAATCATCCGCTCCATCAGGAAGATCATGGGTGCTACGCTGAGAGAACAAAACTTGGATGAGGAAGGTCTTCAGACGTTCTTTTGTGAATGTGAAGCCATTCTGAATAGTATACCTATTACCATGCCTTCCAATGATATTAATGATTTGGAAGCTCTTACCCCACAGCACTTACTCCTGCTCAAGACTAATCCCAACTTGCCACCAGGACTCTTCCATAAGGATGATACTTATGCGCGTAAAAGATGGAGGCAAGTCCAGAATATGAGCGATCTATTCTGGAAGCGTTGGACCAAGGAATATCTGCCTCAACTCCAGGAGAGGCAGAAATGGAACCATCCATCACGGAACTTCATCCCGGGAGATGTAGTCTTGATTGTCGACGAATCAGCCCCCAGGGGATCATGGCTGATGGGAAGAATCGTTAAGGCTATGGAGGACGAGCATGGAGTGGTCCGCAAGGTTCGAGTCAAGACAAAGACGAATGAACTTGAGAGGCCAATAACTAAACTCTGCTTACTTCAGGAAGCAGTTTGAGAAGGACTGTTATTGAGTTTTAGTCAAAAGAAGGACATTTAAAGTTGTAATTGCTTCTAGGATAGAAGGCAATTAGGGGCCGGGTATGTAGAGGCCAAAGTATAATTCATTGTAATGTGAATAAGAATTAATGTTAAACAGGTAAATCATTTCATTTAGAAGTTCATGTAATGGTTAAATATTTTACATTATACTTAAAAGGTTAAAAGCATACTATAATTCATATGCATGTAGGATTGGTAAAAATAGCGTACTGCCTCTTTAAGAAAAGGACAATTCCGGCTACATTACGTTGATTCTCATTCTGTGACGCAGATATTGAGAGCTGTGGAAGCGAACGGTTTTCTTACCTGATAACTGCTAACTTATTGCTACTTTTATTAGTAATCTTTTATTTTCACTAGCAACTAGAGTAAGTGTACTAACCAGCTCACATTTTCTTTTTTGTAAATCGGAAACTAAGGAATAAAAACCGGAGATTTTCATCTTTTATTTCAACAACGTTTCTGAAGTGGATTTATTGAACTGTGTTGCTGAGTTTACAATGAACACTGCAAATGGGACTAGCTGCTTGGAATAATGTTAAATAGTTATTAGTGTAAGCCATCGCACTTCTCAAGATTTCAGACCTCTACAAAAAGCATAAATTTAGTGGTTCAGTGGTTCATGTAGGTTGTCTACAAACCGAAAGGTTGGTGGTTCAATCCCCGGTTCCACCTGACCATGTGTCGAGGTGTCCATGAGATAGACAACTAACCCAGCTTCTCCCGACGAGCTGGATGGCGCCTTGTACGGCTGACACTGCCGTCGGTGTATGAATGTGATTCAGTATGAATGAGTGTATGAATGGGTGAATGAGAGGCAGATATATGTAAAGCGCTTTGGTGGCCATTGGGTCTGTGAAAGCGCTATATAAATGCAGTCCATTTACCATTAATTAAGTCTAATGATAAGTTAATAATTGACCTACATTTGCATTCAGGAATTAAATTTAAGGTGTTGACGCTGCCTTTCAGGAACAGCCCAACTCATTCTTACAAGTGTACAATCTGTTGTAAAGTGAGTATAACGTGTAAATCATGTGTTATGAATCATCATACTCTTCAAACGTATAAGCACAAATAGGCAAGTATAATAATAATGTGAAATGTTGTTTTGTATCATTATTCATGATACAACATATTGTCAGGCATTGTGCATGCATCGCAATGCATTAAGATGACCCTTTCTTATGAATAGAAAGGGTTCATAGAAAATTTTACTGATTTAGTAATAAAGGAGGTTGACTGTATTAAACTATCTGGAAGTATAGGCACCCACCACCAAATCGCCTGTATTTGAGAGACTTTTGGTTGAAGGGGTCCTCAACACCACAGCGCGGTTGCCTCATTTTAAGAAGAGTAGCTCTGTCGAGACTTCCAGTGACTGACAGCCCTGACACTCTCTGAAAGAGACTTCCACAAAAAGATTACAATGCGAGTGTGCTCCACAAGATTTTTTTTTATAAAATTAGGATCAACTCGGTAGTAAACAGTAGTAAAAGCATTTGAGCATGCATATTTAAAAAAAAGAAAATGTATAATATTTAATATATATATAAAAATAAATATATATATAAATATATATATATATATATAATGTGTGTATATATATATATATATATATATATATATATATATATATATATATATATAATGACATAACAACATTGATTTTACCTAACAGCCACTTTCATATCCCACTCACTGGAATCTTTCTGAGCTTCCGGGTTCAGTGGAGTATCTAGATAGCCAAACCGCCTCAGGTATATCTATGAAATGTGAAAATATATGCAGTCTAACAAAAACTACACCATTAATCATTAAAACCTGCTTCAAATCTCTTTGTTTAATTAGAATTTTTCTCCAAACTAAACTTCTAAAATTATCATATTTTTGTGATAGCAGTTAACACAAGTGATGGACACAACAAAACCACACTGAAATACATTCAAAAGCAATTTGCACAATTTCAGACAAAATATTAGTGAGATTTTTTGTTGTTGTTGATGTTTCAATCTACAATAAGTAATCTACAATCTAGAATAATAATAAAAAATCTTTTTAAAAAACAGTTTAAAAAACATGTGCTAAAAACATGAATATAAAAAAATAAAGACATGCTCATCAAGGCATGTATAAATTACATTTTAATAGTATTATGGATAGAATTCATATTATTCGTGACCCAAAAGCTTTAGAAGAGTTTGGACAAAAATATATTACGACTGTCTCAACATTCAACTTCCCGAAATCTTTAAGATTCATTCAGGATTCTTGTTTTTTGTTTTGTTTTTTAAGTCTGTATTATTTTTAGCGTTGTCTTCTGGCTGTTTGATTTATGTAAAAGTACAACTCTTTACTTAATTAACGATAAGCCTACTTTAAAGTATTCCAAATGTACATTTATAACACAGCATTGATCCAACGCAAATATGCTTTTTTTTAAATCCTTATTTAGACCTGTGTATTTAATTTTTTGTTGTTGTTCGAATTAAATAAGAGTTAACAATATGGATGGTATTTCCCGATATTTAAAATGTTGCCTAAGGCAGAGTCCTGCAACGGGTCGGGTACCCGCGGATACCCGCGGGTACCCGCATAAAAGTGTCTAAAACGGGTGGATTGTAATCATTCCTAAAATTCACGGGCGGGGATGCGGGCGGATAATGAACTCCTTGCGGGCGGGTAGCAGCGGATGAAAAATATATGCAATTTTTGTGTCTAAATTGCCATTACACATACGCAACAACGTTATGACCTTTGGACCCATCACGTCACCGGCACTGCGTCAGTGCGACTTTCGTTTATGCTTGCGTTGCATGCATGAGTAGCCATAGGGAGTAGCTATTGATGATTTAAAAGTAAAGTTGGCGAGTGGAGTACGGTATATAAAAGTGTTAAGAACGAGCATACAAAAACATTTCCCAACCTGATTGCACGGAATGTTTTCTCCATCCCAGCATCGAGCGCTGCGAGTGAGAGAGAGACTTTTCCAGCTGGATTTGTAATTCAAGAACGGAGAACGCAACTTAAACCATGTGGACGATATCCTTTTCCTGCACAGTATAACTTAAGGCAATGTAAATGCATAGGATAGCCTACTGTTTGTGAGCGACAGGCTCAGATAGGTTGTATTTTTTTCTTGTTCTTTTTTTCTTTTCATTAATAGCCAGATGTTTGCGTTATCAGGTTTCATAGCCTATTTAGGTGCCGATGTAGGCTACTTGAATGGCGCAAAACAAAGCACACTTTAGCCTGTTTCATGAGGCTATTGTGATGTTGAGAGAGGTGCGAGATAAAAAAAAATAAAGGACTTTAATTGGAATGATTTTAGCGTGTGTGATTTATCACGGGTCGGGTAACGGGCCAAATATTAACGGGTCTGGGCGGGTGCGGATTTAATTTTGATATTATCACGGGTGACGGGTCGGATCTGGTGCTGAACTTTGCGGGTACGGGCGGGCGCGGGTCTCCAAAAATGGACCCGTGCAGGACTCTGGCCTAAGGACCTAAAAAAATTAATGAATAAAAAAACCTGCATTCAAATCACGGTTATGTTACCTGTGCCTCAGTGAACTCTCGTTTTCTGCTCGTTTCAGTAGATGACCATACACGTAGAACAGCAGTCAGAAATATTGTATATTGCAACCAGTGAGCCATAATCCCAGACTGCAAAGAGCTCCAGTGGTGTCGAAAGATGAAATAATGTGTGGAGCTGAAGGAGTTGAGTCAAGCGCGCGCAGTGACGTCCTGTGGTTTTACTGTAAATCGAGCGCAGAGCGAGGGAAGTGGAGATGATGCACTTTCTCCTGCTACAACCAACCGACACACACACACATCATTCTCATGCGAAACTAGTTTTAAAAATTCTTGGAATCGTTGCCACAAATTTGTAAAGAATTCCTCGATTCAGTAGGCCAACATTCAAAAAATATTTTAACACAATTTCAGCTACTGACAACATGTTAATGTTTGGTGCAATTAACCCATGTTGAAACTGAACAACTTACTGAAATGTAGGGTTCTTCAAACCACAGAAAGAGGTCAATAAAACAGCTAGTAAATTATCACCTAATGTTACATTTACCTCAGAAAAGCCATTCAATGACCATAAACTCAATAGGGGAGCATTTAGCAAAAATCTCTTACATCACTGAAAATTCAGGCTATATAACTTCATAAAAATTCCCATATGCATTTGTATATTAATCAGTTGTTAATTTTAACCTTTAATAATAATACTGTACTGTTTATTCTGTTCGGTTTCTGTTTGCCCTTTGTTCTTAGCCATTGTTAATTGACCTATAGGGGAGACCGGGGGCAATTGTAACATATTTTACATTTTCCTTAATAACTCACAAAATACTTGAGATAGACTAGTCCTCTTTTGATACAAGAAACATATATATGTGCACTAATTAATAATACAATTGATATATTTAACAAGACTAAAATATTTAATTAAATGCAAGAAGTCAGAGTGTTACAATTGCCCCTGCCAGGGGGGCAATTGTAACAGTGTGTGGGGGCAATTGTAACACTGAGAAATAACTCCTATTAACCCACTTTATGGGCTATATACAATCAAAACACTTTAAATCCACTATACAAATAAACTGACTATGAAAGAAACTTTGCTTTTGCAGACATATAGCGTATAATATTCACACTTTGTCAAGCACATATAAAACACACATTATTTTATATAAAAATGTATGTTAATTGATGATTTGTTAATACTGGAACAAACATTTATTTTAATACACCCTTTTAAAATTAAGTTTTACAATAGAATTTAGTGAAATATGTTCATTTTTAACAGAAAAGTATGTCAACACACAAACAAGCTTATTACAATGGGCCTTGTGGCTCGGGGGCAATTGTAACACAGTGTTACAATTGCCCGATATTGCAGCCATGACAAAATCTTGTATGCTAGCTAGCCCAACCTGTATTAGCATAGGTTGTTCATGTTCGTTAATGTCATGTTCGTTAACAATCGCCCCCTGTTACAATTGCCCCCGGTCTCCCCTACCTGTAGTTGCCGTGTCCGAAATCGATCCCCTTACACTCATTCACTATTCCCTACATCCCTTGAAGGAGTGAATAGAAGTGAGAGAGTGAATTAGGGCTGTCACGGGTGATTGTAGGAAGGCAGACGGAGATTACAACACAAAAGGTTTAATAATAAATGATAGCAGTACAGACAGCAACACACACTAAATACTACGAAGATCAGACCAAGACTGACTGAACAGAACTTAAATACAAACACAGATGACACTGACTAACTAAACACAGGTGATACAGATTAACTGATAATGACAGAAAAGACGACACGTGACCCAATGAAAACAAACTAAACAGAACACAACTGTGATTATAACACCCCTCCCCGCAAGGCACGTCCTCGCGCCGTAACTAGAGAGATGAAGGTGGGGGTTTTGGAGGAGGAAGAGGAGCAGGTAGAGGCTGGAGAAGGCAGGCAGAATATCTGGAGAAGAAGGGCTAGGTTGAGAGGTGATAAGTCCATAGGGAAGGATGAAAAGCCATGGTGGAGTCTATGGAGGGAGGAGCCATGGAGGCTGAAGGGCAGGAGGTTTTATGGCAGAGGTCTTCACTCCTGCTCCTGGAGAGCCACTGTCCTGCAGAGTTTAGTTCCAACCTGCTTCACCACACCTGCCTTTGAATACTCAAGCGATTCTGAAGTGCTTGATGAGCTGATTCAGGTGTGTTTTGATTAGGGTTGGAACTAAACTTTGCAGGACAGTGGCTCTCCAGGAGCAGGAGTGAAGACCTCTGTTTTAGGGCGATGACGGACAGAACGGACTGACCTTTGGGGCTGACAGGAGGCAGTGGAGATGAGGACGACAGCTGGATGAGAGGCGGCGGTAGAGGGAGGTTGGGTGGGATCTGAACAGGCTCAGGAACCATCTTAGGCTCAGGCTCGGGAACAGATTCAGGCTCGGGAACAGGAACAGACACAGGCTCAGGAACAGACACAGGCTCAGGAACAGACACAGGCTCAGGAACAGACACAGGATTTGGGACAGAATCTGTCACAGTGTCTGGTTGTGTTTCCCTGGGTTATCACTAGAGGTCCTCGTTCTCACGGTGTCATTCACATTAGACTACAATTCCCAGCATTCTGTTCTGTCACTTATCTGATTATTGCACTCAGCTGTTTTCCATCACCTTGTTAGTTCTGTGTGTATATATTCCCTGTCTGTGTTAGTGTTTGTTACGGAGTCCTTGTTTAATGTCATCACACTTCTGTGCCTTACGTTTCCTGAGTCTCGTTCTTGTGTTTTATGTTGGATTGCCTTTTTGGATTTTGACTTTTGCCTGAACTGTTGTGAGTACGGATTCCCCTATTAAACTTACCTGCTATTGGATCTTCTGCTTCCTTTGTGTGTGGTTCCTTGACAGAAGGACTCCGTCAACAACCAAGATCCAGCGGTATGTTTTTTAATATCTCTTCCCCAGCCACCAAGCGGGAGAGAAGGGAGTTGTTTAAGGGGACCCGATTGGTCAAGTTTCGTGGTACCCGTGGAGGTCGAAGTGGAGGAGGTGGTGGAGAGACTGTTCAAGTCACGTCTGCCCAGCGAGAGACTGTTCAAGTCACGTCTGCCCCGCGAGAGACTGTTCAAGTCACGTCTGCCCCGCGAGAGACTGTTCAAGTCACGTCTGCCCCGCGAGAGACTGTTCAAGTCACGTCTGCCCCGCGAGAGACTGTTCAAGTCACGTCTGCCCCGCGAGAGACTGTTCAAGTCACGTCTGCCCCGCGAGAGACTGTTCAAGTCACGTCTGCCCAGCGAGAGACTGTTCAAGTCACGTCTGCCCAGCGAGAGACTGTTCAAGTCACGTCTGCCCAGCGAGAGACTGTTCAAGTCACGTCTGCCCAGCGAGAGACTGTTCAAGTCACGTCTGCCCAGTCAGAGAATGAGCACGTCCAGTCTGCCCAGTCAGAGAATGAGCACGTCCAGTCTGCCCAGTCAGAGAATGAGCATGTCCAGTCTGCCCAGTCAGAGAATGAGCACGTCCAGTCTGCCCAGTCAGAGAATGAGCACGTCCAGTCTGCCCAGTCAGAGAATGAGCACGTCCAGTCTGCCCAGTCAGAGAATGAGCACGTCCAGTCTGCCCAGTCAGAGAATGAGCACGTCCAGTCTGCCCAGTCAGAGAATGAGCACGTCCAGTCTGCCAAGTCTGAGAATGAGCACGTCCAGTCTGCCCAGTCTGAGACAGATCCGGAAATGCCCATTTGCGTGGCCGCCAAGGCACTTACGGACTATTTAGAACGTCTGGCGCGGATCCTGGATATGCCTGTATCGCCTGTTCCAGAGCCGGAGCCAGGTCTTCGCCGCCCTGGCCGCCCGAGGGGTCTTCGCCGCCCTGGCCGCCCGAGGGGTCTTCGCCGCCCTGGCCGCCCGAGGGGTCTTCACCGCCCTGGCCGCCCGAGGGGTCTTCGCCGCCCGAGGGTTCTTCGAGTTCCAGAGCCGGAGCCAGTGTCGCCTGTTCCAGAGCCGGAGCCAGTGTCGCCTGTTCCAGAGCCGGAGCCAGTGTCGCCTGTTCCAGAGCCGGAGCCAGTGTCGCCTGTTCCAGAGCCGGAGCCAGGGCCGCCCGAGGGGTCTTCGCCGCCGTGGCCGCCCGAGGGGTCTTCGCCGCCCGAGGGGTCTTCGCCGCCCGAGGGTTCTTCGAGTTCCAGAGCCGGAGCCAGTGTCGCCTGTTCCAGAGCCGGAGCCAGTGTCGCCTGTTCCAGAGCCGGAGCCAGTGTCGCCTGTTCCAGAGCCGGAGCCAGTGTCGCCTGTTCCAGAGCCGGAGCCAGGGCCGCCCGAGGGGTCTTCGCCGCCGTGGCCGCCCGAGGGGTCTTCGCCGCCCAAAGGGGTCTTCGCCGCCCTGGCCGCCCGAGGGGTCTTCGCCGCCCTGGCCGCCCGAGGGGTCTTCGCCGCCCTGGCCGCCCGAGGGGTCTTCGCCGCCCTGGCCGCCCGAGGGGTCTTTGCCGCCCTGGCCGCCCGAGGGGTCTTCGCCGCCCTGGCCGCCCGAGGGGTCTTCGCCGCCCGAGGGTTCTTCGCCGCCCTGGCCGCCCGAGGGGTCTTCGGCGCCCTGGCCGCCCGAGGGGTCGTCTCCGCCCTGGCCGCCCGAGGGGTCGTCTCCGCCGTGGCCGCCCGAGGGGTCTTCAACGCCGTGGCCGCCCGATGGACTGTCGTCTTCACCCTGGTCGTATGCACAGCCCGCTCCGCCCTGGCCGCCTGAGGGGTTGTCTCCGCCCTGGCCGCCTGATAGACTGTCTGTCTCGCCCTGGTCGCCGGCTGAGCCATCACTCCCTGTTATTGTTCCCCTTCATGGTCCTGGCCCTCCCATCCCTCCCTTGGATTTCCCACATTCCATCTTCCTCCTGGACTCTTGTGTTGTCTTGTGTGCTGTCATGGAGCGTCTGGTAGCCGCTCCGTAGAGGGGAGGTTCTGTCACAGTGTCTGGTTGTGTTTCCCTGGGTTATCACTAGAGGTCCTCGTTCTCACGGTGTCATTCACATTAGACTACAATTCCCAGCATTCTGTTCTGTCACTTATCTGATTATTGCACTCAGCTGTTTTCCATCACCTTGTTAGTTCTGTGTGTATATATTCCCTGTCTGTGTTAGTGTTTGTTACGGAGTCCTTGTTTAATGTCATCACACTTCTGTGCCTTACGTTTCCTGAGTCTCGTTCTTGTGTTTTATGTTGGATTGCCTTTTTGGATTTTGACCTTTGCCTGAACTGTTGTGAGTTCGGATTCCCCCATTAAACTTACCTGTCATGGTTCTGCCATCATGTTATTGATTATTCCTAGTCTTGTGGCAGGACCATGACAGAACCAGTGTTTTGTGTATAAGCGCATGGCCAATTTTGTGCTTGTGTTGTCTCGTCTTGTAACCCCGCCCCCTTGTTATCCTCATCTCGTCATTAGTGTCTAGTCAGTTTCACCTGTCCATGTCATTAGTGTTTCCTTTATAATCCCTGTGTGTTTGCTGTCCTGTGTCGGTTCATTGTTTGCTGTTCGAAACTGTTTGAATCTGTTGGAAACTGTTTATACTTGACTTCGTCTTACGTCGTGTTAGTCATTGTTATACCTCCTGTGAGTACCTTGTGAGAATCTTGTCTAGTGTTATTTTTGATCCTGTTTCTGTTGTTAGTTTATAGTCTAGTTTGTCAAGTGTTAGTCTAGTTAGTCACTCCTGTTCCTGTCCTGTTTTGCCCCCTCGTGGGTTTTGTTTTCCCTGTTTTTTGTCAATAAATTAACATTGAGTGTCAATTACCGTCTGCGCCTGGGTTCTCCTTCCACCGTCATAACAGAATGAACCGACCCACAAGGAACCCAGCAGACAGTATGTCCTCTTTTGTTGAGCATAACCCGGATGACCTTGCACAATGGTGGCTGCGGACTATTTCTGATGCTAGTAATGGCAAGCTGCCGATTCCTCCCCAGGGAGATCGGTCTCTAAGGGAGTACGCCAAGGTTGCAAGCGAGAGGAGGCTTTTCCTACCTGATATCCTCCTCAACCGCTACCTCATTGCGGGTCTCAACGCTCCTCCACCCCTGGCTGAACGAGAGAAGCTGGTCTGCTGCCCGTTTGGTGAGATGGTGGATTGTTTGTCACGGAGGGAGTCGCGGGGTTCCACCTTGTCGTCACCATCACCCAAGCTCTCAGTGATCCCGGAGGGTCATGTCCTGGCTGTGGTTACCCTGGGGGATCAAGCTGGCTCCACTTCCAACCCCGTGACATCAGCCGTACCCGAGAGTCTCCTCGGCAAGCGAGGGAGACGGACCTCATGGGAGTCTGCGTCTGAGTCCTCTGCGACGGAGATGGCCCTGCCTGAGACTGTTCTCCATGCCCCAGTCACAGCTCCTGTTGAGCTTCCCCAACCAGTCACTAGTCCAACAGTGGCATCTGTTCCACGGCCAAGGAGAAAGAAGAGAAGGAAGGGAGTCTCCAGTCTTCCGTCTGTCCCAGAGCCCGCATCTGCAAGCGCTGTCCCAGAGCCCGCATCTGCAAGCGCTGTCCCAGAGCCCGCATCTGCAAGCGCTGTCCCAGACCCCGCATCTGCAAGCGCTGTCCCAGAGCCCGCATCTGCAAGCGCTGTCCCAGAGCCCGCATCTGCAAGCGCTGTCCATGAGCCCGCATCTGCAAGCGCTGTCGTCCATGAGCCCGCTCCAGCAAGCGCTGTCGTCCATGAGCCCGCTCCAGCAAGCGCTGTCGTCCATGAGCCCGCTCCAGCAAGCGCTGTCGTCCATGAGCCCGCTCCAGCAAGCGCTGTCGTCCATGAGCCCGCTCCAGCAAGCGCTGTCGTCCATGAACCCGATCCAGCAAGCGCCGTCGTCCATGAGCCCGCTACTGCGAGCGCTGATCCCAAGTCAGCTGCTGTGAGAGCTGCGGCCGATCAAGCTGCAGAAGCAGTCCTGCGATCGGTATCTGCTCGTCAAAGGATGCCTGTTGTTATTGCCGCTGAGGCTTTATCCAACTACTTGTCAAGTCTTGTCAAAATCCTCGATGTCCCTGTCATGTCTTGCCCCGAGCCCACTGTGTCTGTAAGCTCTATTCCCAAGCCTACCACTGTGAGCGCCGCACCTCATCCTGTCCCTGTGAGCGTCACACCCGACCCTGTTCCTGTGAGCGCTGCACCTGATCCCGTCCCTGTGAGTCCTGCCCCTTCGCCTGCCATGTCCCCTGTCAGGAGTCCCGTTTCCCCATCCTCTGTGTCGTCTGAGTCTGTTGCTGCTGCCACTAAAGCTGTGTCCCAGCCTGTTTCCCCGTTCGTCCCTGTCTCCACCAGCCCCCGGACTGTTTCCCCGTTTGTCCCTGTCGCCATCAGCCCACGGACTGTTTCCCCGTTTGTCCCTGTCGCCACTAAGCCCCGGACTGTTTCCCCCAAGACCTCTCCTCGTGTGTCCCTGTCTAAACCTGCCCAGAAGTCTTGTCCACAGCCCTCATCCCATGGAACCAAGATCCCCAGTCCTCCTGTCCACCCTGGACCTCTCCCCCATGAACTTTGTGTTTCCTCCACCCCCTCTGCCTTGCATGTTGTTCCTTATGTTTCACCCTAACCCTGTTATTGTTTATTCATGTATGCCTTTGTTGATGTTCACCATGTTTTGTTGGTTCTTGTCCATGTCTCGTTCAGTCTTGTCTTGTGCTTAGTGTCCCTTGAGGAGCGTCTGGAAGCCGCTCCTTAAGGTGGGGGTTCTGTCATGGTTCTGCCATCATGTTATTGATTATTCCTAGTCTTGTGGCAGGACCATGACAGAACCAGTGTTTTGTGTATAAGCGCATGGCCAATTTTGGCCATGTGCTTGTGTTGTCTCGTCTTGTAACCCCGCCCCCTTGTTATCCTCGTCTCGTCATTAGTGTCTAGTCAGTTTCACCTGTCCTTGTCATTAGTGTTCCCTTTATAATCCCTGTGTGTTTGCTGTCCTGTGTCGGTTCATTGTTTGCTGTTTGCCGTTCGAAACTGTTGGAAACTGTTTATACTTGACTTCGTCTTACGTTGTGTTAGTCATTGTTATACCTCCTGTGAGTACCTTGTGAGAATCTTGTCTAGTGTTATTTTTGATCCTGTTTCTGTTGTTAGTTTATAGTCTAGTTTGTCAAGTGTTAGTCTAGTTAGTCACTCCTGTTCCTGTCCTGTTTTGCCCCCTCGTGGGTTTTGTTTTCCCTGTTTTTGTCAATAAATTAACGTTGAGTGTCAATTACCGTCTGCGCCTGGGTTCTCCTTCCACCGTCATAACATTACCTGCTATTGGATCTTCTGCTTCCTTTGTGTGTGGTTCCGTGACAGAATCAGGTCTAGGGACAGAAACAGGCTGACATGGCGGCGGCCTTAACTAAATACTGATGATTAACTAAATACAGGTGATACATATAAATTGATAATGAGAAGACGACACGTGATGTGATGACAGGCAGACAAGTCCAATGAAAACAAACTAAACAAAACAAAACTGTGACAAGGCCAATGATAGTGCCGGAAGGGCTCCCACTTTTGCATAGTTTGTGCTTGCTGTTTAATAGTTATTAAAAACTTCAAACAGGTGTAAAAAGTTGTAAAATTTAAAGATTTAAATTTTAGTTGTAAAATTTAAAGATTTGTCTTGAACTCTGTCATGGAAATTAAGTATGAATGAAATTAAACAGTTTGTTGTACAGGTGAGGTGGCATTACCTGCTCTGGCTTTGAAGCCTGACGCACCTCCTCCGGTGCCAAATGGGACAGCTGCAGGGTCATCAGCTGGACTCCGCCTTTCATAGATGTTTCGCCCCCACGACCAGTACATCTCCAGGCGGGGGGCCGGTGGCATGCTGGGGACGTCTCCCCGCCACCCCCTGCAGCTGTCGTTACTGGGGTGATGCTCCCCACCCCATCTCTTTCCTCCTGAACCAAAGCCAGTAGCTCCCTTTCTCCGCTTCCTCTCCCAGCACCCCCGTGGCTTTCTTCAGCCATGAGCCTGTTACGCCCACTCCACGTAGCAGCTGGACTGCCGCTTTGCCCACGAAGCCTCGACAGCCGATCTCCACCGGGTGAACCGTTGCTTTTCAGCCAGCGTCTTTGCACTCTGCTGCTAACTCGGCGTACTCCTGATGCTTCCTTTCGTGGCTGCTGCCATATTTTCCTCCCAGGGGATAGTTAGCTCGATGAGGAGGGCTCGCTTCGCCCCTGTGGACCACATGACTATGTCTGGTCGGAGAGTGGTAGTCATGATCTCTCTTGGAAAGACCAGCTGTTTCCTAAGTTCTGTCAGCATCTGCCACTCTTTACCAGGTGCGAGCATGCTGGTCTTCTTCTGGGCAGGCAATAGGTGTGTACCGCCAGGCTTTACAAATCCTGTCAGGGCATGCTCTTCTGTTGCGGGTGACTGGTTTGCTGCGACCCTACCGCCCTCCAGAATCTCAGCCAGTTTGGTCAGGATTGCCTCATGGCGCCACCTGAAGCGTCCCTGGGTCAGTGCCACTCTACATCCCGACAAAGTGTGTCGGAGACTTGCCTTGGGCCTCCCGCACAGATGACTGCCAACTTCATCGCCATACCACAGTGTGAGGTTCCTAGGGCATGGAAGGGTGTCGTAGGTCGCCCTTAACAGGAAACTGAGCCTGGATTGAGGTGTCCTCCAGATGTCCGCCCAGGTAATGCGCCTGTTGATGGTAGCATCCCATCTCGTCCAGGCTCCTTGCGTGCCCTGGGATATTGCTTTCAGATGGAAGCGATCCTTCTCCAGTCTGGTGATTTCGTCCACCACCATTGTCTTCTGCTGTCTCTTGGTGGCTTTGGACCAGAATTGCCGCGCTTCTCCCCAGCCCAGCCCAGCACGACTGGTCTGGACCGCCCCTATCACTTCTCGGTGTTGCAGACTGGAGATGGCACGCTCCACTTCTGCTTGCGCCTTCCATTTGCGGCCTGTGCGGATGGGGACATTCGCACTCCTTACGAGCGGGTCTGCTGAGTTCTTTAGATCCAGCACCAGACGGGCCTTTTCCTGCTTATATCCTAGGCTGATGGATTTGAAAGGGAGCTCGAGCATTATCCGACCGAAGAGACCTGCGTCTGAAAAGCATCGGGGCAAGCCTAGCCACTTGCGGATGTAGTTGTTGGCTAGGCTATCCATTCTGCTGACATGTGATGATGCGATTTCGCAGACCTTAAGTGGCCACAGTATGCGTTGGTACAGGATGTGCTGATAGCACCACACCTTGTGCTTCCCGGGCAGTTGACTTTGCTCGATCTTTGCCAGCCCTTCTGCGACAAGGCCAATGATAGTGCCAAAAGGGCTCCCACTTTTGCATAGTTTGTGCTTGCTGTTTAATAGTTATTAAAAACTTCAAACAGGTGTAAAAAGTTGTAAAATTTAAAGATTTAAATTTTAGTTGTAAAATTTAAAGATTTGTCTTGAACTCTGTCATGGAAATTAAGTATGAATGAAATTAAACAATTAATAATAAATTACAATTAATAATAAATTACAAAGGAATTTATGCCTGTATGATATTACGCTTTCACCCCATTGGACGTGCGGTTGGACATCTTCTGGTCATACGCGGGAATTTATGTGAATCTCACAGTGCATTATGGGTATTCTCTAGCCACTGAGCTAGTTGTACATTAGTTATTGCGATGCATTGTGGGATTGAATGAGAGTCCTCGATAATGTCCACTATAGTTTCGGACACCACGACAAAGGGCCGTCCCCTCAAATAGTGCCCTATTTAAGGGTATAGTGGGCAATTGTTGACACAGCCCTAGTGTGTGCCAGTTTGTTTCCATGGTTACTGATTTGTTTCATCTGCATTTCATTTAGCTCTTTGTTTGCATAGATATGCATACACTGTATGTGATACACTCACCTAAAGGATTATTAGGAACACTATACTAATACTGTGTTTGACCATCTTTCACCTTCAGAACTGCCTTAATTCTACGTGGCATTGATTCAAAAAGGTGCTGAAAGCATTCTTTAGAAATATTGGCCCATATTGATAGGATAGCATCTTGCAGTTGATGGAGATTTTGTGGGATGCACATCCAGGGCACGAAGCTCCCGTTCCACCACATCCCAAAGATGCTCTATTGGGTTGAGATCTGGTGACTGTGGGGGCCATTTTAGTACCGTGAACTCATTGTCATGTTCAAGAAACCAATTTGAAATGATTTTTTGACTTTGTGACATGGTGCATTATCCTGCTGAAAGTAGCCATCAGAGGATGGGTACATGGTGGCCATAAAGGGATGGACATGGTCAGAAACAATGCTCAGGTAGGCCGTGGCATTTAAACGATGCCCAATTGGCACTAAGGGGCCTAAAGTGTGCCAAGAAATCATCTCCCACATCATTACACCACCACCACCAGCCTGCACAGTGGTAACAAGGCATGATGGATCCATGTTCTCATTCTGTTTACGCCAAATTCTGACTCTACCATCTGAAGGTCTCAACAGAAAATGAGACTCATCAGACCAGGCAAAAATTTTCCAGTCTTCAACTGTCCAATTTTGTTGAGCTCTTGCAAATTGTAGCCTCTTTTTCCTATTTGTAGTGTAGATGAGTGGTACCCGGTGGGGTCTTCTGCTGTTGTAGCCCATCCGCCTCAAGGTCACAAATGCTTTGCTGCATACCTCGGTTGTAACGAGTGGTTATTTCAACAAGGCATTTTCGCCCACAGGACTGCCGCATACTGGATGTTTTTCCCTTTTCACACCATTCTTTGTAAACCCTAGAAATGGTTGTGCGTGAAAATCCCAGTAACTGAGCAGATGGTGGAATACTCAGACCGGCCCGTCTGGCACCAACAACCATGCCACGCTCAAAATTGCTTAAATCACATTTCTTTCCCATTCTGACATTCAGTTTGGAGTTCAGGAGATTGTCTTGACCAGGACCACACCCCTAAATGCATTGAAGCAACTGCCATGTAATTGGTTGATTAGATAATTGCATTAATGAGCAAAATTGAACAGGTGTTCCTAATAATCCTTTAGGTGAGTATATAGCCCTCAGTTTGTTCAGTCATTTGTCTTCTGTTGTCTCTTGGCTCTTTCATACAAACAGATTGGCGAGCATTCATCGCCCGCTAATCCCCCGCGATTTGCACGCGATAACACCCTGACCTGTCGGCGAGCTCAACGATTTGCAAATAAAATCAAATAGTGTGAACGGGCCATAAACTGCCACATGTTTTCTAGTGATCATCTTCGTTGTGATCGTGCTTCCTCATTAACTTTGAAACAGGAAGAAGCATCAAGAAGACTTAACCCTTTCATCTAATTCTTTTTATTTTACTTCTTATATTTGTCTTTTTATGACAGACCACACTGAAACCCACTTAAAAACCACAGACTGCAAGTTGTAATTGACAGCACCATGGAATCGGATCCGTATCACAAAGCCGTGAACTAGCACAAACACCTCCCTCCTCCAAGTGAATTAATTCTAGCCATTTCATTCTTAACCAATGTACAGTTGGAAAATGGAAAAAAACTTGAGCAATTTGAGCAACTGAAAACACATCTCCAACCCATGACGTGTCAACAGTCGCTTTGGCCAGTTGGTATTTATAGCTTTAGATTCTAGAGAGCATTTGATTGGACAGAATATTTGATGAGAAGCTGAAGTTCGCGGTGATGTCATAAAAATCCGTGATCCATTTTAGCGGAAGTGAGAGACTGTAAGTTTTCTCCTAAATGCAAATTTTGTCATTGTTTTGGAGCACACCAGCTTATTCATAACCTTAAGGCTAACATATTCATACTAAAAGCTAAAAAAAAGAGAATAATTTTGATTTCAGGGGGCCTTTAATGCCGTGGGAAAGGTGGTTACAATCTCTAACTCAAATTAACTGAAAATATTCGAGTAGACTGGAATCAAAAGGTACATGTAGCATATAATCCAAATATTAAAGCTCTGAAAACATTATGATTCTTAAGCTCATCAACAGCCAGTTACCTTATTTTTATTTATTAATTTAGTTAGTTAGTTGTGTTGACTTATTGGAGGGTTCAGTCAGTGTAACCCATCTATCAGGGATCCTCAAACTCCACATTAGATTGCAATCGGAAATCATTACAAACACTCAATTGTGATATTTTATGGATGGTAACTGACTGTTATATTATTACTGAAATCTTGTTAGAAATTAGTTACACTACTTGTTACTGCAAAAAGTACAATTACTGTAACGTGTAACGCATTACTGCCCATCACTGCTGAAAAGGCAGGAAATTTCAGCAAATGCTGTTGAACGCCAAAGCAAAGAGGATTTTGTTGAAGTCTGTCCACATGTTAAGACTGTGTTGACCATGGAAAGCTTCGTGCTCTGCCAATGTAAAAGGTTACATCCACATATTTATTTAGTTTCATTCAGGCAAAGAGTGACTGACCATTAACCCTCAAGTCATTTGTTTGACTTGAGCTTTAAGGCAGTCATTTCAATGAAAACCATCAGAGACTTTCGGTCCTGGATTGGGAGTTGTCATATTAGGAGCCACGTATTCTCAAAACCTGTTGAAATCAAAACAGTAATTAAACAAGCTAAATCTTCAGGATATCATCAGTAAATTACTTCCATATGTAGGATGTGTGGATTCTTGAGCCACAATTTATGTAATCATGGCAAAAGCGTGGTATGGCATAGTCCAGTTTTACAGAGTTGGATCAGCCTGACAGGCTCGAGGTTTTATGCTGCGGTACCATAAAACTCCCCAGGTTTGCATGTAAAGGGAAACACAGTTCATCTGAGAGCGACGTCATCACTTTCCTATTTACCTTCACGTTTTTTTTTTTTTTTGTCAAAATCTGAATTGTACTTCCCTTCTGGAATGGCCTTCCCGCTCTGACGATGTCAGCTAATAATGTCACCTAAATACAATGCCCACTTTTCTATATCCAATCAATTCTCAGAAGTAAAAAAAAAGAACGCTTTGTTTTCTCATTAAATTTTCCGTTTCACTCTGAAAATACATCAGGAGTAGTCGGTCACAACTTCTGGTTCATGGTTACTTTTACACTTGTAACTTGTGCTTCTCAATTGGAAGGCTGCATACTCGAGCTGCCATGGCATCAAACACCGCTGAAGGCTGTCTCAATTGGAAAAATCCTTGGAAAGCAGCCTTCATTTTGCGTCCATGTTTTGAAGGATGCATCAAGTGTATCCTTCATCTCCTCCAATCACCCACAATCTTTTGCACAGGCATGGAAAAGCATGAGGTAGCCTAGAGGCTGAGCAGAGGGAGAACCAAAAAGTACAGGGGTAAGGGGGTCTACAGGACAGGCTTGAGAACCTCTGCTTTAAATCAGTGTAACCCAAGTACCCTCTTCCTGGAAACACATTTTGGATGTCTTCCTTATCTGACCCATCCAGACTGGAACAGATAATAGTTATTTGCATTATATCTTAAGATTGTTCTAGCTTGTACTAGCCTGTAGCTTGATGATACCATGTAACAATTGTATATTTGACATTTTAGCACATAGCATGCTTTTGCATAATTCTAGCTTGTTTTAGCATGATGCTACCATATCTATGTTGCTAATTAGTGATGAGCGATGAGAAATATTTCTGATTTGAATAAATGCTTCCAGTTATGAATACGTGTCTGTACTCCACTCTCAATCAGTTTTGGCAAAAGGATTATAAAAATCTGACCTTTTTAAAGACAAAGGTAATATTTTGAATATTTTGAACTAAACATCTTACAAACTAATAGTCTAGGTAAAACTCGAGTAAAGTTGAGTTATGACATTTTTATATTATATATTTTGAATAAGTGTGACATAATGGCCTCATTTGCACCATTTATTATTTAGACAGTTTTGCATTTAAGCCAACTTAGGTCAGAGCAGCATTATTTTAGTATCATTGATATAGTTTTTGTTAATATTTTGAATTAGATTTTATTTTTACATTTTAATTTTAGTTTAAAAATGTGTAAAACAGTCTGCATTATAAACATTCTGAGATTTATTGCTGGGTTAGCTCTGAATTATGATGCTAATGTTTTACCTGACTCTTTGTCTGTAAATAAAGAATTTTGATGATTGAGGTCTGTATGTCAAGTCAAGTCAAATATATTTATATAGCGCTTTTCACAATACAGATTGTATCAAAGCTGCTTCACAGTATCAATCAACAACTTAACAATGTTTGTTTATTACTGGAAAAAAGACATTCAAGTTTGGTAGAGCTGATCAATGGTTTGATTGATTGGTTAATTAATTTGAATAACCCCAACTGAGCAGGCCAAAGGCAACAGTGGCAAGGAACCGAAAAACTCCATCAAGTGACCTAATGGTGTCCTAAAACTCCATTTGGTGACCTACTGGTGTCCTAAAACTCCATCAGGTGACCTACTGGTGTCCTAAAACTCCATCAGGTGACCTACTGGTGTCCTAAAACTCCATCAGGTGACCTACTGGTGTCCTAAAACTCCATCAGTGACCTACTGGTGTCCTAAAACTCCATCAGGTGACCTACTGGTGTCCTAAAACTCCATCAGGTGACCTACTGGTGTCCTAAAACTCCATCAAGTGACCTACTGGTGTCCTAAAACTCCATCAGGTGACCTACTGGTGTCCTAAAACTCCATCAGGTGACCTACTGGTGTCCTAAAACTCCATCAGGTGACCTACTGGTGTCCTAAAACTCCATCAGGTGACCTACTGGTGTCCTAAAACTCCATCAGGTGACCTATCTGGTGTCCTAAAACTCCATCAGTGACCTACTGGTGTCCTAAAACTCCACAGGTGACCTAATGGTGTCCTAAAACTCCATCAGGTGACCTACTGGTGTCCTAAAACTCCATCAGGTGACCTACTGGTGTCCTAAAACTCCATCAGGTGACCTAATGGTGTCCTAAAACTCCATCAGGTGACCTACTGGTGTCCTAAAACTCCATCAGGTGACCTACGGGTGTCCTAAAACTCCATCAGGTGACCTACTGGTGTCCTAAAACTCCATCAGTGACCTACTGGTGTCCTAAAACTCCATCAGGTGACCTACTGGTGTCCTAAAACTCCATCAGGTGACCTACTGGTGTCCTAAAACTCCATCAGGTGACCTACTGGTGTCCTAAAACTCCATCAGGTGACCTACTGGTGTCCTAAAACTCCATCAGGTGACCTACTGGTGTCCTAAAACTCCATCAGGTGACCTACTGGTGTCCTAAAACTCCATCAAGTGACCTACTGGTGTCCTAAAACTCCATCAGGTGACCTACTGGTTCCTAAAACTCCATCAGGTGACCTAACTGGTGTCCTAAAACTCCATCAGGTGACCTACTGGTGTCCTAAAAACTCCATCAGGTGACCTACTGGTGTCCTAAAACTCCATCAGGTGACCTATGGTGTCCTAAAACTCCATCAGGTGACCTAATGGTGTCCTAAAACTTCATCAGGTGACCTTCTGGTGTCCTAAAACTCCATCAGGTGACCTACTGGTGTCCTAAAACTCCATCAGGTGACCTATGGTGTCCTAAAACTCATCAAGTGACCTACTGGTGTCCTAAAACTCCATCAGGTGACCTACTGGTGTCCTAAAACTCCATCAGGTGACCTACTGGTGTCCTAAAACTCCATCAGGTGACCTACTGGTGTCCTAAAACTCCATCAAGTGACCTACTGTGTCTAAAACTCCATCAGGTGACCTATGGTGTCCTAAAACTCCATCAGGTGACCTACTGGTGTCCTAAAACTCCATCAGGTGACCTACTGGTGTCCCTAAAACTCCATCGTGACCTACTGGTGTCCTAAAACTCCATCAGGTGACCTACTGTGTCCTAAAACTCCATCAAGTGACCTACTGGTGTCCTAAAACTCCAACAGGTGACCTAATGGTGTCCTAAAACTCCATCAGGTGACCTACTGGTGTCCTAAAACTCCATCAGGTGACCTACTGGTGTCCTAAAACTCCATCAGGTGACCTAATGGTGTCCTAAAACTCCATCAGGTGACCTACTGGTGTCCTAAAACTCCATCAGGTGACCTACTGGTGTCCTAAAACTCCATCAGGTGACCTACTGGTGTCCTAAAACTCCATCAAGTGACCTACTGGTGTCCTAAAACTCCATCAGGTGACCTACTGGTGTCCTAAAACTCCATCAGGTGACCTACTGGTGTCCTAAAACTCCATCAGGTGACCTACTGGTGTCCTAAAACTCCATCAGGTGACCTATGGTGTCCTAAAACTCCATCAGGTGACCTACTGGTGTCCTAAAACTCCATCAGGTGACCTACTGGTGTCCTAAAACTCCATCAAGTGACCTACTGGTGTCCTAAAACTCCATCAGGTGACCTACTGGTATCCTAAAACTCCATCAGGTGACCTAATGGTGTCCTAAAACTCCATCAGGTGACCTACTGGTGTCCTAAAACTCCATCAGGTGACCTACTGGTGTCCTAAAACTCCATCAGGTGACCTACTGGTGTCCTAAAACTCCATCAGGTGACCTAATGGTGTCCTAAAACTTCATCAGGTGACCTTCTGGTGTCCTAAAACTCCATCAGGTGACCTACTGGTGTCCTAAAACTCCATCAGGTGACCTACTGGTGTCCTAAAACTCCATCAAGTGACCTACTGGTGTCCTAAAACTCCATCAGGTGACCTACTGGTGTCCTAAAACTCCATCAGGTGACCTACTGGTGTCCTAAAACTCCATCAGGTGACCTACTGGTGTCCTAAAACTCCATCAGGTGACCTAATGTTGTCCTAAAACTCCATCAGGTGACCTACTGGTGTCCTAAAACTCCATCAGGTGACCTACTGGTGTCCTAAAACTCCATCAGGTGACCTACTGGTGTCCTAAAACTCCATCAGGTGACCTACTGGTGTCCTAAAACTCCATCAGGTGACCTACTGGTGTCCTAAAACTCCATAAAGTGACCTACTGGTGTCCTAAAACTCCATCAGGTGACCTACTGGTGTCCTAAAACTCCATCAGGTGACCTACTGGTGTCCTAAAACTCCATCAGGTGACCTACTGGTGTCCTAAAACTCCACCAGGTGACCTACTGGTGTCCTAAAACTCCATCAGGTGACCTACTGGTGTCCTAAAACTCCATCAGGTGACCTACTGGTGTCCTAAAACTCCATCAGGTGACCTACTGGTGTCCTAAAAACTCCATCAGGTGACCTAATGGTGTCCTAAAACTCCATCAGGTGACCTACTGGTGTCCTAAAACTCCATCAGGTGACCTACTGGTGTCCTAAAACTCCATCAAGTGACCTACTGGTGTCCTAAAACTCCATCAGATGACCCAATGGAGAAAAAAGAAACCTTGGGAGAACCCAGGCTCAGTCGGGGGCCAGTTCTCCTCTGGCCTTTATGAACTAGAGGCCGAATTTACAGTAACTGTAAGATAAAAGATTTATATGAATGCCTGGCTAAATAGATGCGTCTTTAGTCTAGTTTTAAACTGGGAGAGCGAGTCTGAGCAACAAACAATATCAGGAAGGCTATTCCAGAGCTTCGGAGCTAAATGTGAAAATGCTCTGCCTCCTTTGGTGGTTCTGGATATCCTAAGTATAACCAAAAGCCTCGAATTTAGTGATCTTAAAGAGTGCGATGGATTATAGGGAAGATCTGTTAAATAGACTGGAGCTAAACTATTTAGAGCTTTATAAGTCAAAAGCAATACCTTGTAATTAATACAGAACTTAATGAAGTGATGATAAAATCTGTGTTATATGATCATATTTTCTTGATCTAGTAAGAACTCTAGCGGCTGCATTTTGCACTAACTGTAGCTTGTTTATTGAAGATGCGGGACAACCAGCTTATAAAGCATTACAGTAATCTAGTCTCGAGGTCATGAATGCATGAACTAACTTTTCTGCATCAGAGACTGATAGCATATTACGTAGATTAGCAATGTTTCTAAGGTGTAAAAAGGCTGTTTTTGTAACATATGAGATAAGCTTTTCAAAAGACAGGTTGCAGTCTAATGTAACACCCAGGTTTTTACTGTAGCGGATAAAGTAACAGGGTTACTTAAAGTATGTAACGTCTGGGTTACATAAAGTATGTAACGTCTGGATATTGACCGTGTTGTGTGTAAGGCTCTTTTATAGTCAAGATATAGTGGGCACATTGCCATTAGAAATCATGAAATGGCAAAACATTTCATATATTCATATAGAAATGTATACTTTTAAAAAATATACAATTGAATGTACTGTTTATATCCAGTGATCATGTTTTGTTTATTGGAAAACTATGGAATCAAAAGAGAAAACAATCAATTCAACATGTATAAAATATATTATAAAATGAACTATTTTAAGGCTGTCCTGAAAAGGACGATATTGAAATCAAGGCATGAGTGACTGTTATTAAATGCATCTGCAAAGTTTCGTCAACCACTTGAGGTTTATTTTATGATTATATAAAGGGGAGTTTTTTTAATTCCTTTTTCTTCTCTTTTCATATCAAACCAATTTAGTCTGGAATACACCTTTTTTTAACAAGTTTTATATGTCATAACTGTAAATATACAGTTTGTTAGCTGCGTCACACGTTCCTGTCACTGCGATCACTACAAGCAGAGGAGTAGTATTCTAGATAGTTATATAGTGGTGTAAATTAACTAATAACGGGTAAGAAAGGGGGAGGAACCAAGACAGATGAGCACATGAACCACACAAAACACACAAAACACAAGAGACAAAATGCCAGATGTACACCAACCCGAGTCATATGCTCAAACAAAGACCAGCAAACAAGAAATAACCTCACATAAGTGACAGGACATGTTTTATTAGGGGTGATAAGTCATTTATGTGGCCATTTATCCATTATAAATAAAACATCAGAATCTTGGGTCAATATCAAACAACACATGGTATGTCGAAAATGCAAATGATATTAATAAATCATTTACAATGGAATAAGTGTATAATAATAATGGCATGCTAGTTCTACAGAGGTAATTGGGGAAAATACATACCATTTTTAACTTAAAAGTTAAATGTTAATATCAATTTACTTCATAAAAATTCTTAATGTTGTATAAATGCTGAACATGAGCAAAGGTTTTCTCGAAACATTTACTTTCAGTTGAATAGATTATTTGAAGAACAGCTGACAATGTGTGCATGGTCTGTAATAACCTGACTATTATCTGATTATTTTAACAAGACAAATTCTTTTACCTGGGTTACTTCTAGAATGATCACCTTTATATTCCCAATAATAATGAAAGACACTCCTGCGCTGTTCTCCACATTACTGTTAGGTAAAGGGTGAGTACACTAGAGAGTAGATTAGTTTGGGAGTCGGAAGACTTTTCTTTTAATTTAGTTTTTTTCTCTTCTTGCTTGTCAATGTAGTTGGTTATTAGTGAGTTAATCTTGTGTTTCTTTTATTTGGTGGCCGCCCACATCCATCCCACCCCTCCATAAATGAATCCTTACCATTATTTTTTTTTTTTTTTTTTTTAAATCTTCTGTAAATAATGCAAGTAAACAATTGGCTTTGAACCACTTTGCATTGCCTTTTGCTCTGCACTTGCTCATAGTATATTTTTTAATAGTTAGTGAGTGTTACAAACTCTTGATTGACAGCTAGGGTTGTAATACAAAATATTGTAGGGAAGTAAGTCAGATTAGTGCAGCCCAATTGAAGCTAGCCATTGACAGGAAAAATCTGCAACTGTTTTTTATGACGACATATTATTCTGCAACAATGTGAGGCATGTTACATATGACTTTTTTTTGTTATTACAGTACAATGAGGTCCTCACTGTTTAATTCTCTTGTTGAGAGATTGTACAGACTATGTGATATACTTTAAGCTTTCCTTCACACCACCCGTCCCAGCAGGAGTGGACGGCTCTCTGCAGTGGATCTCCGGCTCAGGAGACTCCACAGCATTAAAGACACAGAGCTTCTTCCAGAACTGAAACTGCTGCTGGAATCATCTTCTCTCAGTGGATGATACTCCTTAAACCGCCTGCATACAAACATACTTGAAGGGTTACTGTCATGTAGCATTATTTCATTTTAACTATAGGCAGCATACAATAACATATTTGGATTTTATGAAATGTTTATTGATGCCTTACCTATATGTAAAAGCAATGGCCCCCACAGCACAAATAAAAACCAGGACTCCCAGTATTGCTCCTGCCGTATTCCTAGTTGAATTTGTGTCTATGGTTTAAACAAGAGAAGTTGTGAGGTTCTAGGGCAGGTTCAGGAAAAGAAATGTTTATTATTTTAGGTATGCTTTGAATTTAAATGACACTTGCCTATAGCCACGCTGAGCATCGCACTGGTTACAGCCAAGCTGACGTCATTGGTCAGAGACACATTGATGCAGAAGGTGCCCGAGTTGTTGAAGAACTGTCGCAGCACGATCTGACACTCAGGCGTTGGAGTCACGTCATTACACTGCAGGCTCTGGACAGGACTCGTGCAGTCCGCGTCAGAAACCACGGTGCACACTTGACTAGGCAGGCTGAGGAGCAAATATAACTAAATTAACTTCATTCACTTGAATAAGAGGCAGGGAATGTGAATATTTTAAGCTATAATATTGTGGATGTTGTGTATGGTTAGATGTATTGGGTGGATGTTGTGTATTGTTAATTGTTTTGTGATTGTACGGTGAGACCAAAGACCAATTTTACAATAAAGTTCAACAACAATTATATTTCATGTTCGAGCACTGTCATCATTATAACCAGTTTAAAGTCACCATAAAATCCAAAATGACAATTTATGAGTATTACATTATTCTATTAATATATATATTTTTTTATTCATGTACCCTCGTAATCTTTAATCAAAACAACTTCCCCTCCTTCACTTCTGTGATGATGTTTACACTGTCCGTGAGGGCGGGGCTACCTGTCACTCACATGAGATCCACCAATAGCAAACCACAAACATCCAATCAGTTCCCCACAGACAAAATCAAGTTCCGCACACAAAAGTATTCTCATTGCTTCATAACAAGGTTGAACCACTGTAGTCACATGGACTATTTTAACGGTGTCTTTACTACATTTCTGGCCCTTGAAAGTTGCAATGATGTTGCTGCCTATGTGGTGTCTGAAACCTCTCGGATTTCATCAAAAATATCTTAATTCGTGTTCCGAAGACCCAAGATCTTGTGGGTTTAAAACGACATGAGGGTGAGAAATTAATGACAGAATTTTCTTTTTTGGGTGAACTAACCCATTAAGACTATTATAAAATACTCTTGAACAGGAAAGCCGATATACAGTCTATGAATTAAATGACAGTGAATGATTATTTACCTTCCCTGACATGTGACTGTTAGGTCCACTGCATTTTGCTCCAGCTCTGTGGCCATGACCACCACATTATTCACCTCCACAATCTCAACACTCTCTATACCCTCTGAAGAGGAAAACATACATGTAGAGAACATTAAACATGTTTGTAGACAGGCTTTTTTGTGCTTTTACACAGTTTGATTTACATTTACACAAGTCTAGACACTAAAGTTGAGGTAGGTAACACTTTATTTTAAGATGACGTATTACAAGTTACTACATGTACTTACTATAGTAATAACAGTAAATTATGCATAATTAAAGTAACTAATCCTAAACCAATCCCTAACCGTAACTTGGTAGTAATTACATGTAGTTGATTTCTAAATGTCATAATCATTTGTTAACAAGCAAGTATTCATTAGTTCAATGAGCTCATTTTTCCTCTCTTGGAACAATGATGCCCAAAAGATTCATTTTCAAGTGTAATAGTATTGTTTAGCGATAAAAAAGAAAGTACTCACGAATAACTGTGAGAGTTGTAGAGAAGGAGCCATAACGATAAACCACACAGTTTGTTTCTGCTGGTATTTCTGGTGCTTGCCGCTTGGCGATGACTAGAGCTGCCTGTGTTTCTTCAGTTCTTCCTACGCCCTCGGTTCAGTCTCTGATTCACTCATGCTGCTTCAAGGTACGCTAGTTAACTCTTAAATTACGGCACCAGGGAAATAAGTTTAAATATACAATGCAATGTTGGTTATGGTTCTTATAAAGATTATGGTCATCATCTAATATGATGATTTTCTCACCATTTGACTGGCTTGGTTGCAGTATAACAGATGTTTCTAGACTTCAGTGGCACTGCCTCAGGAGTGATGAATGATTGTTGTCATCACCGTTGTGCCAACTGTTTCTATGACTGTGTCATCTACATCAGCAGGGTTCTGGCAGAACGTCCGCTGCATCAGTTTGTCAATAGCTACAGCTGTGACATCAGCAACCTCCTGAGCAACATTTCTAGTCAGTGCTGTATCAGTCTGCTACTGGCAAATCATTGGCTGCTACAGTGAGACATCAGCTGCTACTGGCAAATCATTGGCTGCTACAGTGACATCAGCTGCTATCGCAAATCATTGGCTGCTACAGTGAGACATCAGCTGCTTCTGGCAAATCATTGGCTGCTACAGTGACATCAGCTGCTACTGCCAAATCATTGGCTGCTACAGTGATGACATCAGCTGCTACTGCCAAATCATTGGCTGCTACAGTGAGACATCAGCTGCTACTGCCAAATCATTGGCTGCTACAGTGACAATCAGCTGCTACTGGCAAATCATTGGCTGCTACAGTGACGAATCAGCTGCTACTGGCAAATCATTGGCTGCTAAGTGACACACTGCTACTGCAAATCATTGCTGCTACAGTACATCAGCTGCTACTGGCAAATCATTGGCTGCTACAGTGACATCAGCTGCTACTGGCAAATCATTGGCTGCTACAGTGACGACATCATCAGCCACTGGCATGACATCAGCAGGCTGAGGAGAAACAGTCAGCACAATGCTGTCCACTGCTGTAGCACCATCTGGCGAAAAGGAAAAGGCACCAACTGATGAATACTTTGGGAATGTCATTCTAAAATCTCTTCAAAACACTTTTTGGATTAAGAACCGTTCTTGAAATGACATGAAATATGAAATTTGAATATGAAATTCTACCTGTGACCGGAACAGGAGGTCCAACAGTGGCAGCTGGAGTTGGATTGATCTGACAACCGTTTGAGATGGCCGCCATCAAAACCACCTGTGGCCTGAAGGAACCAGTTGAGAGGTATGTGTGGGTAATGGTAGTTTCTCGAGAGATTAGAGTTCCACTATTGTCACCGAAATCCCAGTTGAAGCTGATGTCTGATCCACTGAGATACTGGCTCGGGTCATGCACATTAATGCTAAAGGACACAGCTCTGTTCTGGATAAAGCTTTGGTCACCCTGGTTGATGTCACCGACCTGAGATAATGTCACTGCGAAAGGAATCTGGTCTAGAATAGAAGAGGAAAAATTTCATTAGGGACTTGCAGGAATATGGGAATGACAACAATATGGTTTACTCTCCAGGTGAACAAATGGGCTTAATGTTTTTTAAGTACATGGATGATGAAGAGGATCCCTACACTCAAAATTATAAGCTCTTATGCATCTCATGGTGCATGAAGAAACTAATGGAATCTTCCATTCCACAAAAGGTATTTATAGTGAAAAAGGTTATTTAGATTATTTCAATGTTCTTCACACTAAGAAAAAAAATGGTTTCTCTAAAACTATTCACTGAAAAGTTATTTGGGAGTGGGAAAATGTAATGGCTTAAAAAGAAAAATGTGTAGATAAATGTGCAGTTTTCAAACTACTCACCAGTGATGGAGAACTGGGTAGATGCATAACCAAGGGGAATGAACTTGTCTTTGCCACGGCAGTGATAAATGACCACTTCCATGGAATAAGAACCAAGAGGCACATTGTCAGTTTCAATGGTCAGTAGAGAGGAGGGACCATCAGCCACCTGCCAATATTTTCCTGAAAGAGAGAAACAATGAAAGAGTAAATAAATATATAATAATTAAAAAAATAATAAACCAATAATCAAACAACCAAGCTACCCCTAAAGTCAAAAGAAATTATTTTAAATTAAATGACAGATAAGAAACGTCCATAATTCTACCCTTAAAGGGATAGTTCACAAAAAAAAAAAAATTATAATTTTTCGGGTGAAGCTTTTAATCTAGACGTTGTTTCATGACTTGATACGTTTTTCCATCTCTCCACTATGTTTTGTATATTTGAAAACTAGAATAAGACTACAGGTTTAAACGTGCTCTTACCCAACATCTTCCAGACATAGATGAAGCGGGGCTTTTTATTAGAGGTCTTATTGAAGGGTGTCCTGTCAGGAAAGACACCTGTCCATTGTTGAGGCATGTTGGACTCGGGGTATACAGTCTGGGCCCATAGTATATGATGTTCCTAAAAACACATTTAATTCATTTTAGGTGTAGATATATAAATATCTAAATTCACAACATATTCCTAAAACAAGAATTAAGAATCACATGGCAGCACTTCTTTCTTCTGCTTTATTTACTGGCAATAGCAAGTGCTGTTTACATAAAACATACATATTTTTCTTTACATAAAATCTATAAAAACTTAATATTGGTTAACACGATTTTTATCTGGCAGTGCAAGAATAAAATATTACATATATTGGATAACTTGGAAGCTTGGAAACTACTTACCATTAATGGTACAGTTCCTCGCCCACACCACCTGTCCATCGGGAAGTGCTGTCTGGTTCTGAGGAAAACCAACATCAATGTTGAAAGTGGCTTTGGCTCCTGTCAGCGTTGGAGAATCACTTCTGACTTTAAATGTCACCTCTCCTCCTATAACAAAAAAAGAGAAGGTTTTGCGGACACGTTTTAAAAGAAAGGTAGCAGGTATAGCATTTCTTCTTGCAAAAAACCCAAGAGAGTAAATAATAGCGATGAATAATTTCCACTTGTAGCATATCCTACTCTATTCATATGCAAACATGGTGTAAAAATAGTTATATTTTTCTCCATTGACATTTGAAAAACACCTTGAGCTCAGTGCCTTATGCTCAGAATTCAGGAAAAACTAAATATGTGTTGAAAAATATAAACATTAAAAACAGATTTCACATTAGGGAAAATGCAGACTGATCTCATGAAACTGCGTATGTATGACACGCCAATTCGTATTTCCATTTTTGGCGTGCTATCAACACGCATAATCGCTTTTCAGCGTGTTTATGAACGCCGTTGACTTAACGTCACATTACTGTATATATAAATATATGACCTACCCCAACCCCGTCCCTAAACCTACCCGTCACTGGTTAATACCATTTATGAGTCTTTCCCTACCATCCTACTAAGAAAAATATCGCTCCCCAGATGTATATCAAAATTTGGCTTTATTTCAGTCGTTTTTTTAACAGCGTGTACATACACGCGGAATCACTCGGACATAACGGCGTAGATATACACGCATACACGCGGATAGCTCAAAATGCGTATAAATAACACGCCACTTGACTTGAAAGTGGCGTGTATGTTTACGCAAAAGTCATGATGTCATGTTGGTGTTAACAATTTAAGAACGCTATGCAAACTTACTAGTTTTATAATTTGTAACTGCTACGACAGCAGAAAGATGTATGGGCATAATTTGAGTTATTTTAATTTGAACCGATGAACCGATCTGTGTTCCTCTATTGCTAGTTATAGCACCAAATGAACATGAATGAACATCAGAAGGTATGTTTAAAGATACAGTAAAGCATACTGAAATGTGTCGTCTCATGTAGTCGTGTTTCAACTGACGAAAGATAGTGAATAGCTTGTGAAAAATCACTGATCTATATAAATGATATTTATATAGATCAGTGTGAACAATGTCATAAAGCCAATCAATGACCATATAGCATGTTAGTTAGCTTAAAAAAACTCTAGAGAAGAACATTTTGCTAAATATACACACTAATATTGCATATTTATTATAGGCTATTTTACTATTATATTTATACTGTACCTGACATTTAGCCAAATTAATCGATATTGAATCGAATATCAGTATCGAATCTCAAGCTTATGAATCGAACACCAATTCGAATCGCTCCAATTCTCGAATGAATTGTTCACTGATTCAGGTTCATTAAAATAATCAGCTTGTTCACGGACACTACTATCACGTCTCTGACTGGGTGACGAATTCATCAGTTCAAAATAACAAAAATGTTGAGTAAAAAGTACAACATTATTGGAATGTAGTGAAGTAAAATTTTACCAAAAATGAAAAAAAAAAAAAAAAAACACAGATCAAGTGTTTGAAAATGTAGAAAATGTATGAGGCTAACAAAGTAAAAATACTTTGTTACTGTCCAACACTGCTTATGCTTTACCAATTTCATAATGCGTGCAAATCACTGAACAATAAACAGAAATGAAGGGTGAATTAAGTGTGTTTGTGTTTGTGTGTGTGTGTGTGTGTGTGTGTGTGTGTGTGTGTGTGTGTGTGTGTGTGTGTGTGTGTGTGTGTGTGTGTGTGTGTGTGTGTCTGTGTTCAAATACCTTTCCAACAATCTCTGTATCTGGGATCTCCATCCCTCCAGACCGGATACATTTTTGAATTCCATGAACGATAATGTGCAAAGCGAGTTCTGGATTCTAGAAGAATGATGGAAAGAAATAGTGAAGATCATCTCATTTCTGAAAGAGCATTAAAATAAGTTTTTTATTTAAATGATTAATTAATAAAGGTCATTTATTTGTTCAAATCAAAACCTGTTCACGGGGCAACTCTAGATTTTGAGATTTTTCATTCTCCCAACAGGCCCAATTTTTTAAATTAGTAATTTTAAATTAATCTTAATTTAATTCCCTTATACTTCAACTTTATAAGCAGCTCTACAAACACTAAAATGATGCATTGGGTAAATACAGACGACAGTCTTCTTGGAATAGATTTTCAGAATTTAATTTTTCGTTCATAAGCTAAACTAAGTAAATAAGGTATTTCAGTTGCTTAAGGTTGGCTTAAGTTCAAATAGACTGAAGAGAAAAGGTCTGAGAAGAAAAAGCACGAGAATGTGAGGGTTGGCAAAGAGAGTCACACGACCTCTGCAATCCCATCCAATCCTTTTCATGTGACTTTCAGCTGAGGAGGAATAAGCTGGAATAAGATCCCCCAGAGCTCCGACGTCTCACTGATCACATTGTATGTCTAGACGTTTATCTGAACGTGTAAGCAATTATATGCACAGTTCTTGCCTTTACATTTTATTAATTTGACAGCTGTTTTTATTCATATCATTCTTAGGAAACCGAAGCCTTGGCCTGGTGGTACTATAGCGCCATGCTTTACACCTGACGTCACACTCCAACACTATGGGTTATAAAATCAAAGGATTGTCCACTATCGCTCTAAAAGTGAGACTCGCAACAGGTCTCTTTAAAACATTGGCCATATTGGTCATTCAAGTACACTGAAAAAAAAAAAGTTTAGAAAAATTTGCTTGTAAATTTCAAACAGTTACAAAGAAACGGTAAGAGTTGCAATGATTGTTCATTAGTAAAATGTTACATGGGAGGGCTGATGTATAAAGTTTTTAAGATTGATCATTTGCTTTTCTACATCCATCGCTCAACGTCAGACTGTGATCAAAGGCCTAGTGGCAATTGATTGAAATACAAATTGTAATAAATTAAAATATTGCAACCAATTTCCAGTTGAGGGAAATACTCTTTGAGTAATTGTCTTTAAAGGGAAAGTTCACCCAAAAATTAAGATTCTGTCATCATTTACTCACCCCTCAAGTTACTCCAAACCTGTATGAGTTTCTTTCTTCTTAATAAACAAAAGAAGATATTTTAAAGAATAATGGTATCCCGAAAGTTTACGGTAGCCATTGACTTTGACGAAATTCAATGGCTAGTGTCAACAAATATCTTCTTTTGTGTTCAGCAGAAGAAAGAAACTCATACAGGTTTGGAACAACTTGAGGACGAGTAAATTATGATTTTCTTTTTTCATTTTTGTGTGACCTATCCCTTTAATCTATTTCCAATTTTTGTCCATTCTGTGATTCCTACAACATTTTCCATCTCATGGCGTGTATTTAGTATATCCAGAAGAGAAATACTCACGTGAAAGTGCTCCTGAGGAGAAGGTCAGAATGAGAAAGATGAGAGGCATCCACATGATCGCTGTGTGCATTGATGACTACACCACAGTCACTGACCCAGCTTTATACTCTAGAGAGAGACCCATGAGGAGTCCTGCACATTCTTCAACACCAGCTCCCAAAACCAAACCCACAGCGTATATGACATCATAGACGTGTGAAAAACAGGCTCCTCCCACACCCTCAAGTAATCCTATGAAGAATGTAGCTAAGGAAATATTTTACAAATAAATCATTACAATTAGTCTCTTCAAACAATGGATGAAGAAAAATGTTCAATTCAGCAGGGAGATGATACCCATGCATGCTCTGTTCCTCTATTGCTAATTTTATGAAATGGATAAAATATACATAATAATAAAGATGCTTAGGCTTGGGTGTCCCACTTTACCTGTATTCACTCTAAATAGCATGCAGAGGGTTTAAAAAAATCAATACATGCCTGTTAAAATGGGCCTTTTTGAGATGTAAAAAATCTTTTTCCACTTTTAATGCAATATGTAAGTAACAAATAAACAAAAGTTTTCAGGAAAGAAACAAATAATAGTACCTGGTTGCATAAGTGTTCATACCCTTTTATAACGGTGGATGGCACTCTGGAATTAACTGATCACATCCAAACTACTTTTATTATTATACTATATATAGTTGAATGCTTGAATATGATTTGTTGACGAACATTCTAAGGTGTGACAATATTTTCAGGGGAACGCACGGCTTAAGTAGTTCCAGGTCTTGACTGCATTACAGCAGAGGCTTTTATCTAAAGCGACTTAGATATCACTTCACCAAATGATTTCAGTTATTTCAAAGGAGCTTAAAGCCGACATTAGCAAAATAACCAAAACCCACAAAGACAGTGTCTGAGAAAATACATAGTAAACAATAGGATAAAAACGACAAATTAATTCCATGTTTTTTGCCACAAAATGACATTTTATTATACGGAAAGTGCATACTCTCTTCCGCTCTCTCTCCCACTCAAACGCATACACACTCAGTATGAACACACACTCGCACAGAAACACAAAGGTTCAGCTGAAAGTCAGCGCTTCTCTGATGATTTTAATCCGTAAAATTGTTTAACAACTTAAAAGCTACATGAAATTTCTCACTAGCAAGGTAATACCGTTGTTTTTCTTGAAGCAGGTAAACTTACAGTTTTGCTATTAGTAGAGAAGCTGCTGCCAAACACTGTTGAGAAACACACACACACAGACTCAGGTAATTCTCTCTCTCTCTCTCTCTCTCTCTCTCCTCTCTCTCTCTCTCTCTCTCTCTCTCTCTCTCTCTCTCTCTCTCTCTCTCTCTCTCTCTCATAACTGTAGTAGTCTACTATCAGTGGCTCAAGCCTTCGTTACTAGCTCTAAAATAACGTTTTGGAGTTAGCATGCCTGGGATGAGATGCTTAAGGGTGTACTCACACTAGCCGTTTGAACCGTGCCCGAGTGCGTTTGCGCGGTTCGTTTGACTAGTGTGAGTGCTCCGAACCGTGCCCGGGCGCGGCTCGATTAGCCGGCCCTGGCCCGCTTGGAAGAGGTGGGCCAGAGCACGGTTCAGTTGGACTCGGGCGCGGTTCGCATGCAGTGTGAGCGCTAACCGTGCTGGAGCACGGAACAGCATTGTGTTCAGAGCAGCCCGTTCTCATCCCAAGGCGTCATACAGGTGACACGCTCTAAAGCCGATGCACATGGCATCCTTTAGCATCAATATGAGACGCAGATCCCAAGGCGTCATAACCTAACGCTACCCCAGACCTAAACCTACCCATAACAGTGCGTTATATTGACGCTAAAGGGTGCCATGTGCGTAAGATTTCGACGAAATGTCATATATATAACGCCAAAGGATGAAAATGCGTTGGTTCAGAGAGCGCCGCTCTTCTTGTTTATCCCGAAACCGTCGCACCATAATGACGTAAGCGTGCTCCGGCACGAATGCTGAAACCCTATGTGAGTGCAGGCCAGAGGGGGAGTGGGGAGGGGGGACAAGCGTACTCGGGCCCGGTTCATGGCAACCGTGCCTAGTGTGAGTACACCCTAAGAAATTAGTCTCACACACAAGAATACATCAAGTATTGAATCCATCATCTGAACAATGTTTTGAGGTGTTATAACCGTAGTATAAGCAGAATAATTGATCGCGGGCTGTTGAATCAGTAGAAAATAATGCACACCCAAGCTGTATTTCAGTTATTTTAAAGGTTTCTACAGCCTACAAGAGCAAAAGAACCAAAACCCACAACGACACTAGCTATGTTTCCATCCACACGTTTTTATCCGCATTAAGTGATATGGAATGAAAAATGCCTTATGGAAATTTCATGAATATCGACTCAAATGACGTTCGGTCTCGTTCGGTCTCATCGCATTTTATCTTGATGGATATACGGCTTATGCGATGGAAACGTTATTATGGTGCGATCTATTTTGTCTAGTAAAACTTTTTTCGCAAATGTTGGCTTGAATGTTGTGCAATTCGGTGAGAAAATGAATGGAAACACCTTAAAATGTCTCAAATCAATTCGATATACCAATTTGATCGCAAAACAGCATGTGACGTCATTACACAGGTTTTTATTCGCTTTAAAGCCGTTTGATGGAAACACACTTTCATCAGCTTTATTCGCATGAGGTTTTTTTTACCGAACTTCAGATAATTTGATTGACAAGTGGATGGAAACTTGGCTACTGACCAAGCAAATACATATAGGATACAATAGGATAAAAACGACAATGTTTTTTGCCACAAAACTACGTTTTATTATGTATGGAAAGTGGATACTCTCACAAATGTCTTTAAATGCATCGTCTGAACAATGTATTCACGTGAGGTTACCGTAGTAGTATAAGCAGAATAATGGACTGCAGGCTGTTAAATTATGAGAAATGGATGTGTATTATTTTTTAATGCTTTAATGGCCGGTCGAACATTATTCCTTGATGATGCTGATTATCCCTAAGTTCAAAATCAACTGTTTCTGATTTTTTTTTAAGTAATCATCAACAAGACAATGGGGCAAAATGACATTGCAAAGAACAGAGAGCCGAGTCAAAAACTGATGGAAAAAACATGTCTTTAGTCAAGACAGAAGGAATCACGAATGGTGACAAATACAAGATCATTCTGGCACAAAACCTCCATCTGAAGATGAAGAAGAATTTCATCTTTCATCACAAGAGTAACCTCAAATCTAACTCAGAGCCCAGAACTAAATCCTGAAAACACATACAATAGATATTCCTTAATTTCATTGAGATTCCGTAGAGGTCAACATAACTGCTAAATATTATGATTTGTAAATGTCTTTTCGCATATTTTCTCTGCAGTTCTTCATCTCGTGATCATGTATGGATCCCGTGAGAATAAAAGTACATTCATTTTCTATGAACGAGGAGAAGAAAGAAGATGATGTTGTTCCTGGAGCATCGTGTCTGAGGATCATGCTTGTTGGGTCATATCTGTTAATATAACCCAGAGCTGCGTTGATGGAGTCACAAGATGAGAGTATACGCACAGCTCTGTCAATGATGCTCTTTCATTATTGTTCTCTTCCCTCATGTCTTTACCTTCTTAGCATTCTTCAGCTGGTATTAGTGTTATAGTGAAACAATCTTTGTATTGTTTTTCTTAGAGGCGAGAATCCGAATCGAGTTATTAGATTTTTTTATTACATTTCTACTGTAAAGTTATTACATTTAACTGTTGCTATGGAAACATGTAAAAGATATCATTAATTATTTCTACTATACTATTACTTTATTTATTTAAATATTTCTCATTTTTATTATTCTCAGTTTTATATGTCTCACTATTTAAAACAATAGATTGAACTCATCAGCTTCTTGGTATGTTAAATAGGGAGACATCCAAGTTTGACACCACAGACTTAAGTTTGATCTCTTTTCAAAGACGACACTTGGTAAATTATTGCTGAAGTGAAAAAAAGTTTTAAAAAAGTGACCTTAAAAGTTACAAATTGTAAATTTATTATGAAAAATGCAATTTTTTTTAACATTTTATGAAAATTTTTCAAAAACTCGTTTACTCTAAAACTGCAATAAAATTAAAGCCATAAATCTAAACAAGTTGTGTTCAAAATTTGAGTTTAATATCTCAAAAAATGAGCTTTCAGTAAGAGTTTGTTTGGCCGCAGTACCAAAAGTTTCCACTAGATAAAATTCATCTCCTATTCATTTTCAATGCGCTCATTTTTGACCACAAGACTGACTTTGTTTCAGGACCATTTAACCTTTTTGAATCATGTCCATGATTTTTTGTGTGTTCACATAGCAAGTGCCAAAACCTTTACCAAGTTTCGTACCATTCCGATGAAATAAAAATTAATTTTTCAGACAAAAATGACCGAAGAGCTAGCCTGGTTAAAACCAGAGCATTCTCAGTAGTAACTGAGTTATGGTCTGGCAAAGCTTCATAGACAAATCATTTCCAAAGGGGCGTCACCAACGGACGTCGCTCAAATGCCTCGGGGCGCAATTGGATAGACCTAAAACCAATCAGAGCGATGAAGGAGATGACGCATGTATGCAGAGTGGAGAAACATCTCCGAGTGTTGTACTTTGCTCGGGTTTTAACAAAAAGGAAACGTTCAAATCGCTTAAAACAGACGCGATAGCTGATTCGAACGAGTGATGTTTCATCTTTCTAATGTAGGCTAGAAAATCTGCTTCACCGTCGCTGCGCTGTCGTCATCGTGTAAAGCCCGCCCCAATGTTTCTGATTGGTGCCTCGATTTCGACGGATTGGAAATGGGCTTGAATGAGCTCTTTGCCAGATTTGCAGGGCAAATCTAAATTTGCCGGAAGTTGTCTGGGTTTTCCCAGGCTACCGAAGGGCACCAGAAGGCTATACAGTTACTGACGTTAGTTACAACATAATTTGGGCTCCTTACGCCAAAGTGCCAAATTAACGGTAGCTACAGCCTTTATGCTAACATTAAAAATGTACTTTTGAATTTGTTTTGTAATGAGACTAATTCCATGAGATAAAAGTATACATTTAGTATGCAGTGTAGATCATCAGGTTTCTGTAAAAGTTGTTGTCCAGGCTCTTGTCATTTCTAGACTATTGCAATGCTCTTCCGGCTGGACTTCCATCAATTGCTTAGTTTAATTAAGTCGCTTGAAAAGTGGGCAAATGCTAAGCTGACATGAAATGACCTTATTTCTTTTCGTTGGAGTGGTTGTGAAATCAATTTATAGTCAACATATCGAAGCCCTGTCATTTAACTGTCCAAAAATATAACCAAGCTGATCATTTCATATAGAAACTTTTATTAACATACAAAGATTGTTACCTTATAATAACAAAATTTCCTTTTGTATAAGGATAAGCCATGTGACAATTATGAACACTGTGCCAAAGCCTATAGAAATGTGCGATGCTGCGTTTAAATGGCGTAAATTTTCAATGACATCAAGTAACATCACTGACATTCAAATGACACCAATTTTGTTTTGCAGACACTAAAATAGAAGAGGAAAATATTAGAAATTATATCCAAAAGTGAGAATGCCAGTGTATCAAGTTCAAATATCACTAAACCAAAAAGCATGTAAAATGTAAAACACCTTTGGAAATTCTCAAAATAGTGAAACACCACAAATATGGTCAACATTGTTTTTTTTTTTTTTTTAGGTACTACACAATTTCAGGAGAAAGGGTAGATTGAGGACTTGGTAATAGTTAACATTTAAAATGAAAGAGAGATTTAGGATAGTACTGCGCTGTTAACATGTCTAGTTATCTTCGTCCTCTTCCTCGCTCAACACTCTCTTGTATCTACGTTTGGCTGGCACTGCAGGACTCTCGCGCTCTGAATCCAGGCTTCTGTCAAACGTACTCCTGGATAACGGATCCACATCTGAAATATCTGTGAGAGAGACACAAGAGAGTGTCACCAACATGCACGAGAAGAATTCACTGTGCTTTTCCTATGCGGATAAATGATTTTGCTCAAATTCAAGACAAAAAAAGATTCTCATTGCAATCTGACAAGCCAATAAAAATGCCACATGAAATGGCGTGTTGATCAACGACGCATGGCGCTAAAACGACTTTGCTCAAGCTCTATTTGCAATATTGGCATGCCAAGACGGCCTCTTTTCCCTAGCCACATTCTCCACCTTCACTTCCTTTCCCAGCGCACATTTAAAACCACAATTGCCAATATGTGATTCATTTTGCTCTATTTGTTTTCCACTAGCACATGCTGATGTTTTATTCTTCTATTTTAACTTCTGTCGTAGCCTATGATTCAATGGGTGTCATCATCATAGTCTATATGTGTCGTACACAGGTTTATTAGATCCGTGTCGTACAGTGTGATTTGTAATGATCTTATAGGATTGCCGAAATCACACATTAAGCATAAACTGATCAACATTTTTAATGTAAACGCATTAACCTGTGTTCTATGGGCTTTTTTAAGTGCGCATGTGTGATGTGTGACAGGAAAGCGTCCTTACTGTGGATTTAAGCACATCCACACAGCAAGTAGAGGAGGAGGAGTCTTTAGTTGACCCAAGAAATGATAAAAATGTGTTTTCTTCTCATGCAGCCCGAGAGGAAGCGGTACAATCAAACATCTGTAACTGCAGGAGTCTGTGAGCTGACATTTTGGAATATTACTCGTTGGTTTTAATGCTTTAACAACAGGCATAACACATGCAGCATAACACATGCAATACTCTGAGTTAGATACACCAATGGTTGGGTTTTGAACTTTTGATGCCACTATTGGTAAATAACCGGATTTATTTATCTATATAAGTCTTGTAAAGGCTGTTGACTTGCGTTTGGATCTTAGGGGAGTTATCAGTGTAACTGTGTGCATGTAAACATGCTCATTGACTTAACAGTAATATTCAGGGTTCCCACTAGTGATGCACGGGTCAATGTATAAACAACCCGCACCCGACCAACGTTTTCAACTAACCCACCCGCAACTTGGACCACAAAAAAAAGAAAGAAAATATTGTACCCGACCCGCATTTTTTAAAAGTAGTAATCATCATAGGTAGGTCTATGAGTAGGTCATCATCTTTCATTATTTCGGCAAATGTCTCCCACACTTTGCTCTATTTGTGTATTTGCAGAGCTTCCACTCCCCAGTCTTCAGCTTTCCTCTTGCCGCCTCCATCTCTCCTGCAGACTGAGCTTGTGTGTCATCTTCCTGCCAGTTATTCAGCCAATGAAGTGTAGGCCTATGCATTTCATATAAAATTGTGTCTAGTACTATATAAATTACAAAGGTTTAATTGGCATCTTTATTTCAAACGACCATGACCCAAATACCCAAAACCCAAACTAATTCTTATCGTGAGGAAATTTTTTACCAGTATATCGCAGACGTTAATATATCGCCCATCCCTAATGCATAACATGCATATAATTATGAAAAAATATATATCAAAGACTTTCATTGCAGAAATTCTAGATAAGCTTTTGAGATGTTCATTACCTCTCTGATCATCATCATCATCATCATCATCATCCAACACTCTGCTCCTCTTCTTTGACATTCTCTTCTCTATACGATCACTGGAACACAAATCAATACATTTAGTTTAAGAAACTCCTCAAATGTTTGGCGTAAATCTTCACAAACTTTAGTCACTAAAAAGTTTATCAAAACTGGCACTCACCTTGCTTCCACAGAATCAGAACTGCCCTCACATGATGTAGAGTCTTATAAAGACAGGGAAAATCAGTTCAATTGATTCATTGGCAATTACCAGGTCAATACATTTTCAATGATATAGTCGCAAGCAGCAATTCAGGGGCAAAGCACAAGCATAATGGCATTACATTTGATTGAAATAAACATTCCAATGATGTTTTCAGGCAAAGTAGTTTAAAATGTTATACGCAGAATTAGAAAGTACTACAAAGTAAAATTTGTTTTAATATTTTGACCAATAGATTGTGTATCGTTTGAATTTCAGCAATTTTGATTCCAATTCTGACTATCGATTCCGATTCTTATTGATTCCCAGTTTCGATTCTAATATGGTAAAAAAAAAGTAAAACCTAAATATTTATTCTGACTTTTTACAACAAATTCTGTCGCTGCTGAAAACCATGAACAAAAATCAGCAACCTAAAGAACTACCATCTAATAAACTAGACTAACACATTTCAAACATTATTGTAGAAAAGTATAGTCAGTAATACAATACAACAAATAAACAATCTAGCAATAGCACAAATAAAAACAACTAAAGAAACTGAAATTGATAGTTATTCAGTCAAGATTAGTGAGTGATTTTCTTTTCTTTTCTTCTTTGATGAACATTAATGACACATGAAACTTTATACAAGTTTCAAACGTTTAGGACGTTCAACGTTCAAAAATTGCACACGTTTATTCAGGGCATGAAAAAAAGCTTTTGGTTCTTTTTTTTTTTGCCAGTGATGGTCTAACATAGCCTAGAAATCTAGACGCACCCTAGCGGCAGCAACATTTATTTTGAAGCCAGTGTGGTCTAGCAACTCTCCGTTGGCATTCGAGCTGGAAAAACCAAACTCTAGTCAGGCCAATCACATCGTCTATAGAGTCGGTGGGCGGGCTTAACATAACGACGGCAGAGTTGTGACGGTTCTGGGTGATTTCCCTGCTACTTGAAAACAGAGAAGATGCTGGAGCTGCTGGCGAACAGCGGTCTTTCGAATCGGCTTTGGCCGCAACTCTGGAGGACATGGAGTTAAGTGAACATCACTTAAGTCATTCTTAAAAAAGGAAGATGTGTTCGGAGTTTTGACGACCGGACACGGCAAAAGTTTAATATATCAACTAGCTCCGCTAGTGGGAAAACGCATGGGACCCACTCAGCCACAGCCATTCGTTGCTCTGGTTGGTTGTAGCGGTGTCCTATTGCGTGCTGAGGGAATTTGAAAGACAACCGTTTATCCCGCGCCTCGGAGTGAGGCATGCCAATGGTGAGTTCCCAGACCTAACATCTTGATGTGGGTCTGGCTTGCCAGACTAGGTCTAACAATGACCAGGACCAAATTTGGTAAAGATCTAACAGAAGAGTATCGGTAAGTAATTTTGCTTATAATAAAAAAAACACAAAAACTTGTTGCGGAGGGTTTAAGATAAATATTTGCTATTGCACATGCTCAGACTGGACTCTATCTGTGTGCTAACACAGAACTTCTATGGGCAGCCACATACTTCAAGAGTGAAAGACGACAAATTGACAGATAACTGCATTCACATTGGCCTCTAAAGATAATGATCAACATTGGCTTCAATGAAAATGTATCCCGCTCACCCTTTGATTCAGCAGAGGTGTGTTTCCTCTGGCGAGACAATAGCAAAGCTCTCAGTGCTTGAGCTCTCAGGTCTTGGTTATCATCATCATCCTCCTCCTCCATCTCAACAGCTCGACTGGTGTCCTGCTTTCCTTCAGAATCCCCTTCAGCTTCTGTCTCACCCGGCTCCAGAGACACGGCTAGTTTCCTCAGCTGATCCACACTCAGACTGTCAGAAATCCTCCAGAAAGACTCCTGATGAATGCAGATGGGATGAGAAGACAGCAGATTTACAGCACTACAGGTATAGTGTTTTCAAATAATCACTATTATACTAATATGGAAGCATTGAGAAATAAGTGAGGCCGTGAATAAAAGACAAGGAAGCCCAAACCAACCTGTCCGTCTGAGGGTGCACGGATGCCAACTGTGCGCAGGAGTTTTTGGAAAGCCCTGTTCTCCATGGCATCCTCGTTCTCCTCGGTCAGAGGAACCAGTGCCACAGGATGAGAAACACCTGGAGGAAGAGATGCAATATTTTGAAATCATTATACAGCTTATAGTAGGCCTATAGTAGGGTATGATTTTAAAACGGTTTCTTCTCAAATCAATATTTTATGTCCCTGTCATTATTTAAATTGAGAAAAGTCATGTAATAAGTGGTACAACTGTACATTATGCTGTCTGGTTTTCTTCACTTCGTGTTTTAATGAGCCAATACAATTTTTCAACTCAAATCAATATTTTGTGTCTAATTATTTACAGTATGTGGCATTTTGTAGGATATTGTACATCCACCTGGTTTATTTTGAATCTGACAGCAGTCACATCACAAAGTCAATTTCATAATGCTCTTTTTGTAAATTAGGTTATTTATGAATGTTTTTAATGTTGTTTATATGTCTTTAATATGCTTTAAGACAAACCATGCGCAAATTCATCAGTCAACAGCATTGCAGAGTATTTTCTCCTTAAAACTGCAGTGAACCAAAGACAGTCTCAAACATTTCTACCGTCACAAACACGTAGTCAATCCCGTCAACATGTGGGCGGGGCTTTTCCCATCATGATTTGTAAGGATGCTGATTGTTAGAAGGCAGCTGTCTGACTCTGAGATGGCGAACAGGAACATGGTTTGTGTAACATTAGCAATACATTACTAGCTGTTTGATAAAGTATTCAAGTCAAAAGCTAATCATATCAATTACTGTTATGTGTCGACTTTTATTCAAATAATTAATGGATTATATACAGCCTAGAAAACCCACAAGGACCGTTCCCTTTACAATCTCTAAAAAGCGGCCACTCATTCATTTCGATCTCACAAACCTCCGTTATAATCAAATGTCTACACTGCACAAAGAATATCTTATTTGTATTGCATCTACACACTTTGTCAATGAGAGGATTCGCAAACGTGCAAACTACGGTGTTTGACTGGATTATGACTAAATGAAACGCTTCAGATTGGCCACTGCGTTCAAACATGTCTGTGATTGGCTAAACCGCTGCAAAACACATTGTAAATAGAAACATTTGATGTTATCCAGAGCGCAAATGTTAAACGTTAGTCGACTAGAAGAGGCTAAGTCCACCAAAATTTGATTAATCGGTTAGTTGGAGAAAAAAAAAAACTACAGGAAGTGGAGGTCACGCAGGCCATTAGAGATGGATCGTTCACGGCGGGGCTTTGTGGTAATTACAGTATAACGGGTAGGAAACCCAAAGTTTACATCGTTGCTGGCTCTAACGTTAACCTAGATTAAAGTGAGCTAATATTAGTGTTTGTGCGTCCCAGGCACCATCTAAACATTAAGTGTGGTCCACTCAAATCCGTCATTTTCTTTCCAGCTCAAATGATATGCTACTTTAACAGACGGAGCCAGAGGCTGTTTAGCCGGTGTGAACCATGACTGAAATGTTAGATGGGGAAAGAAAACCAGCTTCTGTTATAGAAGTGCAAGCAAAAATCCACTGCATTTAGTCCTTTAGATTAAACGGGTCAATGCGAATGGGGCAGTGTGATGCTACACGCTACAATCGGCACATATGTTGACTGTGCCACAGGTCAGCTCTGTGTCCGTCTAGGTCGCAAAAAGATGAGCGCCGCACGAGAGGCATGCCGGTTCTAGAGGGTGCTAAGCAGGCATGTGATCAGCTAATGACAAAAAAAGAAAGCTTTTTACAATCTCATTCTCTAGTCTTAATCATAAGCAGGAGTAACCAAGAGTTTTATGTCCTCACCATCCTCCTCACGGTCATCAGCCGTCCTGTTGAGGCAGTTCTGTAGCCACAGGACAGGCCCTGATAGACCTGTTAACAAACCAAATGTAAGTATCTAGCTCAGCCTTTATTCAGAAAGCCCCTCAAAATCATGCCTGAGCAAGTACCTTGTTGCTGTAAAGTCTGGACCATGTTTCTCAGACTGTGGATTTTCTCTGAAGAAATGTTTCTACTCATGCTCTTTTGTCCTCCTTTGGCTGAGTTGGCAGTTGGCAGATCCTCATTATCGTCTTCATCTTGCTCAGATGTATCCTCTTCTTCTTCCTCCTCCTCTATGTCCATGTCCTTCTCCTGGGACTCTCCAATCACATCAAAGAACTCTTCCTCTGTCTGACACACACACACATATATGAGGAACCTATTTTTAGTTCATAGAACTAATGGAAGAAATGCCTGATTTTTGACGTGGAAAATGTAAAAAAAAATGCTCACCACCGGAGCAAATTTAGTTCTAGGAACTCCTTTTGGAGGAAATTATTTAGCTCCTGCTTCACAGTAGGGTCTAACCCAACACTATAGGAACTACCCGTGACGTTAGTATACGCTGATTGGCTGAACGCACGCAAAACGCCGGCACCCGCCATAAAAAAAAACAAGCTGTGTAAACACCAATTATTATAGCCTATATATTTACTCCAGAAACTAACTTTACAAACATGGAAAACAGTGATTTTGTATTTCTGCTCAGCTAGTGACACTGGGACACTTTTGTGTCTCTGGAAAATAGGGATTATTTTTTAGTGTCAATTTGTTGAGGGATTTGTGGATGTATTCATGTCTTTAGATTTGTGGAGTAAAAATTATAGTTTAGCTTTTTATTTTAAAGTATAAAGATAAAATTTGTAATTTGGGGTAAGATGCCCTGCAGGATTGATTGAATGTAATCCTTATTGTATTTTATTAAATAAATCCATGAACTAGATGAACATTTCAGACATGTTTACAATTCATTAAAACCTAAAGGCTTACTGAGTGAAATCAATTTAAATCCATAACATTGCTTTTATAACATATATTTGATTAAAATATAGCCAATTAAATATGTAAATATTCATCTCTTTTACTGGAATTTTGCTCTATATAAAATTGCTTTGACAATTTATTTGTTCGAGTTGATTCAGTATTTTACATTGACACTTAAAATAAAAAGTCATTTAACTTTCATTTCTGTAAAGCTCAGGAAGTGGAGAAAAATTATTTCGTTTCTTAAACTAGAAACATGTATAAATTGATAAATTTAAGAGCATCATAAAGAATGTGGTAAAGGAGACATGTGGTTGTTTTTCTTGAGAGGCTTGTTTTTTTGTGTGTGTGTGTGAATTTTGTCATGATTGTATGTAGCATTTTTAATATGTTGTGTTTATGTATGACCTTGACCAGATCTCGTCTTGTAAAAGAGATTTTTGATCTCAATAGGACTTCCTGGTAAAATAAAATAAAATGATCTTTCTATAATTAAAAATTTTGTGCTATGACATGTCAGTGAGAACATTTTTCTATTCTTTACCCTTCATAACACAAGGCAAACTGAGTGTCGCAAAGATGCCTGTGCCTGCTCGGCCAGAATCGCTGCGGAAAAGTACAAAAAAGTAATATGCACACCGCCACATGAAACGGGGTCGCACAACCGCCCACGGAGTCATTTTTTCCACGTGCACACCTTCGCACTCATGCTGATGTGGAGAGTATAAACCAGGCTTTAAATGCTTATGGACGCACCATTCCAGTACTCTTGCCAGGAGCGCTGCGTTGTCTCTTCTTGTACAGGTCTCTGCGGTCGGACACTAGACCCATGCTGAGGATCTTGTCAACTATTCGTGCCCGTGAGCGCTTGGCTGTGATCCGCTTTAGAATATTTCCAAGCACATCTATGAAAAACAGCAGAGAAAGCAGAAATAAAGGACTTTGCAGGCATAACAATGAGTCGAGACATGTGATGTTTAGTAGTTTCACACCACCAGAAAGCAATTACACTGATTTGATGGTTTTCATGAACCTTAACAAAATATGCTTCATTTTCAGATGAACTTCAGATGATTCATAATAATCGGATGTTAATTCAGAAATGCCTGAGGACATGTTCACACCAGTAGTTTGGTTCTTTTGGTCCAGAACAAAAAAAAAAATTATATATTTGATCCTGTTTCGCTTAGTGTTCACACTTGCATTTTTAACACCAAATATAAAGATACAAAACAAAACACTGCTTTTATGACATTTTGCGACAGAACTAAACATCCAAAAAATGCTGTGTGCTGGTATAAATGCGTTCGCTATATGAGCGTATGATGACATACATATGAAGATATTTTTATCAGCCGAGAACTTTATAAACCAAGCATTTTATATAATTCGTAAAAAAGGCAAAACGACAGCAGGAAACTCCTGTCATAAACAAGTGAAAATCTGCTGCATTTGCTCTAAGGCTCTGACTACTGTACCGAACAGTAATGGGGAACATCGCGACTGTGACAGGACTGTGGTAATTCTTGAGGGTCGCATCTTGTGACATCACGTCCTGTTTTTGGTTAGTTTAGATGTCTTTGGTGCGGTTAGACTGAAATATGAATGCAATGCAGACCAGAGATCGTTTGGTTTCGTCGGCAGCGTTCACATTTATTCACCTGAACCGTACTAACAGAGCAATTACACCAGAGTTCGTTTTAGTCAAACCAAACCTGTCAAGTGTGAACACATTCGGAGTTATTTAGTGAGTTCCATAACTCAAATGTAAAAATTAATTTTGGAAAAAAAAAAAAAAAATCCGTAATACTGTTTATACTTGATTATCAAAATAATCACACAGACACACACACTGCACTAACCATCAGAGTCTTTAAACTCCTCAAAGAGCTCCTGGAGATCCTGTTCCTGTTCTTCAGTCCAGAGTACGATACGAGTACCTTTCCTGATCAAATGAGAGGTGGGGGTATTACAAATTGCATAGAAATATAAATAGTTTGTTTAAAATTACGTGTAAAACAGAGTTAGGCTATTCTGTCGATGGATACGCATGATACTTTGGCTATTTTAGAGCAAATGGCACTTGTATTGAACAGTCATTAACATGCTCTACTTTACTACCGGTCTTTACTTTCAGATTTCAGACATTAAAATAAAATATTACCTCTCTTTCTTTAAATCCTTCACACTGTCCACCAAACCCATGGAAACCATGCGTGTCACCACGTCACGTCTAGTGCGGCTGCTGCTCAGCAACGGTAACAGCGTCTCGACAACATCAGGCACTGAAGAACAAAAAACACAACACAGATCATCAGAAGACTGTTCAACATACTCAAACCAAACGACAGAGAGCGTGAACACGTGCAACTCTACCTCCAGAGTCCTTGTGCTCCTCAAACAATCGCTGAAGCTCTTCCTCTTCTTCAGGGGTCCACTTGCTCTTTTTCTTTGTGCCTTCCCTAATATATATGGAGATGTGAATAAAACGCATCACTGTAATGAAGCTCAAAGATATGAGCTTTAATCCACTTTATTATTAATAAGGTCTAAATGCATGCACAATTACCCGTCTTTACTGTATCCCTCTGTCATTTCTCTCACAGCACCCACAGTCTTCCAGAACAGCAGCTCCACAAGCGCTTTGTTGTTTTGAGCAGCAAATACAAAGAACCGGTTCAGAACATATTTTGCAAATGTAACAAGCTCCTGTTAGGACAAAAAAGGAATTAATTAATCTGTTACATGTGCATTAAAAACTGAATTCAATGACAATTTTTTAAATATCTTTTTTTGGTCCCACTTTATATTAAGTGGCTTTACTATGTACTAACATCGAAATTAATAATTTGATACAATGGACTTATTGTGTACATACATGTTTTTACATTGTACTTATATTTTGAAAATACCTGCATGTAATTACAGCAGTAATTAATGTATGCAATTACATTTGTAATTACACTGTTGGCCTTCCCTTACACCTTAACCCAACCTTAACCGACCCATACCACACACACCTGACCCAAACTTTACCCGTATCACACCTCAACAGCAGCACAAGTGTTTTACAATACAACATCAACACATTTTTCAATTGTAAGTACTTAAAATAAAGTGGGACCATTTTTTATATCTTGATTGTGTTTCTGACTCTACTAGAATAGGTTTTCATGCTTGAATGTTCAAAAACACATTATTTCCCCTATATTTTACATTGTTGCAGCTCCTCTCTTCCCAGTCTGTCAGTAACGCCCTGTTTAGTTCCTGTCTCTATGAAGCCCCTCCTTCTGAAAAACACAATGTGCTTTTATTGGTCGGCTGGATCAGTGTGCTGTGATTGGTCAACAGCTTCTAGCGAGTTTTGCGAAATATCACGCCTCTTACATAACAGCGAGTTCCAACACACTACTAATGGCGCTTTTCCACTACACAGTACCAGCTCGACTCGACTTGCCTTTGTTTGGTTTTCCACTGTGTAAAAGTTGTACCTGTGCCTGCTTTCGGGTACTTTTTTTCGTATCACCTCCGGCGAGGTTCTGAGTGAGCTGAGGCGATACTAAAATGTGACGTGAAAACAATACAGACTGCTGATTGGTCAGAGAGAATCGTCACTATTCACTGCGTCATCAGTATCCTGAATAACCCCGCCATTTTTAAATAGTTTGGCCAGAGATTGTGTGATATACCCATTACTACTTATTAAAACAGCATACACTCGATTTCCTCCATTGTTGTGTGTGTGTGTGGGTAGCGGGTGTGTGTCTGCAATGTGTAAGAGATGTACATCCAGCCAATTATCACAGAATAGACCTCTTTTAGGCTTATTCTACGATAACAACCGGCTAGATGTACATTACCCCGCTTATTACACGGCTACTTGCCACATAAGAAAATTATTAGAGATGAAATACTGACTTGAAATATTTTATTAGCTCTTTAAACGCAAAGCTTCTGTGGAAAGAGCAGCTGTTAGCAAGTGGCAAGCTCAAACTACCGGTAGACATTTAAAGGATATAGTACAGTCATACCACTATTACTCGGTATTTCACCACATAATTATGGGGATAAGAGATTTGATTTAAGATGAAACCGTTTTAAAATTGTACCCATTTGTTATCTTTGTAACTCAGTGCATACAAAACAATCGTCGCAAAATGGCAGCAGCTGCGTTTGTATGAAACGAGAGCGCGAGTCCGCAATAAAGGATGATATAATTAAATAACTGTACACAAAAAATTGATTTGAGTTTTAATATTTGATTAGCGCAAAACTTCCATGAGGAAAAAACTTTCCTAGGAAGCATTAAGCCCAGACTTCAGTTACCCGGATCAGCCGGTGTTATCGGGAGAAAAACATACCGCTGGATGGCGTGATTGACCAATCAAAATCAAGTATTCCACAGAGCCATGTAATACATACTAAAGAAAGTTGAACATGTAAAAAAGCATAATAGGAGCCCTTTAACATTACGATATGAGATTAAGAGCTTTCAGACATCAAAACCAATGAACTTGTCATCGTTAGCATTATGCTCTACCAGCTGAGCAACGGAAACCTCAGAATTACAAAAGATACAGAAAGAGCTACACTATTAATGGAGTGTATTAGTGTTTGTTACCTGATAGGCGGACGCTGCTGGGTCTCCCAGGATCTTATTAAACAGGGAAAAGACGGAGAGCTGATAGAGTAACGCCTCCATCTTCATATCCACGGCCAGTCTGTGCAGCATGCGTGCGATACAGTGGTTGGTGTGAGAAGAGTTCTGGGAGTATGAGCGCAGAAGGACAATATATGGACGCACAACAGCTGGATTGGCAAACCTGTCAATCAAAAATTTGAATTATGGAATATTACAGGAACATAAAAACAAGAGAAAAATTAATCCAACTTTGCTTCAAATGGAATTAAATTGTTTTGATAAATCATCAGCATGATTAGCTTTTCCATTGTTGGGCCGAACAGTTCTAAGAACGGTAAAATTTGTATTTCCACTTGCACTGTTGGCTAACCAGGGCAACGACTGAACATTTGACGCAAAGAGCGGCCATTATCAGCGCCACAGTGGAAAATGAAACCGTATCTGTACCGGCTGGGGCGGATGGGCACAGAAAGCAACGAGAACGGTTTGGCCCGACGGAGGAAAAGCAGCTTTTGTCAACAAGGCCAATAAACTGCCCCATATATGGCTTTTTCCATTTGAATCATACATCATCTTGTGATGCACCTGGACACACCATCAGTGATGTTAGCTGAGGTTCATCACTGGGGTCCGTTCTTCGTACCTCGCTTAATACATTTTGATTTTATTTATTTTATTTTATTTGTTTATTTGCCAGGGATCATGCACAGTTCAGGCCCTGTACCAGAGTTAGCTATGCAGCTAATTTACATCTGTGGTCCCTGGGCAAGGAAAACAAAAGACAAAATAGACAAACATTACTCACATAAAAAAGACAAAATACAAATATACAATAAAAAGGTAAATGATTGAATGGTTGATTCGCCTTCAGCCAAGTCTTTAAGGACATTTTAAAACTGCTGAGACTTGCACAATCTCTAATATAATGTGGAATTAAGTTCCACTTTTCTACTACAGTAAATGAAAGAGCTGATTGACCAAATTTAGTCTTCCTTAAATTGAGTGTAACAATCACCTCTTACAGAAGCCCTGGTAACCCTTACATTATCTCTGCGAAATCATCTGAGAAGATTTGACAGATGCCAGATCTTCTAATTATGATAACTGATCTCTGACCTATAGACAATTTCGAGCCGACGTCACAGTTACGTCACGGCGCTAGCTGGAGGCAAAACAAAGTGAAAACTGCAGGGGGCCAATACAAACCAGCACAGATTCGGCTACATAATAAGGAGCTTAAATTATTATTATTAAATGTCATCTTGTTGTGTTGTTGGGTGCAAGAATCAATGAAAAATGAATATGCTGTATCTGTAATTTTTATTTCTAGAAAATATTCACATCATTAAAATTGCACCGTAATATCACTCTTTACATTGTGATCTTCTTGGCGCTGGCTAGAACTGCGGATCGTACCACACAAGTTTGGTACGTGACCATTCATTACAGTTATAGGCATCTAAAGATTTATATGCCCTCAGTTTCTCTTTACACTCGGTTTCTCTATCGGATAGGTGTAGAAGTCAGGCCACTCAACCGGAGGTAGCCTAGCGTTAACGTTAATCCTGTCAGATCGTCTATTATTGAGTGAGCGTGTAACTGCTACGGGTCATCTGGTTCTGTTCGGTAAAATTTACTTTTGCAAATAACAATCGCGGTCCTGGAAAGTGAGTGACCTTGCACATTAAGATAAAATCAGATTTTCTCCAGTCATTGTTAAAAACTTGCATACTAACGTTAGAGAAGCGGCCAGAGGGATCGTTCTGCCACCACCTAAGCTCCGCCCACAAAAAATGTCTACCAACGGCCAGTGTTTACCAACTGAAAAGGGGTCTATTAGGTTCTTCAAACGAGTTGGCGGATTTTATCAAAATATCTGGATTAAGTTGTCTGAGATTACCGTGCGTTCATGTGTTCATTAGAAATGGCAGATATATCGGGGTGGTTATATTCAAGGCATGCCGAATATTTTTTTGCCACAGGAAACGGCATTAAATGTAATTATGGTGATCAAAGATGAGTTTTAAGGGATAAAATGATTGACTACAGGGGGACCCGTCTGCGTCAGATAAAGAAGATTGACATTGACTTCAGGAACAGATTTGAGAAGCACTGACTGCATTAAAACAATCCTTATTGGCATATTGGCAGTGTTGTGCCTGAACGCGTTCAATGAACGATAGTTCATGAACTCGTTCATATTTTGGGCGAACGTGAACTGAACGTACTGAATTACTGCCTGATGAACGTTACTGTGAACGCGTTCATTCTGGTGTCTGTGAACGCACGCTCTCTCAGTTTAACTTCGTTCAATAGGGTGCCAGATTTCTATAGAGCCTTCCAGGCGAAAACGCCTTAATATGTAGCGAAAAAAACACCCAATCTGGCAACATCAGCCACCAGTGTCGCACGCACTGCCGCATGCGTCATCAAAACAAAAAGCAGCATGTAGTCGACAAAGCAGCGAGCGAGGCGTCGTATGATCATTTAAACGAGTTTTATGACAAGGTCGGTGAGGATGGGAAAAATCTTACATTTCTGTGCAAACTTTGCCAGTCGATAAAATAATTGCTGTCTGTGGTTGTATATGGGCTGTGGCAATAAAAAAAAAGAAGCTCGCAGCAACATATGGACTATGAACTAGAAAAAAAGAACCATGAACTAGTTCATTTTTTGAAGTATGAACTATGAACTGAACTAGTTCATTTTAAAATGTGTGAACTGAACTTTGAACTAGTTCATGTAGAAAATGAACTTTCCCAACACTGCATATTGGTTTTATCAATACAGAAAATACAAGACTGGAAGTTTAGTTTTTAGCTGGGAAGATTAACTCTTTAAATCTGCTCTAAGTGTAAATAGTTCTCTCCACGCACCTCTTGATGAAATCTAAGAAGTTGAACTCCGTCTCAGACACAGCAACAGACTCCAGCTCTTCCTCTTCCTCCAACTCAACTCCATCCTCTTCCTCCAGAGCCGAATCTAAAGGAACAGACCCTACACAACACAACACAACGTCCATATATCACTCTGCTGCTCCAGTATTGGCAATAACAGTAGAGTATTATTTGTAATGGAATCAGGTTGAAAAACAGAAAACCAATATTTTAGGAGTCAGTACCAAAGCCAATAAAAAAAAATCTTGATTATTGATTTGAATTTTGATACTAAAGCAAAAAACTATTGATACTGGAAAACACTTTATTTGAAAATAAAAAGATGAAATAAGTTAAATGTTAATGCAAATAATAATAAACAGCTGAACATTTAAAATTTTCAGGCAGCAGAGAGACTAAATAAAGCGCCGTCAATTAACTTTTGACAATAAACGTCAGCCATGCTGCAAAAGAGAAACATTTACTATATAGCATCTACTATGAAACATGATGAAGAATTGCAGGTAGTTCTTCATTTAAAAATAATCTCTGAGAACAAACAATCAAACATTGATATAAAATTACAGAGCAGAAAGATGGTAATTTAAAAAAGCTCACGGGAATAAAAGGAAAGGAAAATGCAGCCTTGAACAGAATCATAGCAGTTTTACAGGTTTAGTAGTACAGTAGTAGTGTCCATAATGGTATTGGGTGAGTTGTAAAATGTAATATTGTTTGTGATGGTATCTGGCACAGTAATATAGTGTAGTATTGTGATCTTACTAGGGAGCTTAGTGAACAGAATCTGCTTGAGAAGTTCCAGTTCCTCCTCCGGTTCCACCTCAACAGATCCAAACGTTTCTCCTTCAGGCCACACTGCCCTGACACAACACACACACACATCCCAGAGAATGAGTACATCCTTTCTTTCTGCAATTCAGAAGAAGTCCTAACTCCGTCATAACCTTTTCTATCAGATAACAAAACAGCAGAATCCTTCCCTACTATATAGTAGGCGAAAAACAGCATGTGACAAAAGTAGTGTGTCTGAATACTCATAAAAGAGCAGGAATAAAGTAATTTACTATCCCATGAGGCATCGGGAGAGGATTTGTGATTGGCAGTGACGCAACGGACACTGATAGGTCACATGATAACATGGCGAATGTATTACGTCTGGATTTCATTCATATATTCATTCATACTATATAGAACATACTTTTTAGCGGCTTAATGCGTTTTGAAATACACAGAATCTTTTGTTTTTTATTCGAGTGAATATGTCATCCACAAATCTGCTGTAATAATTACACATGAGTATTAGTAATTCGTTTTCTTTGAACTAATTGCTTTGATGAGATTATGGTTATACACTATTGACAATCTCAAAAATTTTAAATGATCAGTAAAAGACACTTTTTTTAAGACATAATCAATTCAACTTGTTCTTTGGAATGCATATTGAAAATTCATAGCATTTAAAAGTTGAACAAGGATTCTTGTCTAGGGAACCAGTCATATTAATGTCATCAGGTAATAAAAACTGGTGATCAACCGTTTTTTATATGCACCAGGTGAATTTTCAAATCAGATCATGTCACACTGTTCTTGTGTGGAGAGATAATGTCATGATGTGATGCTTTGACAGAGTTGGCAATTTAAAATTTAAAACAGATATGCAATCTTAGGTGTTTATGTGTGTTATGTTTAACGCACATAAAATAACTATCACCAAGCGAGAATGTGCAGTCTTGATTTGTACCAACGCTGTCAGTCCTTCAATAATGATACTCTGGCACGTGTGCGTCGAAGGGCACAGCGCCCTCAGTCAGACTCTCTGACAGCTGCAGGCACACAGGAGAAACAGCACACTCAGTGTTTATATGCACAATCTGTTCAGATGATTTTCAAAATCAGATCATTGTCCATCACTTCCTGTGGAGGCTGACTAACAGCAGGAGATAATGTACTGGGAATCTACTGCTATTCCTGCAGATCCAGGATGTGCAATATTGTGGAATTTTATTTCAATCACTGAATTTATGCAAATTATTATTATTATTATTATTATTCGAATTTGAAAAGCTACATAAAATGGACACACCCAACGAATGGGTGGTATTTGTAAACAGACTGAATATTTCAATAATAAACTCTGGCAGTTTAATATGGATTATTGATTTTTTTTTTTTGGTGAAATTGCGTAAGAAATATTTGCAATTGAAATATTCACAGCTTAAATATGCAATTATGTTGAATTTCAGCACTCAAAATACATTGCATTAAAGCTGCAGTAGGGAGTTTTGAGAAAACTTAGTCTGAAAATTTGAACAAGCACAACTTACAGGTCCCACCCCCTTGCTCTCTGCCGCGCGCTACAGCGCTCCCTCGACAGCTCCTCCCCCACAGCGGAGCCTGCCGTGAACGCGCAGGCTAGTAAACAGGGCCACCGATGACGGCGGATAAAAAGTTATATGGCACATTCACTGATAGGGACTAAACGTCAACAATATGCTTTACATTGACTATGGCTTGCCCATACTTTGACTACAAACTTGGTCCTCAAATCCTTATGTATTTTGCAATACATGATGTAACTTTATGTTGCACTCTTTCTACAAGTTATAAATAGCTAGTAAGATAACGTTAATATAACTGTAACTAACGTTACAGTATGTAAGTAATTATTCTAGCGATATATAATGCTAGATAAGGTGTGCTAGTACATTATTTCAGCAACATGACAAGCCAGCAGTGGATTAGCAGGTTTCAATTGTTGCTTAGCAGAGAGAGTGCGTGACATTTTATTTACATGTTATGCGGCTAGAGTTTTGACAATGGGCTGACAAATTAGACAAGATTGTTTATCGTCATCGGTCTTTTTCCCTTTACCTCTTTGTTTTATGAGCAGGTGTCACTCGAGAATTGGCAGATTAGGTTGTTTCTCCGTCATAAGCACAGCTGCAGCACACCGGCAATCTTGAGTTTGAGCGACTGTACGTGCTCGCGCTGTGCAAGAGAGGGGCGTGATCAGCGCGTACACGAGCGTGATTGACACTGCTAAGACAGTCCTCCTGGCTCTGATTGGTTGTTTCTGACCGGGAGCGTTGTATTTCTGCAAATGGCAATAGGACCACTTGGAGGAGCCAGAGGAGCTTGATTTTTTCACAGATTATCTGTCTCATATTATACTGTCAGGACATAATGACAGTTTTAACAAATATGTAAAAAATATTTTTTACTAAAGTTACCTACAGCAACTTTAAAGGGGTCATGACATGGCTTTTTAAATTATTTTAATATGTTCCTTGACAGGGTATCTGCACATTTTTTAACAGCAAATTTAATGACTTTTAAGACCTTTTTAAGTCCTCTAAAAGGCAAATTTAAGACTTTACCACAACAAAAAAACAGGAAAATGTTCCAACACGACAGAATTAATTTTGGCAGCCATTGTTGTTTTAGTCTTAGTCTTCAGATGAAAATGCTTATTGGTCTTATTGGTCACATTTTAGTAATTTTGTCTTTCATAGTTTTAGTTGACAAAGTCAAACTTCAGTTACCAACATTAATTTTGGTACTATTTTAAATGTAGTCTTTAGACAAAAAATGACATTATAATTTTTCGATTTAGGCCAATTCAATTAAGCTTATTAGACATTTGAATCAAGGTAACAGGCTGTATTGACATCACACTCTTTAGCAGTAGCACTTGTGCAATTCTACATATCCCCGTTCCTTAGTTCTGTGGTTAGTCCTGCCGTAACCCCTCTTCCACTTAGACTGCAGCAGAGACATTTTATATAAGGACTTTGATGGCAGTCACACCTTTTCCATTAAGGGAAAATATCTGCCCCTTTTAATCGATTTTTTCCAGTTCATTTTTTACCTTTATAAATACTTATATAAAATAAATAATGCTTTAAATAAAACAATGTTCAATAAATATGCAATGATGGTAAAAACGAGTTGATACTCTTAAACATTAAATTAAAATCACCAGTAGGTGGCGGTAAGTCACTGTCTTTATGAGCGAGTCATCCGTCATCGAGTCATTCATTCATTCATTTAGTAACTATTTATGAACGGGTCATTGAATCTCAGGATTAGTTCAAACAAAGCCACAGATTCGTTCTCGAATCACCGCTGTTTGCTGCAGTTCTGCCGTGGCTTTCGTTGCAAAATAGCAACAATATGATCAACATTAAAAACACTGCTAGATATTAGCCTGTATTGATCGCAGATTTAGTCGCACAAACAGCGCAAGCGGCTCGTGACAGAATAAAGACCAACTGAATGACACTTCAATTAATTTAAGTAGAAAATATCAAATGAAGATCACTGAACTCCAGCTTACTTGTCTGTGTTTTCAGATCATCCGCGCTTCTTCAGCAGTGTAGAGAGCGCGCGCGCGCAGGGTTGCCAGATACTATTGACAAGACCGGCTAGAAAACGTGTTATTTTAACAGAAAAGCTCCTACTGGGGATTTAATTATTTAAATCTGGCAACCGTAAGCATGAACGCTCGTAAACACAGTCTGTAATGTGTTGTTGTCTCCTTTATTCGTTGCCCCCAAATGGTGCGCACTGTTCAAAAAACGAAACAAAAAAAAAACGGATGACGAGTCGGACAAGAAATTTAAGGTCCGTACGTGAAATTTAAGACTTCCTTATCGGAAATTTCAGATTTTAAGACATTTTCAGGCCTTAAAAAGCGAAAATTGTATTTAAGACATTTTAAGACTTTTTAAGGACCCGCGGGGACCCTGCTTGAGGTTGACAATGTTTTTTTGTGCAAAAAACAAACACACACACACACACACACACACACAAAACAAAGCAAAAATAAATTAACCTTATATGCCGAAAAACTGTCTGGAATGATAATTTTTTAAGGGGCGGCTCCTATAAGGCTGGTCAGTAAACACCCGCTGTTATGATTGGCTAACGTCGTGGATAGTAAACAGTATCTGTTGACCATGTGAGTATTTTGAAAACACTTGCAGTATCCAGTGTAGACAGTGTCAGTGAATATAATGGCTTCTATTTGCTTTTGATATCTGGTGTAGGCAAGCGACTGAATGCCAGTGGGTGATGGAATGGTGTATAACTATTCGTCAATGATAATAAAATCTCAATTTTGTCTCATCTTCCCATAAATTATAATAGTGATCACTAATAAATAGAAATATATCTTTATATTCAGAGGGGATGTACTAATTTATACTGTGTATCCAATTATTTAAGTTGCATAAAATGTGCTTTATGGTACTGGCCTATATTTCTACTGATGTTTATTTTTGTGTAAGTGTAATTGTGTACCAAGTGTAATTGATTATGTACCATTTTGTTTTGTTTGCACTTATTGAGTGTATTTTTTGTGTTGATGTCATGTCAGTCTTTTCATGTTTATAAATGTATAGGATGTTTTGGGATCACTGGTGATTGGACATGAACAGCAGTTTATCCTTTCCAATAATTTGTCATTTAATGTTTTTACTGTCTGACAAAGATCAAAATGGTTTAAACATTGTCCCATTTGTTATTAAAAATGCTCTGAGTGTAGTCCATTTTTCTTTCTAGTACTATTTTTTTAAAATAATTTACCTGAAAGCCAGAAGATATGAGCTCTTGAGACACGATCTGCCATGTCTGTTCCAGGTCTTCAGCTGAGGGCTCTGTCTGAAGGCTCTTCTTGCTACGTTTCCTTCGTTTCACTTTTCTTTTCTAAAAGTCAAAAAAAAAAAAAGAAATGTATTTGTAAAATCCTTTCTAGTAAAATTTCTTTTCAAGTCTCGTTACCACAAAAAAATAAAATAAATAATTGCCCCAATCTTAATGCATCATGTTGCTGCCTTCAGCATCAATGAATGTTTGAACTTTAATAGTTGTATAGTCTCTCAATTGTCCTTAGTCTAAAAAGATGGATCTTGTGTCATTCAAATCTTTGCATTTTCTCCACTTCGTCTCAGGAAAACACGCCGTTCCTCGTTATTTTAAAATGAAGAATTGGAGATCTTCTGCGAGACCCGACACAGTGATGTCCGTTTCAGGAGCAAATCTTTTGAGCAGATTATTTTCTATCAACTGGTTCACAACATTGAATGATTCATTTGTGAATTCGACTGATCCAGAAGTTTAGCAGTTAAATGAGTCAAGTGAACAATAAACACTTGATTTGGTCTTGCCCAGCTTTAAAAAAATAAAATAAAAAAATATCCGGGAAGAAAATGATATTCTCAGATCAAGTGTTTTCCTAATAATTTATAATAATGTCAGACTGAGTTCTAACGAATTTTAGGTCTATCTTATTTGTGTATTATTAGAAACCTCACTTTTACCGGAGTAATATTTTATTAGTGTTTCTCTACACAGGGTTTGTGCACAACGGCCACCACGAATAAACATTTCATGATTAATTTCTGATGATTTACTCTAACACCAACAATAAATCATCCAGTTAAATAAACAACCCTGCTGATTTACTCCACCGCTATTGCGGAATATACATTAATGTTGTATTGCCTGTGCATTACAGTGAATCAAATCAGGTGTATATCTTATTTCTACTCTCCTTCAGCACAAATGGACTCTTGCATTGATTACAATATTTGCGGTGCATTCACGGCAGATAGACAAGTGTCGTTATGCGCTGGCGCTTTAGAAACAAAACCAAAGGTTCAAAAACCAAATATGAAAGTGAGGCGAACAACGCTATGCATTTTACGGTCTTCTCCTGCATCATTATCACCAAACAACAGTGTTAAACAGCTGCTGCTTTGATAATGCAAAAGCACCATGCTTCAGACATAAATAATATAATGTGAACACAATCCAGCAGGAGAAGCAATCAAACTTGGGTTCGGACCAGGCAATCGAAACAAGTTGTGTGAATAAAAGCATCAAGTATATGTAAATGGCACACACCACATGTCATTTTAACTTGAAATGGTTGAGCTTATCCAGTGATCTCAGGTCTCACCTGCACGACCAGATTGTTTCGGCCCTTGCAGAATCGCTCCAGCATCCTCAGAAACAGATGTGTGGACTCCACCAGATCTCGGAGAAATGAGCGCGGCTGCATTCGCTCGTCAAATTTACGCAAGAGAGTCAGAAAAATCTCCCTGAACTCCATCAGATAAAAGATATTACCTGCACACACCGGGAGAAAACAAAACAGTGGCAATTATATAATCCATTTTAAAATAAGCAGGGATAAAAGGAAAAAGAAAGAGAAAAACATACTCTTGATGACACTGGAACTGTGACGGATGTTTTCATCCTTTGAGCGATCCATTTCATTCACTGTCAGCAGTAGTTCCTGATACGCCTTCAGAGCCAAATGCATCCTGGTAAAAAGAGAAGATAATGATTCATATTAAAGGAACACTCCACCGTTTTTTGAAATTGGGGTTATTCACCGTCTCCCATACATCAAATGCATTTTTGTCTCAGTGCATGCATTGTCTTAGTCTGGCAGCGCAGATGCTAGCTTAGCTTAGCATAATGAATGGAATCCTATGTTGTCAGGTAGCATGTCGTGAGTAAAAGTGATAAAAAAAAACTCAAAAAACCTAATTACTTCTTGTGGCCTGCTTATTCACAACGAGTACAAATAGCAATGCAGATTAAGACTAGGTGATTTACCCAGATATTGATTTGGGACTATATGAGGGGGAGCACAGATGAAGCACTGCTACTTGGGCGCATAGATATCACACAACACCTGAAATAAAGCTTGCCACAAAGAACGGCAAAAGTAATGATTATGCATGAAACATTTGAATGTTTTCTGTCAGTGTCGGCTGCAAAGAAAGTTGAGGATGCAGACTCGCCATCTTCGCAGTGAACGCGCCTATAGAGAGAAATGCACACTTCATATGAATTAGCCTAAATAAGCAGAGAGTAGCCAATTTCTTGTCGTTTTTAATGGTTTTGTTTAAAAGTAGACATTTCAAGCTTTCTTTAGATATACTTCTCAGGTCTGTGAGACAAGTATCTTATACGCTGAGTTTCGGTTCATTTATGAGACGCTCCAGTTCACGCGTCGGCGCCTTCATGTCCGGATTACATTGTCTAGTATATTTGCTTCTTATTTATTAATCCAGGCAAATTTGTTGATGAAACATTGATTAAAATGAAGATACAATTTATAAAACGTGACATGCGATATGATGTGAACACATAAAAAAAAAGTCTCCACAAACTGCCTTTACAGAGATTGTTACTACTGTGCTCGATTACACATTCTATCAGGTGTCGTTCAATGGCTGTTTTTTGATAATTATTCTTTTTGATTATTACCGCTATCGCCCTTACACTCACGTGTCAACATGAAAGTTTATTATTGGTATGCATTTTATATCCCTGCCAGATTGTTTTTTGTATTTATCCATTTTCATACTTAAATGCTACTGATCAATAATAAAATTGAAATAAATGAAAATAAGATTTTGTTCATGTTGCTCATCCCTTCTTTGGCCTATTTTAACATTTTAATTGTTTTTATATCAACTTTTTAATAACAGAATTGTTTCTACTCCAGTTTGTTGGTGGAATATAGACATTTACAATAAACTGTAATAACTTGTTTTCATGACAGATTTATTCAAATATACAATAAATAATGAAGACATACTAACAGGTTAAGTAAATATAATGAATTTGCAATACAGTGCATATGTTTAGCAAAATCCTCTTCTCTAGATTTTCTTCTAAGTAATGAGTTTATGGGCATTGAATCTCTTGTTTGAGGTAAATGTAAGGTTAAGTGACATTGTATAGCCTACAAGCTGTTTTATTGACGTCTTTCCTCTGTTGAAACACTGATTGAGCGATTACATGAGACGGGATTCATTTCGTTAAGCTGTAATTTATCTTTCGATATACACTCTGGTGTTCACCTTTGTTTGTTTAGTGCTGTAGTAAAGAGGAGATGAGATCTGTTTGCGTGCGTCTGATCCGTGCTGCCGCCTGAACTGTGGAGCTACAGTGTCACAGCGCATTAAAGAGCACCAAAATTACATTTATTGTTTGAAATTTTTAATTAAAAAAGACTTTTATTTTGAAGTTGATACTGTACTTCATATTTCAAAGTAACAAAGTTTTTTTGCGATTGGATGGCAGGCACACTACAAATGTTTGGTGAAGTTTTGCTCACGCATCAACAGATTTAAGATTTAGATTTAAGAAACCATATCATTACCAATTAAAATCCAGAAATTAATAATGGTCAATCCAGAGCTAGTGTCCATAAAGCTGGCATGTTTAACTGTTGTAGCTTATCCACGTTGTGTGCATAAAACAGACGCTGAACACTGTCAAAACATGCCGTAAGAGAAGCACTAATTAAACGTCTGTTTGACTGATTTCGGCCCTCTTAAACCATTTTGGCCAGAAACCGAAAACAGCAGTTTTGACCTAAATTTTTTGGTAGACGAAATTTCGGTGCTTCACGCAGAGTACGGTAAAGTATCGCGATTCTCGGAAATTAAAAACGTCATGATTCCTGAATTTATTAGTATTGATACTTCTAAGAATGACCGCGTTCCAGATTTGTAAGAGACGTATTATATGTTGGTGTGTGCAACGCACGCTTCCAGTGCCTCCCTATGGACGTCTGTGTTTTTTTCTCCTCGCGCACGCAGCAAAGAAAACACTACAGCGAGATGGCTGCATGTGCAAGCACAAGTGACACTGTGGCCGCCGGTCAGTAGCGGAGTGGCAATCCAGAGAGTCGGGACTTTTCCCGGTGGTTCGGTAGTGTTTTGAAGTCGCGAGGGCCGGTCTGATAGTTATACATAGCAAGATCTTAGCAAGACCATCCGGCACGGTCAGGCGCACGCAAACAGATCTCATCTCCTCTTTACTACAGCACCAGATAAAGTGAAGATGGTGCGCGAGCCACAAAAGACACTGTATTCATGCAACTGAGAGCAGCGGCAACGAGCGATCAGCTTGATAAAAAAAAAAAAAAAACACAGCGCTAGATCTCTTATTGAATACAAACTAAATAAATGCTCTGCTAGTTAACTGGAGATGTTTTATTTATTTGTGTATTAGCTGTACAACTTTCATAGATAACGTTCATAGATAACGTTAATAATTTGCAAGCTGCTAAAATAAAGCATACAAAACATTAGCTAAAATGATCTATAGGCTGTATGATTATAATCAGAGCATGTTTGTCAGTGATATTATTTTTGGTTATTACAGCATTTAAAGAGCACAGACCTACGTAAAGGAGGTGTATTTGTGAAACGCCTTGTAAGAAATTCTTTTCCTTTTCAGGAAAAGTATCGAAATCGCAATTCTTGACTTGGTGTCAAAACAATAATTTTGGTATCGTGACAACACTACCATCGGGCAAATCCTTATTGTTGAGTCCAGGTTAGAGTTGGGTTACCTTGTAGGAGCTTTATCTTTTTAAAATAGTGAAATTAGTTTGGCTGTAATACTCAGTGATTTAGTCTTAAAAACCAACATGAAAAAATGATTGATAAGACTGGAATTTGATCCTACCTGAAAAAAATTGTGATTTTATATTTTTGCCACATCGCCCCAACCCCTACCTAGGGATGAACCATTCATACTCAAACTTGCAGTGCTTTCAGATGTAGCAGAATTGACTAATGATCACATAGCCGTCCGTCACTAACAAGTCTTTGCGATTTCATAATCGCATTAAAAGCCAAATCGGTTTCAAGACAGTTCACGTTAATCGTGCAGTGACTGGTACAGTATTTTCTCTGCTAGAACATCTCGGTTCTCCTCTTTGAATCCGTCTTCAGTTTGTCCCGTCTCTAGTCTGTGTTAACATCCTGCTTACAGACTTTGCAATTTTCCACACAAATTACATTGTGGGAAAAGATTACAATGCAGTTTATGCGCAAGTCCAGAAGAGAAATCATGATCTGATTTATGGTGCACATCTACCCCAAACCAAGAGTAAAATTTCAAGACCAACCTGCGAGACCAGGATGTGGCATCACTCTTGTCAGTGAGTATCATCTCATAGTAGTTGGTGATGTTCTTCTCAATGAAATGAAAGGTGCGGATGGACATGGTCTCAGACACCACATCCGGTCTGAAGTTCTGCCCCCGGTTAAAGGCCATGAAGAAGGTTAAAGCCCAGAGGTAGTACGTCTCATCGTGCTGCTGCGCCCGTTCCCGGATCAACCCCTCCTGCTCACAAAACAAGACGCATGAGAGGCAAAACTCATATAGAGAGAGAGTTTGAGTTTCAGTGATGTGGATGTCGGCATTCACCTTCACAAGGTACATAAGCCGGTTATAGCAGTTCTCCAAGAAGTCGATGCAGAACTCGCGCAGGAAGAGACGTACATTTAACGCCGAGCGTCGCTGGCTCTCTGAATCCGGAGCCATCCGTTTGCGCTTGGGTACACGTCTCACGGGCTTACCCACGTCATGAGAATAGTTCTTATACTTAAGATTTAAGACATCAGAAAAAAAACATACGTGTTAATAAAAAAGAGGTATTTCCAAAAACTAAAACATAAACATCCACTGAAATATGAAATTCTAACTTATGTAATGGTTTTAAAGTGACACTTACATTGTGAAGTCCTTGGTGAAAAATCACATCTTTCTCTCCAACTGACTTCAATCCTTGAATGACATATGAGCCACGGAAACGAGAGTGTCTAAATAAGAGAAGAGAATAAATGATTGTTGTATTTGCTTAGTAGGTTTATGTGAAGATATGATCTATTGCAAAGATATATACTTTCAAACTTGACTGTATTATGACACGAGGGTGAACTATTCATTTAAAGCACTGCTGTTAAAAAACAGCTTAAAAAATACCAATAACAAATGATAAATTAGTTACCCATCCTGACCCATCCCTAACATGATGACGTGCTCTCACCTGGTGCCTCTCAGTAGCGTACGGCTGCGTTTCTCAGCTAGTTCTTTCTGTCTCAATAACTCCAGCTCCTGCATGTCTTTTTGTTTCTCCTGGGCAGAACGCATCTGTCCTGCATTCACCAAAAGCTCAGGAGTCTGCAAGAGTCATGTCAAAAACATACAGGCGATTATCAAACACCTGAGATGAAAAGATCCATGTTTCCCGTGCATTTTAGTGTAAATCTCCAAAGTGTTCTATTCAGAGGTGGACAGTAACGAAGTACATTTACTTGAGTAATGTACTTAACTACACTTTGAGTATCTGTACTTTTTTTGTGTGTAAACTTTTTACTTTAACTTCACTACATTTGAAAGACAAATGTCGTACATTTTACTCCACTACATTTCTGTCAAAGACCTTGAGTAGAAAGTAGTTATTTTAGTCAGGACATGATTTTTTCTGTCTCTAAAACGTGATTGTTTTTTTTTTGTGGCTGACAGACAAGCCTATCAGTAATCACTCCTGTAGGGTCATGTGACGTGAAGTTTGAAGATTAGTACGATTTCTCTTTACTAGTGATCTGTGAGAGACAGTATTGTCGTCAAGTAATGGTTTGAAAGTTTTGTTTTCATGGCAAATAAGTATTTATGTTGTGCTGTTTGTTAAAGCAGTATTGCTGTTGGACAGTTATGGTTGTATAGCTAGTTTTTTTGTGTATTTATATTGGGGTGGTAGGAGTGTTAAATAAAAAAAAAATGAAGATAATTATGGCTGTCTTTTATATAAATTTAGTTGTTTCATTTCTATAGGTTTTGTGACATTCTAAAAGCTCCACACTACAAAACTATAAACTGGCCCGTGTATTCACTAGGTTGCTTAAGAGGCATAAGGTCCTGTAATAATGCAACAATAATATAACAATGCATTGACATTTACTTTGTACTTTTGATACTCAAGTACTTTTAAAAACAAGTACTTAAGTAAAAATCGGTCTTTACAACTTTTACTTGTAACGGAGTAATATTTGACCAGTAGTATCTGTACTTTCACTCAAGTAAGGAAGTTGTGTACTTTGTCCACCTATGGTTCTACTAAACTTGCAATCACAAAAGGAATAGTTCACCCAAAAATGCCAATTCTCTCATGCCAAACGTGCCTAACTGATTTCCACAAGCAAAATATTTCAGCTCTGTTCGTCCAATAAATGCAAGTGAATGGTTACCAAACCTTTACTAGAATAAAACTAAAAGCGATCTACTAGGTTGAGTAATAACAATCAATTCAAATCCTTTAAAAAAAGCGTTGGTGCTCATGATTTCAAGCTCGATTACACTTCCTAGCACCATCTACAGCTCTGCATCATGCATCATTGTGCCTAGAGACTGAATGGCAAAACATACAGAAAAAGTAGCTATGATCAGATCGCTTCAGAAATAATCCATTTACTTCTGCCTTTATGTGCTTTTTAGAGCTTCAAAGATTTTAATAACCATTCATTCATATTGCATGAACCAACCAGGGTGACCAGATGAGATTGGCTGAAAGTCGGGACGGGGGTGGGGGGGGGGGTGGGGGTTGATAATGATATTAGACTACATAGCCTAAAAGATAATTAATTTCAAACCTGAACCAAACATATTTTTATTCAAAGATCAACAGTCTGTCATTAGTCTGCCACAAAATCACAACATTAAAATAAAATAAAAAAGACCTTAGGTTGTCGATGCAATTCTAAATGTGCACCTACGGTATCTTTGTAGAACTTCAAAACAAGACGACAACCTCCACGGACAGCTTTTAATGTTTTATCAGACAATAACTACTCAAGGTGTTGCTTTAGTATAATTTTTGGGATAATTAGGGCCAGATTCGGGATAAAAGCTTAGATTTCGAGACTGTCCCGAATTTTTCGAGACGTCTGGTCACCCTAGAACCAACATAGCCAAGATTGTGTTCTGTAAAATGTATTAGGTTATTAGTTGATGATAGAATTTCAATTGTTGGGTGAACTGTTCCTTTAAAGATCCTTTACACGCAAAATAATCAGCCTTGTTTAATTCATGTCACCTGATCTCTGAACATGAGGGAGATGATTTCCAGGATGTGGAAGCTCCACTGCTGTTCACTCTGAGCACAGGCCAGAAACTTCAGCAGATCATCCAGTCCACTCATGTGAACGGCCCACAGCAGTTTATCGTGAACACTGGCATCATCATCCACATTCTGCACATAAACGCACGCAAATCATCCAACACAAAAAAACACAACATTCCCAAAGGCAAACGGTGTGAAGGACCCAAGTTGTTTCTAACTGAATGCTTTTATAACAGCATTTCTGAGTTTAGCAAAAGTAGCAAAAATGGGGTTAGCAGGCCAGCCAAACTTATTGAGAGAAAGATGGGGGATCAGGGGCATGGCCAATAACAGATGCCTATGTGCTTGGCCCCTAATATCATTTTGTTGTACAAAAAAACAGCAATATCGGCTACAATTCATTGGTTTTTTTATATAAAGTAATTAAATAAGCACATAATTGTGTTTAGGTTTGAAACTTGCAGCATGTTTGTATTGTAGAGTAACCTCTTATGAACTGTATGTAAATATCAAGGTCAAGTTGTTTGAATTTTATTTGGATTATTAGGTCAATGAATATCAAGGATGTGTGGTATATCATATAGGAGATTTCTGTGAGCATGTTTAAGTCTTCAAACTCTCACCTTTTCCTCATATGGGTCAGCAGGGACGTGCAACACATTTCTGACCAGCAGCAAAATTCTCTCAATCAGTAAATTATCTTCTTCGGCTCTTTGCTCCCAGTCCTCAGAGAAAAACATGAGGAATTATGAATAATATTTCCAATCAATCACACCGTCTCGCATATGAACATAGATTCGCCCCTCACCAGTTGAAGAAGGTTGTAGAGCGTTTCACTCAGCACAGTAAAGATCTTCTCATCTGCAAATGACTTTAAACAGAGAAGATTATTTTTATCAATATTCAGGGTTCGACAATAAGGACTGCAGATGCAGAGGCGGCCTTTGCAATTCATACATGAATGAATCAGCTGACTTAATTGAATCATTTGACTGAATTGAATCAATGACTCACTCTTTAAAATAATGAGTTGCCACCATGGTGGTTTAGTTTCATAAATAGATAGAATCCATAGAGAGTGGTAGATGGAATGCATTTATAAACACACTATAACAAGTGAAATATGAGATAACATTGTTAAACATAATGAATATAATGAATGTGGCTATTAAGTCATGTTCATAGTGCCACTGCTGGTAGCAGGAAGTGCAACACATTCATTAGATTTTTATATGATTCTCTTATATTTACCCGTGTGAATGCATGTGCCCAGTTTCATACATTTGGCTGGAATTGTGAAGATTACATGCTTTTATGTTTCTCTAACGTATCTTATTGCATGTTGTGATTATTGCTGCTTTAAACTGGTAACGAGTACAGCAATAAGACAGTAATGAGGCAGCTTCTAATTATGAGGCCTAAAGAAATGTTTGTTGCGAATTGGAAGCAGCAGTTTACATATGTCAAAAAATAAGAAAACAAATCATTCATTTTTTTAGTTTATGCAGTGGGGCCAATGAAAATGCAAGTAAAAATCAGAGCCACAAATATCTAGAAGGCGTCAACAGTGTTTCCCACAGGATTTGTGAAACTGTGGTGGGTGGACTTCGGTCCCTCTAGCCGAGAAGAAAAATGTGTACATTTTAAGTTAAATTAATCAATCTGGTAGTGTTGTCAAAAAATAGATATTTCGATAAATAACGATACTGAAATATCTGAACGGTACCAATACTAATTTCCCGAAGTATCGATACTAGCCGAGCTGTCACTTTCACTTCTCTCCAAAGGCACGGTGACAAACACCACACGAGTGCATGCGGCGCCCCCGTGACCAGTTTTGATTGATAAAGAACACAGCAGGAGGGCTATCTGGAAATATTTTTGATATGAAGCCAGACATCCCAAGTCTCCCGGAAGTTACGGGAGTCTCCCGCATATTGATAGCGTCTCCCTGATGCCCGCAAATTAGTTAAAATCTCCCGGAATCTATAGCGCACATGCGAGACAGAACATATTGCGCGCATAACATAGATAGCGCGCACATGACATAGAAAGCGCGCACATAACATGGATAGCATGCGCACATAACATGGATAGCATGCGCACGGCAGAGAGGGAGAGAGCGAGAGACCTTATGAAAGCTAGTCAACCCCCCCCACCCCTCCCCTGTTTGACGTTTAAGTATCTTTTGTTGACATTGGATTTGATTTTACTTGGAAATACAAAGGATTGCACTTTTTATTTACTTGCACTTTATTGGTTTTTGAATGTATGACAATCTGAATGGCTTTTGAACAAGTGCACTACCTCAGGACATTTTGTTTATATAAAATATACCTCATTGTCATGTTCTAGACTTGTTATATTTAGCTTTGAATAAAATAAAAAATACCCCCTTAATATTGTGGAAGGTGTTTTCTCTGTGGTATCGAAAATCGACATTTTTCAAGGTATCGTATCGAAGTTAGAAATTTCTAGTATCGTGACAACACTACAATCTGGTGCAGTTTTAAAGATAAAATTAAGAGCTCCAACCCATATTCAGCGTGCAAATTAAACAAAGAAAAAGTCATTGACTTGTACCTGAACTTTAAAGGAAAAACTCAAACCTCTTTTAAATTGTGATATTGTCTCTGTCTACATTACACTACATAATACTGCTACAAATAATAATGTTATAATATTCTTCCTGTAATAGCCACAAACTGTAAATCAAATGAACTGAAAAATAAATGAAACTTTCCTAATTAGTTTTGTCCTAATTTCTATACATGCAACAGAAAAACCCGTGAGCTTTTATTTTGATGGAATCTGCAGTCGTGGTTTTATTTGCGCAGTTTTACAAGCGCGTGTCATTACAAATGTAGTGAAATGCTGTAATCGTCAAGTCAAGTCAAGTACATTTATATAGCGCTTTACACAATATAGATTGTATCAAAGCAGCTTCAAAGTATCAATCAAAATAACAATGTTTGTTAAAGGGTACCTATTATGGAATTTTGAAAATTACCTTTCATGTAGTGTGTAACATAGATCTAAGTGAACGAAAACTTCCTGCAAAGTTTTAAATATGAAAGTTCACCGTATACAAAGTTATTGTCTCTCAAAAGTAAGAGTCGACTCTGAGTCGCTGATATGAATCGATAGACGAACGATGCTTTTTCTGTCTAGATGACGTCAACTTGACAAGTTATTTGAATAAGATACGCCCACTCAGTGCGCGCGCCGCAGACACCAGTGAAAACATCATGTCGACGAGCTGTTCTGAAGTGCGAATCAAAAGCGAACTTTTTTTTTCACTGCCCAGGAATGAGCATGTGAAGAATCAGTGGCTAGAGTTTATATTTACAACTATACCACACAAGTATAGCCGAACCTTGAGCTGTGTTTGCGTTATTTTAATGACGAATCCTTTACAAACATAAATGCTTTCAAGTGTGGATTCGCAAGTCGGCTGATATAGGAAGGAAGGTTCAGTACCAAGTTTATTTGGATCGGCTTCATCCTCCGAATCACAACCTGTAAGTACTGTTAATAATTGTTGCTTTTATGGGTTTTGTAGCATGCTCAATAAGTATGTGTGTGTGTGTCTGTGTGTGTGTGTGTGTCTGTCAGTTACGCTCAGCACAGCTTCTAGGTCTCCAATGTCATTTTTTTTTTAAATATGTAAAATGTTTGTCGTTGTTATTGGAGTTGTCATAAAGAATAGAGCGTATTGTAGTACTGCAGTGCTTTATCAATATGTTTAAGCTTTGGGTTAACATGAAAAATAACTGACTGGGTCGTCTGACCAATCACAGCAGATTAGCGTCACGTAAAGGCGGGGTTTGAAAAATGAGTCGTTGAACGAATCATTAGGGAATCGGTGAGCAAATCGGGTAAAAATAAATGCATACACTAAGACAACAAAAGTGTTTTTTGTCATTGCATGCTTGTAAAACTGTTGTTGGGGACTCCCAGAACAATATTAGGAACATTTTAAATGCCATAATAGGTACCCTTTAACTATGCAAATGTAAAAATAATGCATAACAGCGTTCCACATGCACAGACGGAGGTCACTGCATTCATTTACTGTGAACCGGTATTGAGAAACGAACCCGCAGAGCTGATCACTCGCTAATCACACAAAGTCTTTTGATAATGAAAACGCAAAACACAACATTAACAACATTTGATATTATTATGTTTAAATATAAAAAAAAGTTTAAATATATTTAAATCTAGTTAATGAATAGGAAGCACTGAAATCTATTTGTAGCCGTCAATGCTGATATAGTGGCAGGCCTCCGCAAATAAATCAATATATGACAAACACTGGTCAAGCCTTCAGGGTTTTATGTGTGATATACCTCTTTATAGGCCTGAAGGTATGATGTCACTTGCAGAAAGTGATGTCGGAAGGCCGGATCATTAGGAACTTTTCCAAAGCAGAGCAGCGCTGGCTGGGTCAGGTTCACCATTAGCCTGAGAATGATTTGAATCAGTCAGGTTTCTTATTTTTGACATTGGATAATTTATTATTTGGTTAAACTTTATTTTGAAAGTCCACTTTAGACATTCTACTAACTATTGGTAAGTTTTCAACTACATGTCAACTCACTCTCATTAAAGTATTAGTAGAGTGTAGTAGACTGTCAGGTTATAGTTAGGTGTTAGGAAAACAAGTGGACATGTAGTTGAAAAGTTACTTATAGTCAGTATATTGTCTGTTGGCGAGCATCACAATAAAGTGTTAACAGATATTAAGCAGACAGTTTAATAATACTCTAATGAGACTTAGTTGATATGTAGCTGCAAATTTAGTAGAATGTCTAAAGTGGACTATCGAAATAAAGTGTTACCTATTATTTTAATCATTTGTCATTGCAGCCATTGTATCGAATTAATCAAGACATTAAAAAAAGAATGAGCTCAAACACCTAATACAGGCATCAAACAGCGGCTTGTCCTGCGTGTGCTGGGTGATGATGGGTAAGAGGTCATTCTGCAGGATCTGTCCGGCTCCCAGCTGTTGTCTGATGTCCCGCGTGTCATCCTCGTGTCTCAGGTAACGAATCAGATCCTTTACGCTCTCTACAATCAACAAATAAATCACAATCATGACTGTCACAAGGTCATTTTTTGTTATTAAACTAAAAAAACAGAGAAGACAAAATACATGAAACGTTTTGCTTATATTCCTTCTGTAAAGTAGTTTGGTGTAAAGGTTTCAGCATTACCAAGGCAGTCTGGTTCTTTGTGGTAAACGTCTTCCTCCAGAAAACCCAGCGCACTGCACGTGGCCAATAACTCACAGTTCATCATGAACAAGTCCATACAGCAGTCCTATCCGAGAGAATAACTGGGTCCAAATCTGCAAAGAAGAGACGGATTTAAAAAATCATTGTCTTTTTGTTTATGTAGATTTCAATTGCAATACACATCTTTAAAGGCAGTTTTCTCAAATTGAGTCAGAAATCTCCACTTCAGCAGAACTTGCACCAAACTTTTATTCCTATCCATATTCTGAAGGTTTGTACCGAGGGATTTGTTCATATTATTAATTTTATACAACATGTATGGTGAAAATGGTGATTTTTTTCCCCTTTGACAGTATTTTCAGATTTATGGAGCGATAAAAGGACAAATCCAAATCATTTAACTAATATGTCAGCAAAATGAAACAAAACTTTGAAACTGGCTCTGGGTATGTATGCAAATTAGTTCATATTTAGTTAGATAATGCCTCATTTGCATGTTTAAATATAACATTTCAGAAACAGAATAAAACATTTTTTTGCAATTCTCAATCTCATCAATCAACAGTACAGTGATATCTATTTGTGAACTTTTTTTCCTGCCTTAATATTAATATATTAATGCTAATCTCAATATCATCATTACTAGATTTTAGAAAAGAAAATAGCATATTTCAAGACTTTTTCAAAATACAAAGCTGTGATGTGAATGTGACGAAGGTTTGAGGTGGACGATATACGATTAACCGGTAGAAATGTGTAAACCAGTCGAGATTTTGGACTATCATCTCTATCGCGTTTACATTCATGTGACGTTGCTGTTCCATCAAGAAAGCTTATAATTTTCATGCGTTTTTAAGCATTGCGGTTTAAAAACAAGTGATTTTAAACCATTGAATAATAAGTAGTGAAAGAGTAGTAGTAGTAGTGCGTGTTTATTGCCATATCAGCATCACCGGCTATTACATGGCAGATTGAACATTTAACAACATAATACCATAAATATAATAGTCAAAACAAACATTTTATGAAATTCAACTAAATAAGCACATGTACAAAATGAGTACAATTCTATAAAAGACTATTTAAAAGTCATGCTAAAATTTGTAAACGTTTTTCTGTATCCATAAATAAATCCTTAAAGTCCACCTGTAGTCAATCACTATATCCCTCAAAACTCATCTTTGATCACCAAAATGACATATTTAAACATTTTTTGCCCTCTTGATGCTTTAAAATAACTTGAATGTAACTCTAAACACTTGCCTCATGTAGTATACGCCATCCACTTTGCACATGGTTAGTCTTAAAGCATATTAAAAACATATAAACAACGTTAAAAACTTGATTTTCACCACAGGGGGACTTTAAAAGTTTGTCCTGATAAAAAGCGCTGTTGACATTAAAAATTGGTCAGTCCAAAAGTATATGTTTTATAGACAAGTTGGCACTACAGTATTGACATAGAAGCGTAGAGAACTCATAACGCTATATGTGTGTGTGTGCTGTCAGAGGGATGGTTTCTGAGACACACACACGAGGCCAATGATCAAAGAGTGTGGGAGAACTTCATTTTGCAGACTAATTGGGCTTGAACGGTTAAATACACACACACTTAAGCGTAAATGACTGTTTACTTGCAAAGACTGTTGTTTTTGACACAAGTGAATGTAAACAGTTGAGAAAGAAAATGCACGAGTATATCGGATACGTACAGTCGGTTTTAAAGTGACAGCGGAGTAATAAACCTGCTGTTTCTGTCTGTGTAATTAATGTTAATCAAAGAACAAAAAAGCTGAAAATCTCTCACTGCTTCGGACTGAATCACTTATGTAACTTTAATAAGAATAAAGGTATATTTCATTTACACAGTGAAGACTGCTGTTTTTCTTTATACATTTGATACATCACTTTTTTTAGGTAGGTCTATTTCATTTGTCTTTGTTCTCTTGTAGTTTCATTTCCTATATGCTTCTAATTAGTTTATTCTTTATCACTGTTTACTTATCAGTAAGCTTTTTTTTTTTTACTAATAGGCCTATTTGTTTTTTGTGATATTGAAAACAGTGACAAGAATTTCAAAGGTATCAAAAATGTTTATTTCATAAAAACCTTATTTAAAGCAAAAATAACTATACCGTGATATACATTTTTATCATGAAATAAAATGACTAATATCATGATATAAGATTTGGGTCATATCACACACCCCTAGACCCAGAGCAGTCAGCTCATCAGATACACACAATGAAGACTATCACCCTTACAATCTGTCACTCATCTAGTGTCTAAAGCACCAATCAGACCACAGTGTGACATGGCTTACAGCTGGGATCATATCTGTACAGTCTGACCAGCAACAATCATAAGGACTATTATAAATCATGCAGTGAGTACACGGCATAATGTCATATGAACATACTCGACCTTCTGAATGACTCATGATGCTTTGTGCAGGTCTCACCTGATTTTCAACAGCAGAGCTGGGTCTACTGACACCAGTTCATCAGCTGCTTAAAATGCAAAATACAAGTCAATATCAAATTAAAGATTCCAGACACTGTCAATCACTTGAACATACGGTGATTATTACGGTTTATATCATGGGGCTGCTGAATGCTTCTTTCTGATTGGTTGACGTAAATACGTAAAATAATGTTTGCATTTATTTACTATTTTTCCAACGTTGCTGTTTTTGAAGCAGTTAAACTTGCAGCTTCATATACAGCAACAAATACAAGTTCTGATTTGAATCATGTATTGGTAAACATTGCAATTAATTGTTAATGCTGTTGCTGTACAAAAAGAAAAGAAAAGAAAGAGTATTGTTCATTCTTGTTCATGTCAACAAAAGGAGTTCATTAATGTTAACTAATGAAACCTTGTTGTAAAGTGTTACCAATTTTTTTCCCTGGTACTTAACTTACCAAGGATACAGTAAACGGTTTTCCATTTTTTTTTTAATTGAAAGAAAACTAAATGGAAGAAAGAGTTAAGACTAGGGCTGTCACTTTTGTGAAAAAATCCTGTTCGATTTTTGAGACATAAGTGTTCATTGAATCGATTGTAAAATCGATTTTTTTTTTCCGTGTCTAAAGACGTTTCCATTTTCAACACCAAATATAGGCAAATCCGGAAAACTAACATGCATGCATTAGGACGAAAGAGGGAGCTTGAGACGCGCAGCGCCCACAAGTTAGCAATATCCTGATGATTTATTGGCGTGAAGTTTCGTGCACAATGACAAACAGGAGTGCAACATTCAGGGATTGAAATTAACACCCTCAACTCGCCAAATGCGGGTAAAAATGAACTTTGGCGGCTAACGCTGTCAAATCAAGAGGCGTGCGTCTATGTTTAGCTACTCACTTTCTTTGCTGTGGAAGTTCGTGTAAGCCAAATCTGTGTGGATTCAGCGCAAATACGCAACTCGTGAGTCCTCGTCATAGAGATATACACATCTATGAGTCCTCGTGATATTAAATACAGCATATTGCCCAGAATCTGCGCATTTCTGGCTTACTTGAACACACACGTCACTAAGCAACGGCTCTGGCAACAAATAACGGCGCGCTTGTTCACTTGCCTTGAAGTAATAGCGAATATTAAAAAGCATTTGGTTAACAGAAAAGACATTGTTATTTTCCAACATCCTACATGTTCTATTGACCTGTCCACCTAAAACACATTTTTGGTAAAAAAAAAATACATAAAAAAAAAGGCTGTTAAAATCGATTCCCTATTTTCGTTTCGATACTTGTTGTTGGTTGGTCCGATCGATTGTGCAATCGATTTTCGAACGTAAAGTGACAGCCCTAGTTAAGACTGAACATAATCTTACTGCTCAAACTGTGTGTATAGAACAATTTTAATAAGTTTTGTTCATTTTGTATTTACTTTTAATACGCAAGTATGTTATAAGTAAGTATATACTTTTCATAATGAAGTACAATAAAAAACACTTTAACTCAAGTAATATTCTAAACAGTGACTTTAAATTCTACCCAAGTAATTTTTTGGGAAGATAGCTACTATATCCACACACACACACACACACACACACACACACACACACACACACACCACACACACACACACACACACACACACACACACACACACATTAAGTGAGTTTATAGGCATTTAACACTGAGGTAATAATATTTTAATTTCCATCTTTCAACCCCTTTAACTAACTCTCATAGAAAACTTCTGATACTTTAGATTTTCATATAACATTGTTTAGCATGTTTAATAATTCGACTGATTTACCTCATAAACACTGTTTACATCGTGATGCCTACGTAATTATAACGTACACAATTGTGTCCTCGTAAATGAACACAAAGAGCGCGCGCAAGCACAATAAACTTGTAAAGTAACGTTACATTAGGATTATATAATATTTGGCAGCTGTTACTAAAGACTAAGTTCTACTCCTATGGCAAATACTCGTCAAAAAAGCGTTACATTTGTATATCTTCCTGTATGTGTGCAATACATGCGCAATATGTTATCGTAATAGTATATTACATTACTGTATGTTAAAATATAACGAATACAAGACAATCATACATACCAGACCATGTCTGACCTCTCTGCGATCGCCAATGTACAGATCTGTCACACTAACGATTGTTAATCTATCCGCTCGCAAAAAAATAATTTAAATATTGTCATAATTAATCTGCAATCAACTGATTTAAACCCAAATTCTCTTTGATTCAACACAGCAAAACAGCTAGCGCGCGCGCATGGTCCAAGGCGCGCGCTCATCCGAACGGAAATGACGCCAGACCCTGCGTTGCGTACTTAAAGGAGCCACGGCTAATATAACTGTCCGTCAAGCATAATACCATAATACAATCTTTTAAAATAATAATAATAAATTAATTATAATAATAAAATGAATGCTCAAATGCTAGGTCAGAGCTATCCAGCTCAAGATTCTCCACAGTGCTCACATTTATCTTTAGAGCAGCAGATTTCTCCCCTCTCATGCCCCCAAGGTGAGATAGAAACTGACAACTGTTGAGAAATACCAGTTCCCGCAGCAAGTTCTCAGTGTTCTCATTTAACCAGAAATATTAATGTGCCATGAATGATGAACAACAAAGCATCGACGTTAACTTTACCTGCTTGCGTCGTTGTGATCGTCTAAAACTCGAACCGCTCCTCACACAGATCGCTGTAAATAGCCTTAACGTTACCTACACACTCACTCACAGCACACACCCAGTGACATAACAGTCTGCTTCTTTCCTCCAGAAAAATCCAAACACAAGATTTTTAATAGGTTATTTTATTTATATTAAATTCAGATGAGCCAAGTGTGACAGATAGAGGACACCTTTCTTTCACCAGCTCACCTCAGCGAAGATGATCATCTTTCTTGTAGCACCTGCACAATTTTACTCTGGAAACATTAATGACATCATATTATAATTATAAAAGTATCATTATAAGTCATGTAAATAAACCAGTAATCAGTTCAGCGAATCAGTTTTGTTATAGCCCAGTTAGGCATTATTATTATGTCTGCAGTTTTTTGTTGTTGTTATTTGTGCTTATGTTAATGCATGTTAGTGTTCGCTCACTTTGTTCATGTTGTTCTTGTTCAAATGTATTGAATGTAGGCTATTTGTTTAATTTTCAATTTAATGACTTAGGTCTACACACACACACACACACACACACACACACACACACACACACACACACACACACACACACACACACACACACACACACACACACACACACACACACACACACACACACACACACACACACACACACACACACACACACACACATATATATATATATATATATATATATATATATATATATATATATATATATATTTTATTGCACAGTCAGAAGGATGTGTCTGTATTTAACATCACACAGATAGATTTAAAAAAGCAAACCTTAATTTTTAATGCTTAGCCTATTTTTATTGCACCAAGGCTGCCATAATTTGATTTTTTTATTACAGTTTAAAATAACTTTTCTATTTTAATATATATATATTAATGTAGCCTAATTTATTCCCATTATAGTTATTTTTTTTATTAGCATATTAGAATGATTTCTGAAGGATCATGTGACACTGAAGACTCAAAGAAAATATTTTCAAATAGAAAACTAGGAGTACTGGAATGTCCATGTAGTATACTGATTTTTCCCCCTGAGGATAAAACGAGTAATTATAGCCAGTTAACATTATTTTTTGAAAGCTATCAAACTGAAATTATTAGATTACTGTATTTGTTCATCATGTAAAGGTTATCAACATTAACAGAACATGATCAACAACTTCAAAATACACTTAAATATACTTATCACACATACACATTATAATAAATGTCACATTTGACTCTTTATTTTTTTATGTAAAATGAATCTGCACTAAATAAAGAGAGGAAACATGTTCTTTGGTTTGATTGAACATATAGTTATTTATATTATTTAGAATTACTATTCTTCTGCTCTAGTTTTCCTTTTCATATAAAAAATAGTTCAAAAGTTCGTTAGATAGATTTTCTAATGGAAACAACTCCTTGCCCCACAACAGTGTGTTAACATCAAATATCCACCAAGAGGCGCTGGTCATCTCTAAATCAATGTGCTTCAGTGCTGCGACCAACACAATGCGGTGTGTTGCTATTTGTATTTGTGCAGATATTAATGAAATCCTCTGTCTACAATTTTTTTAAACAAAATATATGTATGCAGGGCTCTCAAGTTATGAGGAGGACCCCCCAATAACATCGACATGCAATATACACTTTATTTTATTTAGTGCTAATAAAATTAAGCCTAGTCAGTCATCCTGTGATAACGAAAATATGACTAGGCCTAGACTAGTTCTGAGCAGGTGAACAGGCTGTAAAACTGTTGGCTATAGTTAGGCCTACAGACACTCACGAAAAACTGATGCTATTTATCTGGGAAACATTCTCTAACAGCAGTCAAGTTGTCATTGTTTGTGTCAAACAAGTTGTGAATTTGTTGTAACATTAAAAGAGGAGATGATTCATGACTTACTCTGGGATCAAAGTGTTGCTCGGAGCTCCAGTGGTTTACCTCCTTTCACTGACCAAACTCTTTTATTTATTTTTTTATGTTTCAGGGAAATTTCTCAGTTGATGTACCTTTCTTTTCCATCATCATAAATAGGTCCTAATCACAAGTTCAACCCTGGAATATTTAACCTACTGTATGACTAAAATGCAATTGGTCTAAGATAAAAAAAAACAAAAAAAAACAACATCAACCACGTCTGTAAAGTAACATAAATTTAAATGCAGTAGCCTAAAAAATATTACAACGGCCGCTGTCATCCCTCAAGATATTGAAACTAATGGGAGCACACTGGTCTGGATTCATCTGTCATACGACACAGAGTCAATAAGAGAGCGTGTTGGTAATTGTGTGGGTGCAGGTGCCTGTTCTCAGATCAGATCTGAGGCTGACAGATGCTCGAGCCCCACAGATGTCACAGGAGAAGCCTCTCATTAAGGAACGGGACTGACTCTGTGTGTAAGAGAGAGAGAAAGACGTGACAACACGTTCCTTCAGAGCTCACAGTCTTATTGATTCAAGTGTCAATTCATCAGTAACTGACCTTTAACTTTAATCACTGCCAGTTACGGTGACGGTTGTGATCCTCACAGTTCGATTCCTCATTCAAACCGAGACGTAATAAAAAGTTACATGAGCTTCAAAGACAATGCAGATCAGAACCTGACCCATTAAGAGCCGATTCATTTACAGTCGTTTTTCATGATGACACACACTGCTGTAGACAACAGCCATTAAAAAACAACACACCAGAAGCTTTCAGCAATAGCAGGATTAATCACTGATCAGGGGTCAGAGAGAAAAAACAAAACAATGATACAAATACACATTACAAAATACATAACTAATATCACAATTGTGTATGAGAGCAGTAAATCAACTTTTAGAGTCCCCTTGTAGTCAATAATTGTATCCCTTAAAACTCATCTTTGATCACCAATATATATTGACATATAGGCATATTTAAAGTTTTTATTTATTTATTAGAAAATAGCTTGAATATAACTCGACACCCTTGCCTCATTTAGTATACGAGGTTCTATGATTATGCAAATGAGCCCCGCCTCCAACTCACTCACTCACTCACTCACTCACTCACTCACTCAATGTCACTCGCTCACATACTCACTCACTCACTCACTCACTCACTCACTCACTCACTCACTCACTCACTCACATCACTCACTCACTCACTCACTCACATACAACACACTCACTCACTCACTCACTCACTCACCACTCACTCACTCACTCACTCACTCACTCACTCACTCACTCACACAATCACCACTCACCACTCACTCACTCACTCACTCACTGTCACTCACTCACATACACATCACTCACTCACTCACTCACTCACTCACTCACCTCACTCACTCACTCACTCACATCACTCACTCACTCACTCACTCACTCACTCACTCTCACTCACTCACTGTCACTCACTCACATACACACTCACTCACTTACTCACTCACTCACTCACTCACTCACTCACTCACTCACTCACTCACTCACTCACTCACTGTCACTCACTCACATCACACTCACTCACTCACTCACACTCACTCACTCACTCACTCACTACATCACTCACTCACTCACTCACTCACTCACTCACTCACTCACTCACTCACTCACTCACTCACTCACATCACTCACTCACTCACTCACTATCACATACACACTCACTCACTCACTCACTCACTCACTCACACCACTCACTCACTCACTCACTCACTCACTCACTCACTCACTCACTCACTCACCATCACTCACTCACTCACTCACTCACTCACTCACTCACCACTCACTCACTCACTCATCACTACTCACTCACTCACTCACTCACTCACTCACTCACTCACTCACTCACACTCACTCACCACTCACACCACTCACATCACTCACTACACTCACTCACTCACATCACTCACTCACTCACTCACTCACATCACTCACTCACTCACACTCACTCACATCACTCACTCACATCACTCACATCATCACTCACTCACTCACTCACTCACACTCACTCACTCACTCACACACTCACTACCACTCACTCACTCACTACTCACATCACTCACTCACTCACTCACTCACACTCACTCACTACTCACTCACTCACTCACTCTCACTCACTCACTCACTCACTTCACTCACCACTCACTCACTCACTCACTCCACTCACTCACATCACTCACTCACTCTCACTCACTCACATCACTCACTCAACTCACTCACTACACATACATTCACTCACTCACTCACCTCACTCACTCACTCACTCACCACCATCACTCACTCACTCACTCACATCACTCACTCACACACTAACACTACCACTCACTACATCACTCACTCACTTCACTCACTCACTCACTCACTCACCATAAACCTCACTCACTCACATATCACTCACTCACACTCACTCACTTCACTCACTCACTCATCACTCAACTCACTCACTCACTCACTCACTACACTCACTTCAGGTCATCACCTTGCTTTTATTATTACTAAAATGAACAAATGCAAATTAGGTTTACTTAATATCTATCCTTTTTTGTTGTTGTTGAAAAATCTTGTTAAAATGTGAGCATCAAATACTGATCTCTCAGGGTTTTGCTTAGCCTGAGATAGCTATCAGAATTTCATACTTTCTGGTTATATAAATTTCATGAACTGCATGAATTGCATATTTTTGCTCAGTTGGGATTCGAGGAAAATCAGGGTGTTTTTTCCTCCTGGATTATTATGAGCTTCCTATATTCTCAATATCACGATACAAAATAAAGAGCCAAAAGCCAGATGTATTGCTATACTCAATAAAAATCACACATGCATTAAAACAATTTCTTCATGAGAAATAGTTCCATGACTATTATTTTATATGTCAGGATTTACATGGCTATAAATGTTAAGGTTTAAGCTTTTGCTTTAGTAAACATCTTTGTCACTTTATGTCCAATGCAAAACCAGAAACAAAACCAGTTGAAATCACTCCAGTGGAACACAACATGGTACTTTTGTTGATGATTTCAGTAATGGTCTATTGTTATTCTCTCCATATTTTCCCTCCTTTCCCTTCCTCCTTTGTGTTAAAGGTACAATATGTAGGATTTTTGCAGTAAAATATCCAAAAACCTCTAGGCCAATGTTATTTTGTTTAGTTGATTACTTACAATATCCCAAATGTTTCCAACTGTTTGTAAATCGTGAGAAAATTGTGATTTTAACCAAGGAAACGGGGCGTGTGAGGAGTCGCCAGTCAATGCGTCATATCCGCGTTACCCACGGTTTCTGCTCGTGCTGCCATAGTAACTAGTGGCAGGGTTATGCCCGTATGCCTAGCAGGACGCTTACGCTGTTGTTGTTTTGATAAAACATTATGGACCATGGCAAGCAGACTTTGAGACAAAAAGAGACTAAAACGAAGATCAACATCTTTCGAGATGCGAGAGCTCCACGTCCACGACTAACTTCCACTCGACAGAGACGCGAGTGTTGCATGTACTTTATTAGACAGGTGAACAAATGTACATAAAACTAATCCATGTTATTTAGTTCAACATGATGAAATGTTAGAATATAATCAGTATGTTATTCTAATGTTGATCTAGCTTATTTAGTCTCATACAGCCAACAAACAACCCAACTAACAACATTCAACACACTCAAATGCTGTTTAGTGTGATAGTGTAACTGTTAGAGCGAGTGAAACAGCGCTGCGTTACCTCAAGTTTCATTTGTCTAATAAACTGAGTAGTAGTTCGGCAGAATGAAATGTCCTTATTCCTTTATATCCACGGGACTCGCGTTGCGTGTGGCGCTGGTGTACGTCTAGCAATCGCGCCGTGCTTCACACCACAGTCATGTTAAAAACGTCAATGTATTCACTCATCCATAAAAGATCCATCAGACTGACGACAAGATCCACAATTACGCTTAAAGTAACACTAAGTAACTTTTCCTCTTCGGTCGCCCTACTGTTGGAAACAAAATTGTCCATTACCGCTGTCGTAAATAATTTAGCCTACCGTCGCACGCACGCTCACTGTTTATCCAGCACCGGCTTTAGAATGAACTGATTTCCACAGACAAGGTAGAGTATGTTACATGATTTCATGAAAGGATGATGTATTGCGACATCAGAAACGAAGAAAAACGAAATAATGACTATTGTAGCGCTTGACGTAAAGCAGTCGAATTTTGTAGTTCTTTTTGTGCACGGGTTCCTACCCGAAACCCGAAGTTACACAGTGCCAGTAAAAGCGATACAGACCCCGTCAGGCGATGGCAGACGTGTCATTTAACTTATTTTAAGTCGATGTACCATCACAAGGGTCTTGGAAATATATTATGAAGGTTGAAAAACTACTTAGTGTTACTTTAATGCTTTGCGTCATCAATATATGCCTTTGTTATTGTAAGAGGTTAGCGACCCCTGGTGGTGAAAAATTCTACACATTGTACCTTTAAAGGGATAGTTCACTTTGGAATTAATTTTTGATATGTTTTAGCTTACCTCAAAGGCATCCAAGATGTAGGTGTCTTTGTGGCCGCAGTATTTTCAATTTTGATATTTTTAGGTCAACCCGTTCTTGTCTGTCAGTCATATAATGCAGGCAATAGGGGTTCACCTTAAAAAGCATACACAGAGAAGTCCAAATTAAACATGATTTAATGACTCGTAAACGTAAGTACACATTGATGACCTAAGACACGAAACGAGTGGTTTTTGTAAGAAAACGAACAGTATTTATATAGTTTTTACCTCTTGTAAACACAGCCACGTCCAAGTGATCTGAGGTCGCGAGCGCTTCGGTCTTTTCCGGAAAGCACCGGAAGTGAAACCTTGCGCGCGTACGTCACTCATACAATTGTTTTTATTTTTTTGTAATTGTTTTCATTTACGACGGTTTAAACATCCCGGATAAGCGCAAATTAGTACCCTTTTAATTAGCAGTCTTACCTACAATCTCTGTTCTGTGTAAACAATGAGTGACGTACACGCGCAAGGTTTCACTTCCGGTGCTTTCCGGAAAAGAACGAAGCGCTCGCGACCTCTCAGATCACTTGGACGTGGCTGTGTTTACAAGAGGTAAAAACTATATAAATACTGTTCGTTTTCTCACAAAAACCACTCGTTTCGTGTCTTAGGTCATCAATGTGTACTTACGTTTACGAGTCATTAAATCATATTTAATTTGGACTTCTCTGTGTATGCTTTTTAAGGTGGAACCCCTATTGCCTGCATTATATGACTGACAGACAAGAACGTTTGACCTAAAAATATCAAAATTGAAAATACTGTGGCCACAAAGACACCTACATCTTGGATGCCCTTGAGGTAAGCTAAAACATATCAAAAATTAATTTCAAAGTGAACTATCCCTTTAAGTCATTATTTAATGAAACTCACCAGACTGAAAGTGGCTTGAAAATATGACTCCCTCATTGGCTGAAAATAGTCTTCCGCTTCTCAGGCTCTCCGAATGCGGCTCTTGTCGTCTCCTGAAGCTCTGATTGATCTGGTATAGTTCATTATGTGTGAAGAGCTGTTGGACACGTCACAGTTTTCCTGCACGACTCGACAGAAGCGGAGAACAGCAGGACCACAGTCTCCAGTCAAACCTTTCAACACCAGCAGCTATTTATACATCCTCCAGAGAACAAGAGTTTGGAAAAGACTTTGTTTTTTATTCATATTTAGTTAAGGCATTTCAATACAAAGCATTTCACAACCCACCGTATGACAAAGATCATGTACAATAGAATTTGTTGGGAGCAAACATGCAAAAGAAATTACAACAATAAAATGGTCTATTGTGTGTTGCATTAATACAATTTTTAATTTATTTGTATGTTACAATGTGTATTTTTAATTAATTAATTAATAATAATAATAATAATAATAATGTCCATGATATGCTGGTTGGCTGCCAATGCATCAGATGAAAATAAATAATGATTATTAAAATATATTATAATATATATAAAACATTCCCAACATAACTATAGGTAGAACAACCCCAATCAGTCACTAAACTTCAGGCCACACATGCACAAGTATTCCAATGAAAACAGTCTCTACAGTATGTTACATGTGGACAGCGCTCGATGTACGTGTTACAGGTCCTGCGTCTCCAGAGGTCGCGTTAACACAATACTTTCCTGACTGATTTCTAAAGGGCTGTCAGTCATTTTGCCAGATTACACTGAGGATGATCTGTAATTTGTAACTGTAAATTAATTACAGTCTAGTTGGTGGAGAGAGAGAAACAAAGACAAAATTAAAAACGCCAAAATGTGCAAGATCGACTAATGACAATTGCCTCTGCATTAGTTTCCCTTGGCGAGCACCCATAGTTCACCCAAAAATGAAAATGTTTTCATTATTTTAAAGTCCCCCTGTAGTCAATTTGTATCACTTAAAACTCCAAAATGACATATTTAAACACTTTTTTCCTGTGAATTTTTTTTCATTTAGTATATGCAGATCCACAAATATGCAAATTAGCCCCTCCTCCACTCACTCACACCATCTTTAATTGGTTACAAGGTAGTTTGTGACTTCAGAAACACCAGCGATTTCAAACCGTGTTTTTGAGACTGTCTTTGGTTCACTGCGTTTTAAGCAGAAAATACTCATCAATGGTGTTGTGTTGACTTATGAATTTTCCCATGGTACGTCTTAAAGCATATTAAAACCACCCACATAGACATATAAACAACATAAAAACTTGATTTTCACCACAGGGGGACTTTAAAGAATGTTTGTAATCAAACCATTGAATTTCATCCATTAAAAGGGAAAAATACTATGGAAGTCAATGGCTGCCCTCAACTGTTTGATTACCAACATTCTTCAAAATATCTTCTTTTGTGTTCAACAGAAGAAAGAAAACTCAAACAGGTTTGGAGCAACATGAGGGTGAGTTACGAGTAGCCTAAATTATGAAAATAATTTTCATTTTTGGGTTACTATCCCTTTAAGGCGATGCGGACCAGGAGGAAGATTGATTTCAGGCATTGAGTTTAGATCACTTAAATTTTTTTACGTTTTGGTCATACCTCTAGGCTATTATAATCGTAAAATTAATTTTTAAATATTAATATAATTGCGTTGACAAAAGATCATGTTTTAGTGGCCTCCGCTGGACTGCGCTAAAAAAACCTGCTTCGTGAGGAAAAGTGTGTGAAAGTGACGACAGTATGTTAATCTGATTTCTTAAATAAAAGCTATATGCTTGTAAGTTCATGATTAAAAATGAAAATGTGAACGAAAACAAAAGATATTATAAGTCTAAAAAAAAATCACGGAATAATAGATTATGATGGAATTTTAAATGTCAAAGTGACAGACGATGAGAAAACTCTCGCGAGAGTCGCGACCTCTGTGCGTCACGCGCTTCCTGTAAGATCCTACATTCACGCGCTGTCTTTTGAAGTGATTCAGTCCTCATAGACGCTGGTCATTTTATTTGCGGAGGACTGTATTTAATGGCTTATCGTACATTCCAGGCATGAGCAAAAATAAATTCCATATATCACTCCAAGAAAGGAAAACCAAGAGATAATTTAAGCAGGCCTATGACTTGTCAGTAAAATGCTCCCTTGATGTTTCAGAGAAAGGATGACTGACCATGAAAACTATTAACTGTAAACTTTTGTAGGTCCGTGCAGAAAAACAAAACATAATATACTCCCAATTCCCAATTCACTCATTCCCATTCACCACTGCAGTGTTGAATATATTCTTCTCACATTTGAAAATGGTTTATAAAGCTCTGCTTAATTATTGTTTTTTTTTTATCAATATAATCATGCGCTGGTTAGACCGATATATATTCTCTCTCTCTCTCTCTCTCTCTCTCTCTCTCTCTCTCTCTCTCTCTCTCTCTCTCTCTCTCTCTCTCTCTCTCTCTCTCTCTCTTTATATATATATATATATATATATATATATATATATATATATATATATATATATATATATATATATATATATATATATATATATATATATATATATTTGAGAAGTTTGTGCCTCAAGACCTTGTGTCGTTTAGCATTTTAGTGCAAACGGTCAGCATTTAAGTTGGCATCTAGAGGTTTCGGAGCTTTGGAAATTTAATGCTGATACAAAGCTGTTCACCAATTGTTCAAGCAAATGTCACCCCTCCTGTTTTTGAGCCACATTAAAGGGATAGTTCACCCAAAAATGAAAATTAAGTCATTAATTACTCACCCTCATGCTGTACCAACCCCGTAAGACCTTCGTTCATCTTCGGAACACAAATTAAGATATTTGTGATTAAATCTGAGAGCTGGATCACTCCTCCATAGGCTTCCTAAGGGATTGAAACTTGACGGCCCAGAAAGTCATTGAAGAAAATGTTTAAATATTTCATGTGCCTACAGTGGCTAGATCTTAAGTTTATCGAGCTACGAGAATACTTTTTGAGCGCAAAAAAACAAACTAAAATAGTGACTTTATTCAAGTATTCTCTTTGGGCCTGGAGATTTCACGTAGTGTTATTGCGCAACGCTTCTGGTTGAACGTCACACGCATCACACACATGACCAGCGTCGGCCAATAGTGAGCCTACGTGTGACGTATAACGCAGAAGCGCTGCGCAGTTACACTACGTCAACAGCTTAGGAGAAAGACACGGAAGAGAAGAGATGGTTGAATAAAGTCGTTATTTTAGGGGTTTTTTGCGCGCAAAAAATATTCTCGTCGCTTTAATGACTTTTCGGGTCTGTCAGGTTTCAATCCCTTAGAAGCCTATGGAGGAGTGATCCAGCTCTCAGATTTAATCACAAATATCTTAATTTGTGTTACGAAGATAAACGAAGGTCTTACGGGGTTGGTACAGGGTGAGTAATTAATGACTTAATTTTCATTTTTGGGTGAACTATCCCTTTAAAGCAGTGGAATTTGCATATAACGCATGAATAATATAACGAATATGGAGGAACATTTATGTGGCCAAGTGTAGGCTACATGAAATCTAAAAATACAAACTGAATGCGATCATAAAAATACACGAATTGTTTGATGCATTAGGACAGCAGTGATGATGCTCACGTCTCTGTCAGACCTCTGGCTGTGGGATATGCAAAAACTCAAACCTCCTTTGTGTGATTTCTGGAGGAACACACAGGGCAAATCTCCTCTGTGCTAATTCTGTAGATCCAAGCCTTTTATCAGATATTACGAGCACAATGGCGTCCCTGCCAGTAAAAGGGAATTGATGTCACTGATGTAAAATGACAAAGAACTGATGAACAGTTTGAATAGTGCTACTGAAAAAGGTCATTAATTTGAAGGCATTGAAATGGACGAAGACAATTCCGGTGCCTGGTTTAGAGAAACATCAATGGCTCCCAAGATGATCTATGATCCCGCTTTGGAAAAACTGTAGCGTTGTAAACATGGACGCTTTTGAGTACGAGTTATTTTCCAAGCCAAAATGAGGCAGACTCTATGTTAAGTGTGAAATAGTTTTTGTAATTACAAAGTGTGTTGAAAATATTGAAATATCCTAAAACCCTAGATTTAGAAAATGTTCCTCATACATATCAAATGATTGATTTCTGTGTAATGAAGGTCTATCATTAAATGATATGCATAGTTAAACTGGTTTCTTACTGGCATTTACATGGAATCCTCTGGGATAACGGTTTAGCAGCTTTCTGTTAAAATAACAATATTTCCAATAAGTATCTTGAGAGCAGGGTATTTATTAATGTGGTATATGGGGTTTAAAAATCTCATAATTTATTCAAACTGAAAAAAGGAATAAGTTACTTAAACCTTGAAAATGTAGAATTAGACAAAGCAAGAATATAGTGTGCAATAAACACAAATCGATTCAACTGAAGAAAATCAAGTGATTTCAATCTGAAATAATAAAAAAAACATTATTTTGAAATTTAAAATGAGGTGGAAAAAACACAAATAGACACGATAAATGATGAAAAAGGACTTTGATGTTTAATATTGTGGTATATGGTGTGTAAAAATCTGATCATTTATTCAAACCATACTCAAACTGTGAAAATGTGGATTTCAAAAAAGCAATAATATAGTGTGCAATAAATAAAAAACGATGCAACTGAAGAAAATCAACTGAAATGTTTAAATGAGGTAAATAAACACACAATTAGACAGAATAAAATGATGAAAATGACTTTGATGTTTAATAAGGTGGTATATGGTGTTAAAAAATCGGACAATTTATTGAAACAAAAAAAAAACGTGAAAATGTAGAATAAAAAAGCAATAATATAGTGTGCAATACATACAAACCAATTCAATGGAAGAAAATCAACAAAAAAAACATTAGAATGAATTTTAAAATGAAATGGATAAGCAAACAAATAGATTAAAATGATGAAAAAGGATTTTGATATTTATTAATGTGGTATACGGTGTTTAAGGGTACCTATCATGGAATTTTGAAAATTACCTTTCATGTAGTGTGTAACATAGATCTAAGTGAACAAAAACATCCTGCAAAGTTTTAAATATGAAAGTTCACCGTATACAAAGTTATTGTCTCTCAAAAGTAAGAGTCGACTCTGAGTCGCTGATATGAATCGATAGACAAACGATGCACTTTCGTACGTCACTTGTCCAAGTTATTTGAATTCGACACGCCCACTCTGACGCCGAGCAGACAGAGAAACCTGACAACAACATGTCGATGAGACTCTGTTCTGAAGTGCGAATCAAAAGCAAACTTTTTTTTCACTGCCCAGGGACAAGCATGTGAAGACTCAGTGGCTAGAGTTTATATTTACAACTATACCACACAAGTATAGCCACCTTGAGCTGTGTTCGCGTTATTTTAATGACGATCGCTTCACAAACACAAATGCTTTCACGTGTGGATTCGCGAGTCGCCTGATACTGAAGGAACGTTCAATACCAAGTTTATTTGGATCAGCTTCCTCCTCCGAATCACAACCTGTAAGTACTATTAATAATTGTTGCTTTTATGTGTGTGTGTGTGTGTGTGTGTGTGTGTGTGAGAGAGTGAGAGTTACGCTCAGCAGCTTCTAGGTCTCCGATGTCATTTTTTTTGTTTTTTGAAATATGTGAAATTATGTGAAGCGTATTGTAGTACTGCAGTGCTTTATCAATATGTTTAAGCTTTGGGCTAACGCGAAATATAACTGACTGCGTCATCTGACCAATCACCGCCGATTAGCGTCACGCAAAGGAGGGGTTTGGACAAATGAGTCGTCAAACGAATCATTAGGGAGTCGGTGAGCAAATCAGGTAAAAATAAATGCATATTATAAGACAACAAAAGTGTTTTTTGTCATTGCATGCATGTAAAACTGTTGTTGGGGACTCCCAGAACATTATTAGGAACATTTTAAATGCCATAATAGGTACCCTTTAAATCACATAATTTATTCAAACCGAAATAAATGGTACTTAAAAAAAAAGCAATAATATAGTGTGCAATAAATACAAACCAATTCAATTGAAGAAAATCGACTGAAAACTAAAAGAACATTATACTGAATTTTAAAATGAGGTGTATAAACACACACACACACACACACACACACACACACACACACACACACACACACACACACACACACACACACACACACACACACACACACACACACACACACACACACACACACACACACACACACACACACACACACACACACACACACACACACACACACACACACACACACACACACACACAACACACATACAGAATCAAATGCACTGATGACATCTGGGGGATGTAAAGGTGCAGTGATGTTTTGATGCTCTATGTTTGGCAGGAATACATCTATAATGCTCATGGTTATTATATCCAGACGGCCTGTAATGCTCCATTACACGAGCTCCTCCATTCAGCCAGTGCTGGCGGAGCACAGATACTCACACACTCGCATTTCATTAAAAGCCTCTTGACAAAATTGAGTTGGTGAATGAACTCCGGTTGAGCGTGTGACACATTCTGAGCTCGAGAGAGGACGCTGAGTATCGCTGAGCCCAGCACAATGCCATTCCTACAAAAGCATATGAGTGAGAGTAGTGCATCATAACTTATTGATGCAGGTTATGCTTCTATACTGACTTTTGTCAGGTGTTCTGTGTGGAATTGTGGGAAAATAGTCAAGGCTCATTGGAAAAACGTGCCAGTGGTGACATTTCTGAAAAACTGAGTCTTGTGAGACTTTCAAGCTGAAATGTACAGTAGGTGGCGCTATGAATGTGAATCTGGCAATGTTTTATTACATTGGTTGTAATGTTCGGTGTGTGGCGCTAAAAGGTTAATGCTCTATCGAGTTTGAAAATGACCACTTCCACTAAACCCTAAACATACCTGATAGTGTTAACAAAAGCAAATGTGAGCTAAAAAATGAATTTATTGAAGCAAATGTTATTTGAGCTGCTTGAACTTTGAGCGGTTTTATCGTGACTCGTGTGTTAAACACAGGACTCGTACTCGAGCAACACTGTACCGCCTGAGCTAACAAGCTAGGTTACTGTCAGGAAACTCACTGGAGCTGGTCATGTGCTGCAAACGCTGAAATGGGTTAGTTGACAAATCATGCACTATGGTAAAAGTGTTTTGTGCTCATAAAATAATATTCTGCAAGGAGCCCAAGTCCTTTTAGGCAAGTCCTGCCACTCGGCCGCCATCTTGGCAACGCCTCCGGGCAGCTATTTCTGACTAACAAGACCAGGCTCCTATCTAAATGAATGGGCAGAGAGTCAGAACTGCAGTTTCACTGGTCACCGGGACATAAAAACTGCATGTATAGAAACAGCAGTAAAATATGATAAAAATCACTGAAAAAGTTGGACGACTTTGCCCCAAAATAAGGTTTACTCTCGCTCTCTCCCTCTCTGCCGTACGGTTTGAAGCACACTCGCTCTACATTCGGGGAGATTTGAGCTAGTTTGCGGGCATCAGGGAGCCGCTATCCATATGCAGGAGACTTGGGATGTCTGATATTTACACAACGCACACATACAGTGAGTACATATCAAATCTGCCGCCTTTTCAAACAGTAACGTATTCTCCGCTGTCGCAAACCTCAACTGTGCGCATGCGTCAGAGAAACCAGTCGATAGGCTTAAATGTTTCCCGGCTTGACCTTTAAAAGCAGACGATTGGCTGTCCAGCGGGAGGGGCGGGACATGTGCATACAACCGCCATCTTTGGCGTTACAGGTTTTCCCTATATAGTTCTATTGAGGATTGAGGAAGTGACATGTCTCTTATATAAATTGTCTCTGAAGGAGCCGAGCAAAAATAAGCTTTTATTAACTCTTTCCCCGCCAGTTGTAAAAAACAGTTGTCAGCCACCAGCGTTTGGCCCCCAGAATATTTCTTGTATGAATATCTGAAAGAGCAATATATCAAAAGAAAGCACTGGTTTTAAACAAAACCAAAAAAATATGTCAAGCAATCATATTTAAATCAGTTCAAAACCATCAAGTTGAACAGTGCGCATCTGAAGTGTCTCAGCTTAAGGAAATAATCCATTATTTATCGACTTTAATATATATCAGCCACATTTTCGTATCGGGCTGATAACGATAACATTAAAAAAGAACATATTCATACCCAGATCCTGGGTCGACATTTCATTTCTGTAACACGGTTTTGAGTTATATGCTGTTTAATGTTGATGATGGTGTTATTTTAACATGTGCATATGATTACATATGATATCGCATGTTTCTGCTTTTTCTTCGCATGTGTTTTGATCAGGAGATTTCGCAGTCGTTCAGAAGATGTGTAGTAGCGCCCCCTACCGTAAAACAGTGAAAACACAGAAACCGGAACATTCTGTCAGCGGCAGGGAAAGAGTTAATCGATAATCTGCCCCTGTAATCATCATTTTCAGTGAAAAGCAGTAAAAGTTGTTGGTGTTTTACTTCCTCTAGTGTTCAGTTCAGCTTGAAACTGCAGTGATTTTTATGTATTGGTCCGTTTTTGTTTTTTTTTGTTGCTAAAATGCAGGAAAAGGCACGTTTTCCCAAAGAGCCCATGTTGCAACTAGTACATCTCTCATCCCAAAATGATCATTTTCCTAAACCATAATCGATACTGACAAAGAATCAGAATAACCCCAGACCGACACAGGCCTGACCTGATACGAAATGAAAGCGGTACGAATGTAAAAACGTCACACACACACGTTCTAGTGTACCGATGTGGAGAACAGTCCAATGTCAGATTAGGGCACACTTGTCCCGGGACACTGAGACGGTCACACACAGGCACAAGTTGAAACCACAGACATCTCTCTCCTCCTCATCCTCATCCTCCGGCTCTTCATCCTCTTGTCAACTGATCCACAAAATAAGAAACAGTCACAGGCCAAGATATAGATATTTTTAAACAAAACAAAAAAGCTGCCCTTGGGTCACGCTGTCCTTCCCAGAAAAAACGGGCAGAAGATTGAAATGGCACGAACAGAAACGCCACTGTACCTCGGAGTGTCTCAGAGAGTTTAAACACACACGGTGACACTGGGAGCTCAGATCTGTGTGTGGTGTGTGTGTCCCGGAGGAGTGTATGGAGGCGGCGCTGGATTGGGTTTGATTCCCCGGCTCTTCATGTAAGAAATGAACTGGTCGGGAATCTCGGCCAGGACGTCTTTGGCCAGGCGTGCCATACTCAACACGTGGTTTCCCGTCCGGTCCATGTAATCCCGGAACGGCACAAACTGTGAGGGACGGGAAGCAGTGTGAACATTTACTCATACATTCACTAACACAGCGCTTCTTAAACTCTCGGACTCGAAGGAAACACAGATGTTCAAAGCTCCTCCTGATACTTATAGTTATTAACTGAAACTGGCAGAGTCGATATCATTAAGATTGTCAGGACAGAAATAGTAAAACTGTTTGGGAAAATATATATGAACTTTCTCCATGTTTTCTAACATGTTTTCTAACATTAAATTCATTTTAAACATTCTATTCATCAATGAATTCTGAAAACAAAAATGTATCAGTTTCCACAGAAACATTAAGCAGCAAAAACCGCTTTGATAACTTTGATAATAATAATAAGAAACACCAATAATAACTGAGCAGCAAATAATCATATTAGAATGATTTCTGAAGGATCATGTGACACTGAAGACTGGAGTAATTCAGCTTTGATCACAGGAAAAAAAATACATTTTAAAATATATTCAATTAGAAAACAGTTATTTTACACTGTAATAATATTTCACAATATTACAATATTTCATTATATTTTTGATCAAAAAAGAGACTTATTTTTAAAATATTTGTATTATTCCAAATGTTTCAGTAGTAGTATATTATTTCCATTTACATCTTAATTGTATGATTTTAGCAATTTAATTAAGTGTGATTATTTTAATATATTAATATGAATTCTACAAATAAATAAATAAATAAATATTAAATATAAAAATTAATAATTTATTAAATGAATAATATTAAATAATTTATTAATATATTAATTTAATTAATTTTAAAGGGTTAGTTCACCCAAAATGAAAATTCTATCATCGTTTACTTACCCTCAAGTTGTTCCAAACCTCTATGTGTTTATTTGTTCTGCTGAACACAAAGGAAGATATTTGGAAGAAAACAGATCTCATTCCCCATTGACTACCATAGTAGGTATTTTTTCCTACTATGGTAGTCAATGGGGAATGAGATCTGTTTTCTTTCAAATATCTTCCTTTGTGTTCAGCAGAACAAATAAACACATAGAGGTTTGGAACAACTTGAGGGTAAGTAAACGATGATAGAATTTTCATTTTTTGGTGAACTAACCCTTTAAGTCATTTTACAGTTCACTTGGAATTTTGCTGACGCAACCGCTACACTAATACTTCCATCCACCATCCACAGTTATTCATCCATCCCTCCATTGTTGCCCCATAATCCATTGCTCCATTTATTCATGCATCTATGAATGGATTGGATGGGTGGGTGGATTGGATGGATGATAGATGGATGGATGCATTTTCATCTTCAAACCAATCATCCCCCATTCATTCAATCATCAATGTGTAATACTTCCTTCCTAGATTCAACATCTATCCCCGATTTATTCATCCATCCATCAGAAAAATCCTTCCCCATCCAACTGTCATCCATCCACCCATCCAATCTAATCCATCCACCCATCCAATCTAATCCATCCATCCATCCATTCACCCATCCATCCACCCAATCCATCCACCCATCCATCCATCCAATCTAATCCATCCACTCCATCCATCCATCCAATCCATCCATCCATCCATCCACCCATCCAATCCATCCATCCACCCATCCAATCTAATCCATCCACCCATCCAATCTAATCCATCGAACCCATCCATCCATCCAATCTATCCACCCATCCATCCATCCAATCTAATCCATCCACTCCATCCATCCATCCATCCATCCATCCAATCTAATCCATCCACTCCATCCATCCATCCATCCAATCCATCCATCCACCCATCCAATCCGTCCATCCATCCATCCACCCATCCAATCCATCCATCCACCCATCCAATCTAATCCATCCACCCATCCATCCATCCAATCTATCCACCCATCCATCCATCCAATCTAATCCATCCACTCCATCCATCCATCCATCCATCCATCCATCCATCCATCCATCCATCCATCCATCCAATCTAATCCATCCACTCCATCCATCCATCCATCCATCCAATCCATCCATCCACCCATCCAATCCGTCCATCCATCCATCCACCCATCCAATCCATCCATCCACCCATCCAATCTAATCCATCCACCCATCCAATCTAATCCATCCATCCATCCATTCACCCATCCATCCACCCAATCCATCCACCCATCCATCCATCCATCCATCCAATCTAATCCATCCACTCCATCCATCCATCCATCCAATCTAATCCATCCACTCCATCCATCCATCCATCCAATCCATCCATCCACCCATCCAATCCATCCATCCATCCATCCACCCATCCAATCCATCTATCCACCCATCCAATCTAATCCATCCACCCATCCAATCTAATCCATCCATCCATCCATTCACCCATCCATCCACCCAATCCATCCATCCATCCATCCATCCAATCTAATCCATCCACTCCATCCATCCATCCATCCATCCAATCCATCCATCCATCCACCCATCCAATCCATCCATCCATCCATCCATCCATCCATCCACCCATCCAATCTATCCATCCATCCATCCATCCAATCTATCCATCCAATCTATCCAATCCATCCATCCATCCATCCACCCATCCAATCTATCCATCCATCCATCCATCCAATCTATCCATCCAATCTATCCAATCCATCCATCCATCCATCCATCCATCCATCCATCCAATCTAATCCATCCACTCCATCCATCCATCCATCCATCCAATCCATCCATCCATCCACCCATCCAATCCATCCATCCACCCATCCAATCCATCCATCCACCCATCCAATCCAATCCATCCATCCATCCATCCACCCATCCAATCCATCCATCCACCCATCCAATCTATCTATCCATCCATCCATCCATCCATCCATCCATCCATCCATCCATCCATCCATCCATCCATCCATCCATCCATCACATCATCTCTTCTCTGGTATCCTTTCGTCCAGCATAAAAGAAATAAAAAAACTCGACGAGAGTGAGTTCTCTTCAGTTTTCTAGCTGTCTGTGACTCAGTAGCCAGATATATTCTTATTACTACTAATGACAGGTTGCATTCACAGGGGACCTGCATAGTGAATTGCTTTATAATAATATGGGTTATGGTGTGGAGCGGTTACACGAGGGCTCAACTCCACAGTGACTGAATTAGTAATTAAAATTCTCATGCTTAATGGATTTGATTGCTGAAAGAAAGAGACAAAGGGCGACAAGTCACAGCTATTAAAAACCCCAACGTTAACATAACATGCTTGCAGTTTAAACAAGCTTAAAAAACATAGATTGCTCCTGGTGTCACCTGGACAATGTCTCGCTCTGCTAATTTCCCTCTTGAGGAGATCCTGATGTCATCACCATCCAACTCAACCATCGCTGTGGGAAAAGACAGGAAGTTTAAGGAAATCATTGGACTTGCGTTCATGCATTTCATTCATGTGAATGATTCAATGTTACACTTTATTTTCATGAGGACAAAGGTAATGGTTTTGGAATAACACAAAAGTATGTAAATAAATACATTTTTGGGTGAACGTTTCCTGTTATTGTGTGCATAGTGATGAATTCAGTTGTAAAGTTCATTTCAGGTGTCTCAAAACTACTAGGGCCATCATTTCCTTCATCATCGACACCAGCTGAATGTAATTGGTCTGTGTAACTAGAATGCACAGAGAGATTTCCATTACAGACTCCTCAAACAACAGGCTCTCTCCACATGACCCGCTCACCTCATCCGATGGGAGCTCATCTTCCAGGATCTGGTTATTCTTGGAGGAAGCTCTATTTCAATATTGATTAAAGTCTCTCTCAACTTCCCAAGTCGTCCAACGGATCATTACATGCCCCGGCATGATAGTATGTGCTTATTTCCCTTGCAATATATCTGATGTGTGTGCAGTACATGCTAATCGTCATTAGCCCACACCAGGCGTCTTTAAACGATCTCCTGATTACATGTACTGCACACACAGCTCTGAACGAGAACAACTACTGTGGGAATTGCTATTGGAGCACGCACTTGACTATTCGCTATAGACACAACTTTTGAGGCACTCAGCTGGGGTTAAGTAATGAAAGAGTTGAGTTATTGAGCTTTTTTTTTTAATAATGCATGGGGGGAAAAATCATTAAATGTTGATTGTTTTTCTATAAAGTAAAAGAAACTAGAGCTCTCCAATGATTGAAAAATAATTAAATGAATTACATGACAAGGTGATTAGTTAATAAAGATGAATTAAAATAATAATAATTTAAAGTCATCATATTACTGCGGGGAGACCAGTTTATAATTACATTTTTTTTATATATATAATTGATTGTACTAAACTAATAGCTAGATCTAATTGACGGCCCTTAAAGAAACACTTACCATCAAATTCAGCCTGTCCGACTCCGACAATAATGATGGACATGGGAAGCTTGGCAGCCTGATGGCAAAAAACACACATTTACATGCCTTTTTAAAAGATACATTAGGCCTTGTTTATCATACACAAGCAGAATTAATAAAATAAATGTTTAATAAGTAAAATAGATAGATAGATAGACAAATCGATAGAATTATAGATAGATAGACAGACTGATAGATAGCAATAAGTCCATAATTTAGATTTTAAATTGTGCAGCGCATAACATTCTAAATGTAAAAAATGGCAATAAACCATAAAAAGCTAAGTATTATGTGTGAAAACATGAGTGGTATGCAAGATACAGATATATGTAATAACCAGGGATGTGATTGTGCGAGTGAAAAAAGCAGGAACATTTTTTAAGACCCAGCGTGAAGCACTTTTTGCTTTTTAAACACCTAAATCAGTAATTTACTGAACAAACAACCAGGAACTGTGAAGAGTGACGCATGTAAATATATTTAACAGCTATAATTTATTTCTGGCAAAACAGGATGTCTTAACTTATCTTTGGGGAAAATGTAGAGCGATAAATTCTGTATTTCTGTGAATAAAACCACTGTGCTTCCAATACCGATCAATATCATTCAGTAAATATAATTCCACTCAAACTTCTACAATAGGAATAGGCAACATACAAATGTTTTTGTGTTTTGGGAATCTGCATATCATATTCTGGCTACAGATAAAACAACCTATGAACCATTAATTAGGCTATATAATGCAATTTGAGCTTGATTTTGGTAAAATGTTAATAATATAATGACACGTGCAAGTGTCTGACCACACATAAAGACACTATATCAAGTTTAATTTTTTATTTAATTTTTTTTTTTTTTTCAGAAAACTAGAGATTTTGGACATATGGACAGCTGAGGTATTCAAAGACTTGTTTAAATGATGTAGACTGCTGAATGCCAACGGAATTTCTAATAATAGAAAGGCAAAAGCCATAATACTTTTTCATATAATATTCACTCTCTTTCTTTAGCGGTTCTGTCTAATATTTTTTTTTTTGAACTGTTAAACAAAGACAGTAAACTAAACCCTAACACTCAAAATAAATAATTGGTTTGAGTAGGGCCAACTTAAATTATACAAATTAGTTAAATCAAATTAACTTTTATGAGTATTTAGAACTTTCTTTTTCTTTCAAGTTCACAGAACTGATATCATTTAAGTAAACTGAACTGTTTCATTGTTTTGAGTTTTATTACATTTTTTATTTTAATTTAGACGAACTTAAGTTTAACTGAAACTGGGCTGGGATTTCTATTTCCCAGCATGCTTTGCCAATGACCATCGAATGGGAGAGTAAATGTTAAGTGTAATATCATGGTTTTTTTTTTGTGCAAGATTAATGTTAAGTGGGAAATTAGTGACTAATGTTAAGCTAATTTAAAATAATTTCTGTTAATGTTGATTTCAGGAGAGTTACCATCATGGTGACAAGTGGTGCATTAAGCTTTTGAGTTTTGTTTGAGAACGATGTTAAAAGCTTTATATTTTGACAGCAAGTATCATGCTCTTGTAGACATTAGCAAATAAGCAAGTTCACATTTATTGAACTAGCATGTTATAGCTAGTTAATTTTATACTAATATAAATGTTCACTTTGCGGTTTTTGAATATGTTAAATTAGATGTATGAATTAGTTTACTCAAATATTTCAAGTTAAGATCAAGTAGAATCTATGAGTAAAAAATAAAAATCTGCCAGTTCTTATTCAACTTATTCAGGTTTTCAGTGTATGAAGACAGAGAATGAAAGCTTCAGTGCAACTGTGCTCAGGCCAAACAGAAAAACTGAAAATAAAAAATGCTAAATATCCATCCAATTGAGTGTTCCCGACCATGGCATCCGCTACATGTCATAGTCAGGAACACTCAGCTGGATTCGTTATCAGTGTGGCCTAGTGTTGTAGTTCTCGAGACCACTTTTTGATGGTCTCGGTCTCCTCTCGGACTCGACCGCATTTGGTCTCGGTCTTGTCTCGGTCTCGGACATTGAGGACTCGCAATTTTTTTTCAAGACCAGTCAAGACCATAACTGTGAAAATATCACCAAATTGCCAGTATATTGTCTTGTTTTTTTGTTAACATCCTTGCTTTTATTGGATGTAAAACGATCGATGTGTAATGTAGACGAACTGCTGCGCGTGTGACAGAGAGAGAGAGAGCGAGAGCGAGAGAGCGCCCGGTCGCGGGCGCGCGCGCACCTTTTCTCTTCTGAGCCAGATTCACCGTCTCCTAAGCGCTGTCTTGCATGGCACATATTAATAAAAATAAATCGACACGATGGTAAAAGATCGGAAGACCATAGTTTCATCTGGAGCATTCGGATATTTTTTCCTGAATTACCGATGTTTGTGAATTGTGCTTAAATACGTTTAAAAAAGGATTGTTGTAAAACAACATAACTTTATGTAGCCTATCGTTTATAAAAGGCGGAGAAAAGTGAAGACTTTAGTGAGAACAATGAATATTGTTTTGCATACTGTACTAAATGAAGTCACCCAGAGTATTGAATACGTTTATTAAACTGAGTGTTTAAACTGGCTATGTTTTTGTCTGGGAATGTGAATCTTTCAGTCATTGAGCACGCCCTTTGATCAGTTTCACAATTTTATTGTGTCATGTAGTGTGGGGCGCTGGACTTGGCTTGGCTCGGTCTCGCCCCCCTCGGTCTTGTCTCGATTGGTCTGGCCCCTAAAAGCTCCGGTCTTGTCTTGGTCTCGATACGACTCTGTCTTGGTCTGTCCTGGTCTGGGTAGTGGTCTGACTACAACACTAGTGTGGCCATTCAGAAACTAACTAAAGAATACATTCCTGTTGTGGTTCTGTATTACTTATGACACAAGCACAAATAAAAGACAGGAACTAACAAATGCATTCAATCAGCAAATCATTAAATGCAACAATGTGTGGGCTATTCCAGCGGTGGACCAGAAGCTGTAGAAGTTCTAGAGGGAGGGAGGCGGCGCCGAGCTGATGCCATGGCAACCCGCTTCCCTAGCAACCTCATCCCCCTCCCATACAGACACTTCATCGTGGATAATTGAAAATTAAGGCAAACATTCATCATCCTACACAGCACACCATGACGTTTTGCATCATTTATGTGCTTATTTGATTAGGTATATGTTCAGGGTGACTATTTGCACAGAGGTCTAAATATCACAGCTTTTACACCTCAACACCAGACGCAATCACTCTGAACCCATTTAGCTCTGTGCAGGGGGAAAATAAAGCAGAAAAGTGCGGAAAACAATACTTTGAAGAGTGAGCAGAGTACACTCTCCTCAGAGATGTTAATTATAGTAAAATTACAGCTAAACATGACAAACATAGTTATTAGCTTGTTAGGATAGCATGGCCGATGAAAGTGCATCTCAGCGTCTTATGCTACGCCGTTTTCTTACACAATTTCGCCGACTTCTTACACACTGAGAAGTCCAAAACAAAAGTGCACTTTAAATACCAATGATGCGTTGTATTAACCGAAAGCAAATTGGGGATATAGGACACTTCATAGGCTATACTGAACTGTTTAGCGGAGAGATCGCTGAATGATAAATACATTAACTCATACAACACTGCAAGACATGTTATGATCATAGTCATGCAACTGATGTTTTACTCATCAAAATAATTTAAGCAATTTAAATAAGTTATACAAGATTAAACAGATTTTAAGTCGTTTAAAAAATTAAGTTGAATGACTTGTATAACCAATTGATTCTCTTGATTCACAATTCTACTCAGTTTTTAGTTGAAATAGGTGAAAAGAAAGTGATGTGTATTGTGTGTCAGAGTGTGACGTTCACTCTGAACTCGCAACACTATTTGCTCTGGTTCCTTCGAGATTTTCATGTGCACTGTAAAAAAAAAAAGTTGGATTAACTTAAAAAAGTAAGTTACCTGTTGCTTAAAATTTTTAGTTATTGAAATTAAAACTTTGAGTTAATACAACAAAGGAGATTGGTTTAATAAATAGAAACTCAAAATATTATGTTATCTGAACTACATTAATTATCTAAGTTGATTTGACAAAATATAAAAAGTTGTGATAACAAATCATTAAAATAATTTTTTACAGTGTGGGGTTTTTTCGATTTATGTGTAAAATAAAGCCTGTGGTAAACACAACTTGACTATACTTTGACATTTTGTTCACACACCCATAAGCCCCTTTCACACACACACAGTCTTTACTGGTAATTTCATGTGTGAACAGGACCTTTTCAAAAATACCAGTAAATTGGTTTGCCCAACTTACCAGCAAGGAAAGTTGTAACATTACCATTAAATTATCGGTAATGTGCTCTGTGTGAACGTGGAATGAAGATTACCGGTATGATCACGTACGAGGTCAGAACGAGATGACGTAAAAGCCTGCTTTGGGCCAATCATAAAGACTTATGAAGATGATGTGATTATTGAATCACATTATTGAAAATGTGAATGTTGAAGCAGCTATGTTTATTTTTTGAAACCGTATGTTTTTAATAAGTAACTAAAACACTTTGGGGGGTGAGTGTGTGCAGTGTAAAAGTATCGTCAAGTTATGTTTACCAAAGCTTTATAAAAAAAAATATAAAAAAAAAAACGTATAAAAAATCTTTACCACAATTGAGTGGCAAACCCAGGCCGAATACATTGTCATTTAGACCACAGTGCCAAAGGTATATGTACAAAACATGTCATCACTGCTGCAAACACCCAACGGGTCTACAGGTGAGCTGCAATAAAATGCGGTGATGGACACGATATGAACAGGAAGGCAGTGTAGTAGAAAACGAGTAGGTGTTAAATGGTCAGGAGTCAAGAGTGTGTGTGTGTGTGTACGGGAAACAATCCTTTCAGCGGAGATCTGAATGAACTGCAGTCGCTGAAGGAGTTTTTCAGGGACACCAAATAAAAGAGAATTGCAATAATCAATCTGTGGTGTTACCAGAGCATGAATGAGGACTTGAGACTGAGAAAGTGAGGAACAGAGTCTAGCAATATTACATAAATGAAAAAATGATATGCAATATGTGAAATATTATTGATTGAGCCCAAAGAGAGCAAGCCATCAAAAATAACAAGGTATTTCACTTGGGTTGAAATACTAACGGGACAGTTGTCAATAAGCAGAGTAAAAAATGGTGATTTAGATAACCATAGACCCAATAAATCAGGGAAAATAATTAGTTTCTAATATCCTGCAAACATTTAAGTAGTGAATGGAAATGTACACATTTACTTAATATTAGAAATAATAATAAATGTATTTAACTTTCGTAACTGATCAAATGTATTGTTTAAGTATAATGTTAAATTTAATGTTGGACTGTGTTACATCTGTATTACATTACATTTTAAACTTCTGATGGTAGGCCTAAATGTAAAAATATTTGGGAAGACCTGTAAGTTGACTAATGTTTGTACGGAGACGTGTTGCATTTACTGGAGAAAGGGAAATCTACTCTTGGTTCTTGGTAGGCGGTTTGAATGTCTTTGGATTGAATTCTTTTTCAGTTCATTTTACAGATCAACGAGCAATTAACTTTACTTAAAGTGCACCAAAATTATGCTTTTTTATTGTTCAAAATTAACTAAATTTAAATAAAGAGTCAATACTTTTTTTTTATTACTTTTTTTTTTTTTTTTTACTTTTTTTGAATACACCATCTATCCTTTTGTCTTACAATAATTCACTATGGTAAACCTTTTATAAGTGTTTATTTTATTTTATAGTGTTTTATAGTTTCTCACGAAATTGCGTACTTATGTCATTCGTCCTTGTGTGTCTCGTCATATCTGTAAACAGAGAAAATCGGCTTGGTTTTCAGAGCGAGAACAGGGATTTCTCAACAGGTGAGTGATGCATTTTCTTGAACAGGTAAAAGTGTCATATATCTCTCTGACAGAGTTGATTGTAAAGCATCATCAATTGTGAAGCTCATTTCATTATAGTAGTTGTAGCACTGTGCTGGAATTTATTCAAGTGTGTCTATTAATGAGTAAAACTACAGTAACGTTTTCAGCTGTCAGCTTGAGATCCTTTACATCTAAACTGGTTATATATCCTAAGCTTAAGAGTTAAGAAGTGAATGTTTTATGAGCAATAAGATAAAAATATTCATCCGCACAGTCACGCAGAGCCATGCAAAGCACAAACCAGAAAAACCAAATCAATGTTCTTCCTCAAAATGCATGCAGTTTTGTTTTTTGCAAGATACATAGTGTACCTTTAATTATTTTTCCAAACTTAATGTGTACTTGCATGTGGCACTTTCAGACTGTTTGGATCTTACTGTATGTGTAAGAATAAGCAAATAAAAACCCACAAAAGCATGTCTGACCATTTTCAAGCTGTACTTCCTGTGATGGCAGTCCAAAATAATAACACAATTTCCCATTGAGATGTTCTGTAGTAAAATCCGTCCCGTTGCTCTTCTATTTTGTTCAGAGACCAAACCTTAATTTCTCGGTCCGAAACCATACAACAAATAGACTGTTATTGACAGAGAGTGCAAAGCGTTTCCATCTTCTGCAATCTTAAATGATCAGTGCTGAGCTTATGACAGTCCTGTCATGCCTGCATGCCATAAATGAGAGGCAGGGCACCATGAATAATTGAAGTTGGTTGCCCCATTTGTGTCATTGTCTTCAGTCATGATTGACAGGACAGATTTGAAGTAATGAGAAAACAAAACAGTCTCTTAGTTCACCATAGTTTCCTTGACAACAGCTCTTCAACGTCACACGCATCCCCAAACTCCCACGCCAACATATATGAACACAGAAACTCACAAATCACCTGCTCCGTGTTTCTTTACAACAAAAGCGGCACGCTCACACGCTGACAGCATTATTATTTGGTCTGGCGAGAATGCTAATGTAATGTCATCAGTGCCCAGCTGCTGTGGGAAATGATCATTACGCCGGTAAAGAAAAGACATGGTTTGGATAATTAAATTGGCTTTTGGACATTAAAAGAACAGTTTGGCCAATAATTCTCTCATTATATCTACTCACCCTCATGTCGTTCCAAAACCATTTGCTATTTTTTCCCCCTCTGGAACACAAAAGGAGAATTTATGAAGAATCTTCTGAAGATTTTCAATTTAAGGTGTTGTATGTAACTTTTTCACTCTTCTAAAGCATAAAAATACAAGTTCACATTATTGTTTCTCTGAAAAACATTTCTAAAACCAGTTATTTTACTTTTAAATGTGCATTCCGTGTTGGAATGTGTGTTGTTTGTTTTGGACTCCGCCCACTGCCAGTTCAGCCAATAGTATTTCGACATCACCGAATGCCAGTTGGCAGGAAAAACAGCGTAATGCAGCCAGCAAACAAACTGGGTCAGAAATTGCAGATTCTACCCAACCTAAAAAGCCTTGATATCCATCTAAAAATCTCTATGAACGAGAGCATATTAAAACGCAGATAAATCAACTTACAGTGTGTACTGGTGCTTTTCCACTTCACAGTACCAGCTCGACTCGACTCACCTCGCCTCGGCTCGCGTTTGTTTGGTTTTCCACTGTGTAAAAGTTGTACCTGTACCTGCTTTCGGGATACTTTTTTTCGTATCACCTCCGGCGAGGTTCTGAGCGAGCTGAGGCGATACTAAAATGTGACGTGAAAACAATGCAGACTGCTGATTGGTCAAAGGCTGCATTTACACTGCAGGTCTTGATGCCCAAATCCGATTTTCTGACTATATCCATTTTTTGACGACCCGCTTACATCATCTTTTAAAAGTGACCCGTATCCGATTTTTGCATTTACATTATGCACTGCTGAAACTATCAAATGTAGATGTTCTGACCCGGAAAAGGAAGTAAAACAGCACGAAATACAATGGATGCAGATGCGAATAAAATTACCCAGTGTTTTGCTTTCGCTTTGTATATTTGTTTTTTTAAGCTTTGTATCTTATGGTGGCTCTGTAGCCACGAGCGCTTAAAACCGTGCCTCCCCATATCTCGTGAAATGTCTTCAAACACGGATTTATTTCTGTAACAACCCTGCATTTTTGCGTGCACTGTCTCTTCGCCCCAAACACTTAAAAGCCTCTGCATCGCTCCACTGTGTGTATCCTTCTCCCTCGCACCTATAATAAGTCATGTGATCTCAGTTGGTGGTGTCCCCCTGAGTTGACGTCACTTTTTTAATGACGTACGACTCGCATTTACTGGGGAATACCCGATTTGTCTGCTTACATGGCACACGCAAAGCATATATCCGATTCATATCCGATTTATTACCACATATGAGTGAGGCCTGGATCCGATCTGAGAAAATCGGAATCCATGCGTTTTTTTCCTGCTTACACGTTCATGGGTCATATCCGATCTGTGCCACATGATAGGAAAAAATCGGATTTGGGTCACTTGAACCATGCAGTGTAAATGGGGCCAAAGAGAATCGTCACTATTCACTGCGTCATCATTGCATGCGCCAGACGGAGTCTCCTGAATAACCCCGCCATTTTTAAATAGTTTGGCCAGAGATTGCGTGATATACTCATTACTACTATTAAAACAGCATACACTCGATCTGTGTGTGTGTGTGGGTAGCGGGTGTGTGACGCGTAGAAGATTATGTCACGGCAGTTTCCTGTGGTGTCGCTATGACGAGCAGGTACTATTGTGGAGGTACTATCTGTAATGGAAAACGGAGCGAAAAGCGAGCCGAGTTGAGGCGAGGCGAGTCGAGTTGAGCTGGTACTGGTAATGGAAAAGCGCCAATAAGTCTCTTCGGCTTTCATTGTCAATTGCGCTCGTTCCTGTTGCGTGTCCTGAAACTGGCAACCCGCACGTGCGTCGAGTCTGAGGAGGAGAAGGCTGGGGAAACAACGATCTCCGATATTTAGAATTTTGACTGCAGTTCCTATTTCAACCACTAGCTCATTCTTACAGACTGCACCTTTAACTTGAGACCTGATTAACGTGACATCGGTTGGCTTAGTTTGGCAGACACACAGCAGCTCGTGGGGAGGAACGCAGCTAAAGCTTGGAGAACAGCTTGGAAAAAAGTTGCCCACAATGCTAGGAATTTGTGAATGAGTGGAAACAATCCCCAAAACTGCCATGAAACACCCTCTCTTTCAACAATATGCACATAGCTCTATTAATAATCTCATAGTAGTTTAACTATCAATATTCTGTTCAAAGTAAACCCATTAACATGTTTGAATCATTTGGGTGAATTAATAATGACAGAATTTTAAATTCTGGCCAAACTATTGCTTTAAGCTAAGCATTCAGGTCTTCTGTACTGTAGATGAGGAAAATGCACCATATGACAGACAGTTTGAGGCTAAACTAATGATGCCCATGCTGTAACGAAGGGTAGAAATAGCAGGATGGAGTCAGAAGTGGCATGAAATATTGTCAGGGTGTGACTGAGGACAGGAACTTCTATTAAGACTCTCATCAGTCACACAGCGAGCGGGCGGTTCAGTCTGACAAAGAGCTGTCTAATTGATGAATCCCGCCGTCCTTCATGTTACACGTCATATCTGATTGGCGGATGATGGACCTCTGCCAGCGCTCGAGCATCCTGAGTGGCTTATCATTCCAAGACTGCCCACGTCCAACATGACAAATGAATGTGCTTCTAATGTTGTTGTTTCTCATTATCATCCTCCGATTACCCCTTACCCGTGCATATTGTTATTTGTAATTACCGTGTCAAATAAAAAAAGGCTGCATGTCTTCAGCTGACAGATGGGAGGATTTCAGCTTTCAATGCTAATTATCTAAGACTGAAAATGAATATGCACGGCTCATTAGTCTGCCAGAACCACAGCATTTTAGACTTAAAGGAATCATTCACTCAAAATGAACACTCTTTCGTTTCTGCATGCTGCTATTTTTTTGTTTTTGTTTTGTTGGTGGAACACAAAATATTAGATAATAGTTCTAGTGTGCTGCAACTAAATGTGAGGTGCTAGTTTGCATATTTAAAATAGGAAATTATATTTGAGAACTGCATCGGATGTAATCACTTAACTATAGAAGTCTTGAAATATAGTGAATAAGTCATATGGACTACGGTACTTTAAAGGGGCTATATTGTCTATGAAAGCCTGAGGACTGACGTTTTTGCTGGGAAAATTGGATTTTCCTTGAGCGCTCCTGAGAGCCTCTCTTCCATTCAATGACAGAGGAAATAAATGCATATGCGATGTTCGGGATAGCGAATTCTCTACTGTATGTGTTATGCAAAGAAAAGGGTTTAATTCAGACTATAGTCTCACATAGTCAGATATAGTCTATAGTCACAAATATACTTTATAGTCAAACTTTAATAAGATAATGGTGAATTGCAGAGCAAACATATCCACATTGATGATTAGATGCTTTCTTAAAGGGATAGTTCACCCAAAAATGAAAACGTCTCAGGTTACTATTGTAACCATAGTTCCCTGAGAAACAGGGAACGAGACGATGCGTCGAACGACACGGTGGGAACGCCTCTTGCGTGATTGCGTCTGAAGCATCTATGCCAACTAGTCCAATGGAATGAGAGAATGAGCGTCACGGGCGGGTGACGTCATGAACCAGGAAAGGATAAGAGCACTTCCGCTGCTCGCCGGCATTTAGCTTCGACAGTTGCCGAAGCAAGCCGATAGCAGGGACGCAGGAAGTATGGCAGGGGGACGCATCGTCTCGTTCCCTGTTTCTCAGGGAACTATGGTTACAATAGTAACCTGAGACGTTCCCTTTATCGAAAAAGGGAACTTCGAGATGCGTCGAACGACACGGTGGGAACGAGAATACCCAACCCGCCATAATTACAAGTACCTGAGTGTCAGTCTGTTGATCTAAGCACTCAGCACCTGAGAACCTGGGGTATCCAGGTCCAAACTGTAAAATCTCACGAATGTGAGCGGAGAGGACCAGCCCGCCGCATCACAAACATCTTGAAGAGATACCCCCTGCAATATGGCTTAGAAGCCGCCATACTCCTGGTCGAGTGGGCTCGGACCACCAAAGGACAAGGCTGGCCCGAGTACTCGTATGCCAGTGAAATAGCCTCGACTATCCACTTACTGACTGTCTGTTTGGAAGCAGGAAGACCTTTCTTAGGTGATCCAAAGCAAATCAGTAATTGGTCGGACTTTCTGATTGAGGATGTCCGATGTACATATGTGTCCAATGCTCGCACTGGACACAACAGGTGCAGTCTTTCCTGGTCCGCAAATGGAGGAGGACAGAAAGCCTGCAGCACAATAGGCCTCGGAGTCAAGGTTGGAACCTTAGGGACGTATCCCTGTTTTGGGTATAGGAACGCCTTGACCACCCCCGGTGCAAATTCAAGGCAGGTGGGGGAGACCGAAAGAGCCTGAAGGTCGCCAACTCTCTTTAGGGACGAAATAGCTAGCAGAAAGATAGTCTTGAAAGTCAGGAACTTTTCTGAGACCGAATCTAAGGGCTCGAATGGGGCCCTAGACAGGCCTTCTAGAACTATAGTCAAATCCCAAGCTGGCACCTTAGTGCGGATTGCAGGCCTCAGCCTCAAAGTGCCACGAAGGAAACGTGTAATCAGGGGGTCTCGACCCAAAGATATACCTCCCACCATAGTATGGTAAGCCGCAATGGCTGCCACGTAAACTTTTAGTGTGGAAGGACAAAGACCTGACACAAAGCGCTCCTGCAGGAACTCGAGTACTGTGTTGACAGAACAGTTAACTGGATCCCACTGGTGTCGGTGACACCATAAGGAGAAACTCTCCATTTAAGCGCATAAAGTTTCCTCGTAGCTGGAGCTCTGGAGCTTAGGATGGTCTCAACAGCCTCAGCTGAAAGACCACTATCTATAAGTTGGGCCCCCTCAGAGGCCAAACCCAAAGATTCCACATGTCTGGTCGAGGGTGAAATATTGTGCCCCCGGCCTGAGACAGAAGGTCCCTCCTCAAAGGGATCTCCAATGGAGGCCCGTCTAGCAGAAGGATCAGGTCCGCAAACCAGATCCGACTTGGCCAGCGTGGTGCTACTAGCAGTAGGCTTATTCCATACCGACGGACCCGCTCCAGAACTCCTGGGAGCAGAGCAACAGGGGGAAAGGCGTACAGACGTAGCCTCGGCCACGTCTGCACCATGGCGTCCAGCCCCAGGGGGGCTGGGTGGGTCAGAGAATACCAGAGAGGACAGTGCGTCGTGTTCTGAGACGCGAACAGATCCACCTCTGCCTGACCATATGCCTCCCAGATTTTCTCCACCGCCTCGGGGTGGAGTCTCCAATCCCCTGGCCTCAGCTCCTGCCTCGACAGGATGTCTGCTCCTATATTCTGGTCCCCAGGAATATACACTGCCCTCAGGGAGAGTACCTTCCCCAGAGACCACAGGAGGATCTGGTGCGCCAGTTTGCAAAGCGGACGCGAGCGCAGACCCCCCTGGCGGTTCAGATAAGAGACCACTGATGTGTTGTCTGTTCGAACGAGCACATGATGGCCTCTTAGGTCCGGAAGGAAATGTCTCAACGCATTGAAGACGGCCATCATCTCCAGGCAATTTATGTGCCACGAAAGATGATGGCTTTTCCACAGACCCTGAACCGAGCGGCCTTCCATTACCGCTCCCCAGCCGGTGAGGGAAGCATCTGTCGAGATCACAACTCGATGGCAAAGAGCTCCCAACACCGGACCCTGGGTTAAGAACCAGTGTTTACTACATATAACTAAGGCACGAAAGCATCGCCGCGTGACCTTGATATGCAAGTGGGTTTCCCCTCGGGGAGAACCCTCTGGTCCTGAGCCAGCACTGTAAAGGTCTCATATACAGCATGCCAAAAGGAATTCCGTTGGACACTGCTGCCAGTAGACCCAACAGTCTCTCGAACTGTTTACAATGCGTGACTGGTTTTGGGTTAAGAACCAGTGTTTACTACATATAACTAAGGCACGAAAGCATCGCCGCGTGACCTTGATATGCAAAGTGGGTTTCCCCTCGGGGAGAACCCTCTGGTCCTGAGCCAGCGCTGTAAAGGTCTCATGTACAGCATGCCAAAAGGAATTCCGTTGGACGCTGCTGCAACAAGACCCGACAGTCTCCTGAACTGTTTTACAGTGCGTGACTGGCCTAGCCTCAGCTCTTCTGTAGCTGTTAGGATACTAAATCCCGTACCACACCAAGGAAAGTGGTTCTCAATACTGGAGAAAGCACACTCTTCTTGGTATTGAGCCTCAACCCCAACATCTGCATATGAGCGAGAACGACACCTCGGTGCCGAACCGCCAACTGCTCTGATTCCGCTAGAATCAGCCAGTCGTCGATATAATTCAGAATGCGAACGGGTGACAAAGCTAGGCCGAAAGGAAGAACCCGATATTGGTATTCTTTGCCCCTGAAAGAAAACCATAGGAACTTCCTGTGCTGAGGGAGGATGGAGATATGGAAGTATGCATCCTTTAGATCTATCGTGACAAACCAGTCCTCGGATCTGATTTGGGTCACGATCTGTTTGAGGGTCAGCTATCTTGAACTTTAGTTTCCGTACTGACCGAATTAACAGGCGAAGATCTAAAAAAGGAACGCAACCCTCCATCCTTTTTTGGAACAATAAAATAATGGCTGTAAAAACCCGACTCTCTGACGGGTGAGTACACCTGTTCTATAGCTTCTTTTGCTAACAGGGCCTTTACTTCTTGTTCCATTACCAGAGCCTGCTCGGGATGCACCACTGTGGGCAGCACCCCGCTGTAATGAGGAGGACGAGAGCCAAACTGGATTCTGTATCCTCTCTCTACAATCTGCAGGACCCAATGAGAAATATTCGGCAGAAGCTTCCACGCTGCCAAAAAATTTACTAAGGGAACCAGCCTCTCGAGCTGGCCTCTGGTGTTACTGAGAGAGCCAAATCTGGAGCCTGAAACATAAAGGCAGGAACTACCTGACCTGACTACTCAAAAGCCCCCCTCAGAGGGCGCGAAACCAATGCTGTGCCGCAGCATAGCATCAGCGACTCGCTGGAGACCGCTGCGCCCTGAAGCACCGGAGGTGGCAGGGTTGGCAGGAGGGTCTCGTGAGGACCCCGAAATGGAACGGGCACCGTGTAATGAGGTGTACACCACTCCACTTCGGTCGGGGCTGTCCTCACTTTCTGTGCACATAATATGATGAACTAGACGGCTGGAGCTGCTCACGCCCAGCAGCCCCAGGGGGCTGGACACAGCGAGGGAGAAACCTTATTATATATATTTTATATATATATATATATATATATATAATGCATCACCTAACAACGAACGCATGGAATGCGTCGCCGAAGAGACGCGAAGGCTCAAATTTCACTATATCCAGAACCCCAGCAGATCGGCCTGATAAGCCTGGAGCATTATACTATAGTTTTCTATAAACATTCTCCAGCTGACCTGCTGCCGTATAAGCTTTACCCATAAAACCAAAGTAGCTATAATTAAACCTACGCGCTGCCTCGGCAAACGCGAGATCCCAGCCACAGAATCTTATTTTGCAAAGTACACTCGAAATCTAAGCGGTGCCTCGGCAAACGCGAGATCCGAGCTAGATTCTGATTACAACATTGAACCTACGCGCTGCCTCGGCAAACGCGAGATTCTTTAGTGATAGGTTTATTGAGCAAAGCAGAGGCTTTAAATGACGATGCTGGACCAGGTGAAAACAGCATTTTTCTATTTTTTTTTTTCAGCCTGGGGCATTATATCATAACCGTAATCTTTCAACCCTTGAATAAATCTTTAACACGAGGGCTGAAAGTAGTAATAAAATACGGTTTATCCCACAATTTAAATATTCAGTGTGTAAATCAGGGAAAAGGGAAGCCTCGTGGTGGAGATAATGTGATAGATGTAGGAAACGCTCGATAAGTTTTTAGGAGCGTCCCTAATCTCAGCTGGCCATTAAATATTTAATTTATTAACAGCACGGGACAAAACCTCCACCAGTTCATCATATACTGGGGAAATAGATGGCGAATCTAATTCAACAGTGTGTGTGCTTGCTTTCACTTTCAATATTCTAAAACATTTAACCTCCTCGGAGGAGAATATGAAGGAAAAAGGGCTCTCTCTCCCCGAGCGGAGAAACCGCAGAGCGTGCTTCCGACACCGGGGAGATAGAGCTGGATCTTCCGGGTAAGGAAGGAAAAAAGGCCCACGGACCCGTTTCAAACCCCTCCAAAAGAACCATCTGCGATCCCCAGGAATGCATTCCCCACGCTGCCTCGGCAAACGCGGGTCCTGGGAATCGCAAGCCTGTCACTATCATACAGAGTGACAGGCGAGAGCAGAGCATACTATTTCACAGAGTTGGAACTCAGCCCCCACCTTTTTTTCTTTCAAGGGCTGAGAAGTATGCTCTACCCCAAACAAATTAAACAAAACTCGTGTGTGTCCCCACCCGTTTAAATAAACGCGGGCAGGGAGAAACACACTGTTTGTAATTTGTTTCGCCATAACGTTTCCATACAATATTGCAACAGACAACAATAAATAGACAGAGACAGTTTTGACACAGATCGCTTGCTGAGGCAACAGAAGCTAAATGCCGGCGAGCAGCGGAAGTGCTCTTATCCTTTCCTGGTTCATGACGTCACCCGCCCGTGACGCTCATTCTCTCATTCCATTGGACTAGTTGGCATAGATGCTTCAGACGCAATCACGCAAGAGGCGTTCCCACCGTGTCGTTCGACGCATCTCGAAGTTCCCTTTTTCGATAAAGGGAACTGTCATTAATTATTCACCCTTATCCGAGAGCTTTCTGTCCCTCCATTGACAGCTACACAACACTTTGATGCTTCAAAAAGTTAATAAAAATATCGTAAAACTAATTCAAATGAGTGGGTAGGTTAAAATTTTCTGAGGAGACTCGATCGCTTTATATGATGACCAGATTGAATTTATTTATATATAAACATTCATCAACACACATCAGTTGGGGTAAAAGGAAGCTCAAGCATGTTCACTTGACGAGCAAGAACCAATAAGGTTCATTCTTTATTACGCAGCACATTTGAGCTTCTGTAAGAACCAATAAGGTTCATTCTTTATTACGCAGCACATTTGAGCTTCTGTAAGAACCAATAAGGTTCATTCTTTATTACGCAGCACATTTGAGCTTCTGTAAGAACCAATGAGCTTTGCTCTCACGTGTCAAGAAGGTACGGTTAAGCTTCTATTTATATTCGCTGATCAATGCTAACATGTGAATAAAAGCCTAAATTCAATCTGGATTGAATGGTAACTAGATGTTTGTTAACAGTATCGCTGCAAAGGTATTTCAACTTATTTTTACTTCAAAGCGAAGAACAAAGAAAGAACTTCGTCAGAAGTATATCTGGCATTAAACCACGTTCAGTCTCTTGTACGTTACGTGTGCAAGTACGAGCAATAAGTTGTTGACTGCATGTTGAACATGTCAAAGTGTTTCTGAATTCCACAAATAACCACATTATACTTTTATGTTGTTTGGTTTTGTTTAAATGGAAAAGAACTGCATACACGTTTTTAAAAAAAAAAAATATTCTCCTTTTCTGAAACATGGAAAAAAAAATACCAGCAAAGAAATAATTATGTAGCAAATGGTTTTCACATTTTTGGTAAACTATTCCTTTTGGAGACTGCAATACACTTAGACAAACGAAAAAAACGCTTAAAAACGAAAGTCCATTATTGGCATCCATGGCTCCATTAAGAGATTTTATTTTCTTAGATTTTTAAAATGTTCTACACACTAAGGGAATAATAGTTATTTTGAGAACTGTGCACTTAAAGGTTCTTTGGGGAACCAAAAAAAAGTTATTCTTTTTAAGAGTGTATGGTAAATGTATAAAAGTTTAGCTAGACATCTACAGAGGAAGCCATATTGCGAAATCCTAAATAAAGTTGACATGTGACATATAAAAAGTGAAAACAATATACTTTTTGGCTCAAACCCTTCTTTGTTAATTTATTGCTATATACGCATATGCCACACCACATGTCTACATTCACATTTCTGCTGAAACTGTAATGAGACAGCTTAGCGTCAGGATGCTGTCAGCTGTTGTGGAAAGTAAAGAGATGTTGTCGAAACACCCATAGATCAAAAAAGCCTTGCGTGGGCGAATGTCCATTCCTCTACGACCTGTTTTTAACTGAACAAGGAGGATGAGATGCAAACAGCTGCTGAGAGTAACAGCTTTTCTCATGAATGATACATGCGTCTGTCCCAGTGAATCAGAGTAGAAGAGAAAAGTAGGTCAGTGTTCCTCTGTGTTTTCTGTGAACACTTCACACACGCCGTTATGAAACTCTGAGTCTGAACATAATGCATGCCGCTCAGGACCACCCAAAGCGGGGGATCTATAAAAATGTGTAGGACAGTGGTCCACCTGGACGTGTTAACAGACCTCCTACACTGAATTTCCAAGCAATATTACGATGAGTTTTAGAGTTGATTTAGCACTTGTGAACATTGTTCACCATCATAGATGAGAAGAAAGCAAAGCACATATTGTGGTAGAACTTTATATAGCATTTCATTTCTTACACATTTCCCCTAACATGCATTTGTATAAAAGAGACTGCATCAAAATATACCATTCACAGAAATGTGAATGACAATTTCTTTCAGTTCCCTATCAGTGAGTCACTCTTTACGTACAACGTGACCGACAAATAGGAATTTCGCTAGAGAGGCCAATCTACTTCGAATGAAACTAAATGAGCGTACACATAAATGAGCACATTGGTGTACAATCGTTTGCATCAGCTGTTCGGCCATGCAGTGTGGGTATATAATAAGAAGAAGGTGCGATTGTACATCAGCTTTTTGCTTCGGAGCCAAGCATTTCGATGCTGTGTAATATATACTGAAAGAAGAGTGTTACGAGAACGAGCGAGCTCAATGGGACCTCTCCAGTCTAGTGCGGGAGCGTGGTCAAACTCTTTCTCTCTCTCTCTCTCTCTCTCTCTCTCTCTCTCTCTCTCTCTCTCTCTCTCTCTCTCTCTCTCTCTCTCTCTCTCTCTCTCTCTCTCTCCTTTCCCATGCGCTGAAAGGCCGTTCTTACGGCTGGTAAGATCGCCAGTGAGAGAGACAGCGCACGACAGGTGCACATTCCTGTCTGTGTTCGCTGCGACCGTTCCCCTGCGTACTTCAGCACTAAGGAGAGCAGTCCCTAAAAGAGCTTACACGGATAGAGCGCGTCTTTTTAAAGATGTTACTCTACCTGTGTGTTTCTGGATGAGTTTCAGCAGTCTCCACCTAAGCGTGCCGAGGAGCCAGTCGCAGGCAGGCCACCCGTCCATCCAAGCCCCCACCAAGAGGGGTGGCAAAGCCAGGGGTAAGCGGACCTAGGACGGGCATTCCGGAGATGGATGGGACTGCTCTGCAAAAATCTTTGTTCCCTTTTATTTGTGTTCCACCGCTGGCCTTAAAACCAGTGGTACCCACATTTTCAATAACAGAGCAGTTTCTTCCATCTCTGGGTCCGAAGAGGGCCCGGAGAGCAGTGGGAGGAGAGAATCCTCACCACTCTCATCCGCCTCTTCCACCGCCAGCGGGCAGCAGCGGGCAGTTCGAGAACGCATCCAAGCTGCCTCCTGCAGTGGAACCAGGTAAGTGTTGCACAGCACACTCAGACCCCGCTACAGGCCACCTCCTAGAGAGAGTCTCCTGAGCCGCGTCCCACCTCGCTGCCCCACTCCGGGTAAGCCTACGGTCCCTTTGGTCCCGCTTGTACGGTCTCTGCAAGCCTGGTTAGCGCTACCCAGTCCGTATCGCTGGCTCATTCGGACCATCAGGCTCGGCTACGCGATTCAGTTCGCCCGCCGTCCCCCCAAGTTTTGGCCATCCACTCCACTACAGTGAGAGTAGCCGATGCCCATGTCTTGCGAGTGGAGATCGCAGTCCTACTGGTGAAGGACGCGATAGAGCCGGTCCCTCCAGCCGATATAAGGTCAGGGTACTACAGTCCCTACTTCACTGTACCCAAGAAAAGTGATGGGTTACGTCTGATCTTGTACCTGCGAGTTTTGAATCGAGTCTCCACAAGCTACGTTCAAAATGCTACCTGAGACACATTTTCGAATGCATCCGTCCCCGAGATTGGTTTGCAGCGATCGACCTGAAGGACGCGTACAGGCCGTTTCTGTGCTTTACGTTCGAGGATTGAGCATATCAGTACAAGGTCCTGCCCTTCGGGCTGTCCCTTTTCTCCCTGTGACTTCACAAAGTCATGGAGTCCTATGTTCCCATGAGAGAACAGGGCGTTCGCATCCTCAACTACCTCAACGACTGGCTCATACTGGCACACTCTCAAGATCAGTTATGCGAACACAAGGACCTCGTGCTCAGGCACCTTAGCCAGTTGGCCCAGTTGGGTCAAAAGTGTAGCCAGCTCATCGTTCGGCTCCTCAGCAAAAAACTGAAGTGCAATCGCACCTTCTGCTCATTATATACCCGCGCTGCGTGGCTGAACAGCTGATGCAAATGATTGCATCAGTTTAGTTTTACTCGAAGTAGATTGGCCTCTCTAACAAGATTCATATTCGTCGGTCACGAGTACGTATCCGTTCCCTCCTTCAGGGAATGAGGATTACCATATGTAACGGAGATGATTCTGCTAATAAGGATAGTTGACCTCAAAATGTCATCTTTACTAATTCTCATTCCCTCCAAATGTGCATTACGTCTTTCTTTTGTGGAAAACTAGGTTGAATGTCCAGGGTGCTCTTTTTCACAAGGGGGCTCTAAAAATTTTCAAAAAGCACAATAAAAATATCCAAAATATAGTACATACACCCAGTGGGCTGAAAGCACAATACAACTCTGGCTGAAGAAAAGACCAATATTTAATTTGTTATTCACTTAAATCTCATTTGCTGTCAAGACCAAAATTACCACTTTTTAGTTTGCTGTCCGAGATGTTATTGGTAAGGCTACATGCTGAATGTTTTACAGTGAAGTGCAGCACTGTGTTTTTCTACACAGCTCATGATTCAGTGTTTTCAGTGTCTCAGAGCAGCTCTGTTATTCCCAGGAAATGCTCGATTATAATGTGGATTTAGGAATACAACTTGCACTGACCAGCTTCCCAAACATATAAACTGGCTATTGTCAGCAAAGCTAGCTAAGGCTCCCGTGTTCTGACACAATAAAAGCTTGATGGTTTAATGTTGGAAAAGAAAGAAATTAAGACAGCCATACAGCACATGTTAATTATTGAATTTTACAGTTGATGATTTACAATAGTAATAGTAAGACATCTCTCTTGCTCTGCCCTGATATCCTGAAAGTATTTTTTTTCCAAGGTTGAGCTACAGTGTAAATACTCCCCTGTCTTAGGGTCGAAAGTAGAATTATGCTCCCTTGGGAACAGGTTGCTTAGTAATTAGCCCATTAATGGTTAATGCAGGGTGAAAAGAGTTATGTAGGGCAGTATAGATTCCCTATAATTCATTTACCTCCCTCTTCAACTACTGTTGGGTGTTGGAGTAGGTATTTTTACTCCATTTTGGATGGGTACTTCATAGACATTAATGGCATTTTGTAAAATTCCATTAATGTCTGTTGAAGGACTCAGTGCTCATTGATATTACTGCGCTACCGGATACCGAAAGGGGTCTGTTTACATTTGGTTGTCTTTTAGCTTGGTTCTCCGTCTCATAGAAGGCTAGCGTGAGCAGAGCTGCAGCAAAGTGGTTGTCGCCATCAAGTGGTCGGGAGTGTGCTAACGCTTCAGACTCGAATATCGAGCGGAAATTTATACACGGTTGTGAGGTATCGGAAAAAATAGTTCCACTATAGCAAATAACACAGATTGAAATCATACATTGCGCCGATATATTTGTTTTTAATCAACGAACACCATTAACCACTCGGTGAGTTGCACAGTTTTGAAAACGAACGTTAAGGGTTGTTTTAAGGACATGTTTCAGTATGCTCGTACTCGTAGACATCCACTCTGAAGCGCTCAGAGGCGATTCTAAAATAGTCAAAAAGTCGAGACAGGACCCATCGTCAAAATTTCTGTGTCCACCACTCTAATTCATCCAAAACAAACTAGAAAATAGACTCAAAGTGCTAAATACCGGAATTATCCTTTAAGTACTGTAGGACCACAGCTCTCCTGCAGTTTCTTTGGGTTTTTAGAGCCTGGGAGATGAGAGTTACTAGACAACTGCAAAATTATGTCCTGCTCTTTTATTGCCTTCCTTCACGAGTAAGAGTAAGGGTGTAGGCTTCCCTTAGAGGAGGGGCAACATCAATATTGTAGCCTGAAGTACTAATTACTGACATTTTAGCACCTTGCACGTTTCCTTTGGTAGATGCTCTTTAGGATACCCCTTAGGGTTGAGTAAGGTGAACTTAATTATGGCAGACAAATTATATTCCCTCCCCAACTGGGCCTTAAATAAGGTATTTGCTCCCCTTTTCGGTTGGGTTCCATGTAAAGTCTCTATAGTATGATCAATGTTTAAAGAGCCTGACAAGTAGAGGTAGTTTGCCTCCTTGTTATTTTGCACTCTATAACTTGGATGAGTGAATGGAGTCTTTTATGGATCCTGGAGAAGTACAGATAGGGCGTGATTAGGTCTCACTTAATTGTTTTCGGGTGTTTAAGTGGATCTGGATCTCCCTCTGTGTTTCCCTAGGGGTTGAGTTTTCATGGCGAAAATCTTTGGCAGCTATATTATGCCGCTCTTGGATTTGCGGTGATTGCAAAATCATTGTCTGAAAACAATGCTAAAATGGGTTATTTCAGTAAAAAAAAATTGTTAGTTGCCCACGTATTAGTGTGTATGTAAACATGCTCACTGATGTCAAACCAAGTGCATTGCGTTTTCATTTCATCCATATTTGAATTGAATGAGATTTGAGAGCTATGGCAGAGGGGATGAATTCCAAATATTTTCTTAAATTTTAGACTGTTTGTTATTGTATGTGTAGGAGCCATTAATGTGTTCATGTAATTTTCCTTCACACCACTAGATGGCGTGTACTGTATTTATGTTGTCAAATCGAGACAGAAGAGTGCACGGAGAAGGTAAAACAAACTTTTTGACCATGATGGACTTGAATGGATTGTTTTTGATAAGGTGCATGAAATGGACAATTTCTTTCTTTCTTATTTTTTTGTTTTTGTTTAATCTTGAAAGAAACGGACAATAAATGGATTGGAATATCCAACTTTTTTTATTTTTTATTTGTTCAACAAATATGCGCGTTAAAACCAAGGATCTAAAAATAGGACAAACGGGTGCCTACAGTGTGAAAAGAAGTGTGCAAGCTGAACAAACTACTTTTTTGATGTTTTGGATGAAATCTGCTGCCAAATCGATCATTTGCAAATAAATGTTTTGTGATGCTTTTTTGAGTCCCAGTCCTCACTATGAATAAGAATCTTTCTTTGTGGTTACCAGTAGAAAGAAAGTTATGTTTGAATGTTGGAATATATGATGACAGTTTTTTTTTCATGTGTGTGAACTTTCCCTGTAATGTTTAAAATATATAAATAGTTAACAATTTTCGCATTTCAATATAGTAATTATAGGACTGATGCACACATGGCTAATCACATACCAAGACCACATGACCTTTTCACTTGATTAAGAGATGCAGCCCCCTTCGTGATTAGATTAGTCTTTTTCTATCCTGATATCTCCTGTTTCTGATTCAACACCTCCTGAAATCATTCATCAGATCTGCACCGCAGTGTAACACATCCGTCATATTTAATTCTTTCATTACATTTCAATTAAAATTTCTTGTTTCAATTCAAATACTCAGATTTAGATCAAAAAAAAGTCCTTTGAACACACAAACAATGATAGCTTTCACCATAGGCGTCCATTTTTACCTTGCGTTCAGGTCTTAAATGTCACACACGAGCAGAAATGTGGGTCGTCTTGGCAGATGCAGGCAGTTGGGGAAAGAGCAGCAGGCAAGATCTTAAAAGGAAGGTGTGGCTGTTCTACAAATCTGACTAACAGTCGCAAATTCCCTTTAAATCCAGTCTGCTGGGAAATCGGGCCTGTTCATTGGTTGGATAAATGACATGACAAACACCACTGGAGGCGAGATTGACCTTTTCAGCGTAAATGATGACCTCAATACATCGTGAGTCATCCACTTTGCATGTGACATACATGCAGCCTAAATAGATTATAACAATATATCATCTATAATAAGATCATAAAAACCCATATCAACCACTGCCGATACTTAATCAAAGCACACTGGAGAAGAGGACCTAATACAAAACGTGCTTGATGCGAAACCAAGCAATGCGCCTTTGGAGGCAGAATTGTGATGCATAATAATGCGCTTCCTCCTAAGATACTTTGTTTAGGACAAATTTTAAGGAAGCATTGCATTTATAAATCCCAGAATGCATTGTGACAAGTTTGATAGAGTGAAACAGTCAGGTTTTGGAAGTAAAAACTCCCACCTACTGAGAACTCAGAGGTTGTTAATTGCTTTTGTTGAACTTATTTTACTTTATTTTTTAGTTATTTTTAAAGTAATCATGATTAACAGCTGAATTCATGATGAAAAACTACATTACCCATGATGCTGTACAGAAAGTTCCACCAATCAGAGAGTAGCAACTAGCAAATTACACCAAAAGAGCTCTTAGCTCCTCCATCAAATACTTAAATATTTGTGTATATATATATATATATATAAGTATATATATAATATATAATATATATATATATATACACACACATCACAACGAACTTAAATTATATTTTACTATAGTTTTTTACAATTGTCATTCGCATGCTTCATGGGATTGTAGTTCTTTACCTGTCTTTTTGCCCAATTTTAAAATTTAAAAATTGCTAAAATAAAACTTTGTAATGATATGCTTAATCAATCCTATGGAAAACTGAATGGAAAAAATACTTCCGGAACCAACGCAGCTGGAAAAGTGGGTGGCGCACATGTTGTGTAAAGTGAAGCCCACAGCATTTAGATCGCCCCCTGGTGGCTGGCTGTAGTATAGCTCATAAACACCACCCTCTCCATGTAATCGAATAGGGCACTAGCCAAAAAAATAATCCAGTTACACTACTCAAAGGTAGGTTTTGTCCTTTTAGATCTTATTTTTCCAAAAGGTTCAGTTTTCGTTATATTTGATGCTATAAAAGCGAGGTATAACGTGATGATTGACAGCTGTGCGGGAGTGTGTGAAGCACTTTGATCCTGCAGCTCTAACTCAGGATCTCCACTGCGCAGACTCAGGATCCAAATTACATAATCCGCTACGACCAATTCTGGGATATTTTGGCTTCATTTTTCTTTAGTTGAGACACGTCGTCCATCTTTATTACAGTCTAGGGTGGGCACTAATGGCCTCTATTAAATAAAAAATAGGATATGGGACGAAAGAAATCGATTATCTATTTGAATATTTATCCTCTACTTGTGTTTATTTTGCTTTTTGAAGCATTATGCTTAGTGACATGCTAATGCAAATCTCCATTGGAATCAATTTTTAGATGAGCGCTCCTTCGAGTGAACAGAGTTTTTCATGAAGCTTGTGACAACTTCACACGCTTCATGAGAAAATCTGTTCACTCGAAGGAGCGCTCATCATTAGTCACTTCACTTATGAGGTTTCCTTTCAGTTAGGATAAAGCCTGAAAAGTAAGGTCTGTCCCCTCTCCAACCCATCCTGTTGGGACACATCCTCTTTTAGTGGTCATACTCACATTCACGATGGCCTCTTTGGTCTGTGACATATCTGATATGACCCCGTCTGTGATGATGAGAGCACGAAATATTGCGAGCCGTCCTGGACAGCAGCTGCGTAACTTCAGAGACAAGAAAAAACAACAATACACACTTCAATGCTACATTCTCCTCTTCCTGGTTTTCATATGTCTCAAACTCATTTCACCATGTTCTGCTTTGTTTGTTTAAATAAAGCTTTGCCTCCGCCAGTTCTGAGCTAGAGCCTGAGGAGGTGTATCATGCTTCAATTTAGAAAGTCTAATTCAAATCTGCGGAAGATGGCATTTTTAATTACCACAGTGGATGCGGTGTAATCAGATGGAAAATGATTTGGTTGTGTGATGCTGTGACAGGAGGGAGGGGGTGGAGATGTCTTCAGACAATTACTTTGTCTCCTTTTTCTGGAAACACACCCACTATCCTTTCAAATAATGATTAAAAAATAGCTGCAGTCAGTACTGAGTCATTCTGTTATGACACCTATGCTGTGAGCTTTACAACGGGATAACAAGCTTGCTCCATGTCAGCAACTTTCTTTTGTCAGTTTTTGGGCTAACACTAGTGTAGTGTACGGGCTCAAACCCAAGCGTTTGGCTTTCGTGGACAGACACAACCATCGTTTAGAGAATATCAGAGAGTCATACAAGCTGAAGCCGAGGAAATCATCTCAAGTGTTTTCAAGGATATGATCCGTTGACAAAGTGCACAGCCAAACAGTTTTTCTTATTCTGATTCTGTTGTTCATATATGCTATGCACTTAAAATCTAAACAAAGATCAATTTCGCTATTCATGCAGAAAATAACATTTGCATTGCATTCCACTAAATCTGGGCGATCTATCATTTGTATGCAAAGTGCAAACAGGCTGACATTTTACATGGCAACAAAAACAACCGGAATCGCTTTTGAATTGTGAAATGATACAAGAGCGGTCAAAGCCAAGGTCAGCTAGAGGAGGAGTGCTAAATAAATATCAATTTGTGCTGTGTTTAGATGCTTTTACTCAAGACAGCAACCACATATTCAGGACTGGCAGGTACCAAATGTAATCGTTTATCAATCTTAAAAACCCATATTGTCAGGGACGAGCTTTATGCGAAGCGGTCTGACATGGCACAGCTGACCTTCAGCTGACCAGAGTTCAAGTCACGACTCGATATAATATAAATACTAGATGAAAAACAAACTTGAAAAACGTAAACAAAAATTAGAAATGTTGCCATGGAATTAACTGAAATAAAAAAGTTGAAATACTAAAATAGCTAGTAAAAACATAAAAAATTGTAAGCTAAATAGAAATATTTAGAAAGGTATTTCAATAGATTTTAAAACTAGATTTTAGAACAAAAAAAAAATGACAAAAGCACATAACAAAATTACTAAAACATATGCTAAACTGAAAAAGGAAATAGGCTCAATCCAATTCACCCCTTGCCCCTACCCCTTGTTTTCGAGTGTACCTCTTAAAACAGAGTTACAAAGGCCAAGGGGTTGAAATATTCCCCTACGAAATGGAACAACCCTTCATGAACCCGATACGTCATCAGTCGTCGGCGATGGCTCTGCCGTTACAGAAGCGACGAGTTTTTACAGGATTTCTCCATGACAACGACATGGCTCATTTTACAACTCCCCCAGAGTTAAACAGTTGAGTTTTACCATTTTCAAATACATTCAGCTGATTTTCTGATATTTAGAAGAATATCAGTAACCAGACAGTTTCTGGTCCCATTGACTTCCATAGTAGGAAAAAATATATACTATGGAAGTCAATGAGACCAGAAACTGTCTGCTTACTGATATTCTTCTAAATATCAGAAAATCGGCTGAATAGATTCGAAAACGGTAAAACCCAACTGTTTAACTCTGGGGGAGTTGTAAAATTAGCCTATTTCCTAAAAAAGTGGAGTATCCCTTTAACTTTGAGGAAACATGATGATTATAACTTTCCTTCCTCGAAATGTATGTCTTTTCTGTTTCGGAAAGTTAATGTATTATACAATTTCTTAATTTAAATGACTATATTATTATTATAAGAGTAAATAAAGTGCATGGTGGTGTCATCTGGGGCTAAATTTAAATGTTTAACCGTTTGCGAAGCCATCTCGCCGGTGATTCGCACTGCATTCTGCGAACTTTCTCGTAGCCCTCCGTTCGAAGTGTGCCTCTGAAAAATCTCAGATTCGAGGGCTATGTATCCCTACCCCTTCACCCTACCCCTCTATCGCAACAATAATCGAGACACCCTACCCCTAGACGTGAACACGCAAAACAGAGGGGTAGGGCTAAGGGGTGAATTGGGATTGAGCCTAAAGCTAATAAAAAAACCCCTTCCTGGTCTTTCGAACCTGGCATCAAACCAATAATAACTTACTTTTAGTTACCCAAAAAAAGGTTCATGAACACACTGACGATATAAGCTGATATTAAAAATGATTGTGTACTTTCAAGGATTTTTGGAGAAACTTACCTGGCCACGTGATTTACAACAGGAGCAAAGTTAGTAGGTCCGTATAGCTGGACGGTCTTTAGACTCTGATGGTACGCCTCTAATATCCCCTCAATACCATTACAGTAGGGATTTTCAATATTTCCATTCTGAAAGACAGGAATCAATGGTTCACGTGTGTGCCTTCATTTAAGCCAACAGCAGTTCAACAGAAAACAATGCTGAGGAGAGAAAACATGGATTGTGTCAATCAATATGACAGCAGACGTTGCCAATTATAGACGTCTCCCATACAGTCTTGTCTCAGCAACATTGAACCGCTTTCAAAGCATTAGCACAACAGCATCTCACGCTCTCAAGTTTACAACCGAGACAGTGAGAAAAACAGGAAGACATTGAGAGTCTTGCATCAAAAAAAAAAACTTTTTAGACAAATCACAGGGCGTTTGGGACAAAAGGAAGTGGAACATCAGCTCACTCACTAGGGGGAACTCATGAGACACCCGTCCTCAGGGGGCAGCTTGGCGCCAAACCCCAGCGCAGGGAACATCTTGTCACTGTCATAGTCCTGGATGATTTCTCCCACTGCCTTCAGTGCCAGGGCGTAGGCGTTCATCTGGTAGGGGTTCATGTAATGGAGAGATGTGGACTGGGATGGGTTACCTGGAAATTAAACAGCAAAAAAAAAAGCTATTTAGTACTACAGACATATTAGAAAAACAAATTGAGAGCATTTTTCAGGAGTGTAAACATCATAATACTCTTCATATTCAAATGTCAACACATTCAGCTAAAATAAAAATAAAAAAACAAAACACATGAATTCAGGATGGCTGATAAGGCAATGGAAATTATGATAGTAAATAAGTATTTCATTAAATAATTAAAGCTATTGCTAAACAGTTTAATCATGACAACTAGTTTAGGTATGTTAATGGCTATGACAATCTTAATTGTAGTTGGACTAGATCTGCAGAACAAGAATAGACTTTCTGCTGCCAATATACACACAGACACGTTGGGTGAGCATGAAGACACACTGCTGAAACTACTGTATAAATAGGTATACCTAAATCCCATAGCAGATCTAGACAGGTGGAGCTGGGGGAGGTGGAGGTTTTTATAGAATTGCAGGACCTGCTTACAGCAAACACTACACAATACAATGTAAATGTTAAATGGATAGTTCACCCAAAATTTACTCCATGATTTACTCATCCTGAAGCCTTCCAAGGTGTATGACCTTTTTCTTTCAGATGAATATAATCGGAGTTATATTAAAACATGTCCTGGCTCTTCCAAGCTTTATAATGGCAGTAAATGGAGGATGAGATTTTGAAGCCCAAAAAATTGCATCCATCCATGATACAAGTAAATCCACACGACTCCAGGCGGTTATTAAAGGCCTTAGTGATGCGTTTGTGTAAGAAAAATATCCATATTTATAACTTTATGAACCAAAATAACTAGCTTCCAACAGATGGCCGTACGCATCTATTTACGTTGGAAGAGTTAACCCTAGACCTGACGCACAACGTAAAACCGAACGCTGAAGCACAGAGGATAGAGCAAAACAAAACACCAGTCACAAATTAAAAGTCTAAAACAACAATTTTTAAAGAGAAATGTGGGAGGAGCTTAAGTTTGTTGTCCAGTCCTGTTTGTTTAAACCGTGAGAGGCGTCAAAGCTTACGCTACTCCAACATCCTACATCATGCATCGCGTCAAGTGTTACTTTGGTGTAAGTCGACTTGCGTAGGCTTCGCTTCAGAAGGTCTTTATTTATTTATTTTATCATGGATGGATGCACTTTTTTGGGCTTCAAAATCTCATCCTCCATTCACTGCCATTATAAAGCTTGGAAGAGCCAGGACATTTTTTAACTCCAATTGTATTGATCTGAAAGAAGAAAATCATATACACCTAGAAAGGCTTGAGGGTTAGTAAATTATTGGGTAATTTTCATTTTTGGGTGAACTATCCCTTTAAGCAAGCAAAAATGTTGAGGCTAATCAGCTTGTAGTAAGTGATGTGATTGCTAGCAAATTGCATGTAAAGGGCCAGTCTGCTCCATCCAGAGTTCATTTAATTACTATAGTAAAACTGATAATTGTATCCAATATTGTTGTTTTTGTGTATTTTTATGCTTATTAGAGTATCGCGCAGTAAGCTTTGCAACACACTAATGTCAAACTCTAGTGTTATCAATTCTGAATCATGTCTCATTTGAAGAGTGCTATTTGCATGCTCAAATACCACTTAAATAGATGCTGCTTAAATAAAGCACTCAAAATATTTCACTTATGAGGGTTCTTGATAGTAAAGATGCCGTCTTGTCCTGTTGACTGGCGTAGCTAAGTTTTCTGCGCCCCCCGTACAATCTATGGCATCTGCGCTTTTAGTAGGAATTACTTCCTCATTTCCCCACACAAAATGATGTCGCACCACAATGGTGAAGACATGGGGCCAGATTTACTAAACGGCAAAATAGTGTGAGTGCAATTCCAAAAAAGCATAGATGGGAGTGTAAATTTCTGCGTGTGATCTACTGATGGCTTGCAAATGAAAGAACACAGACGCAGCCGGATCATTTCCATAATGACCAACACAATCTACCAAGAGCAGCGCAAACTAGTGTCTGGTTTAAGTTTTTTTGGGCGTAAAATAACGCCACATATACCAGTAAATTGACGCGCGCAAACCTTAGTAAATCACACTGCATGATTCATTTAAATATTCTCCTCCCATAAATATTGCGTCTGAAAGGGAAACTCCTACAAATGGACATGAAATAAGATCAGCCGCAACAATAACCCCGTCCACACATTTCAGCGCTGATTTATTACTGCATGTCTTTAGTAAATCCAAAAGAGGGTTTGCGCTGGCTCAAGCTGTTAGTAAATCTGGCTGGCTCATGGTGTTAGAAGACAAGACCTATGTAGGCATCAATGCAGCAACTGTGTCCACCGTAGCAAGTCATGAAGTATATTTAAGAAACACAAATAAGTGCTTCAATTCTGTTGTCAAGCTATTGGATGTTGTTCAGGGCTTGGAACAGTTGGGATCCAAACAGTTGTTGAGCGACGGCTGCACTGTAACTAAACTAATTCCTTCAATAAATCTCTCAAAAGAGATTTCCATCGTCTCGCTACACTGTCCTAAACAAATCTAGTTAATTTGCTAAATAATGAAAAGATGTTTGGAAGCACTTACTTGGGAATGAACAGTAATTATTTGCATATACACTCCCAGCAAGTGCAGTCTCAAAAACAACAGGGAAACGCATTCACCACCCGTTTGTGTAGCTGGGTCATTTCAGACAGTTTCATTCAACCGTTCCCCTCTCAGCACGACTCGAACCCTTCCACGACCCCGCAGCACAGGGGGCCGCAAACTGACCACTAATGGGAGCGTATTGAGCGACACAAGCAGGCCAACGATTGGGTTTGGATCGCCCAACCTTTTAAGAGGTCACATACCGTTCCCTCCACTTAATTGCTTACCGTTAGAGGCGGTGAAATCAATGGCCACTGTGAAATTGATCTGGGTCCTGGGAAAAGAGGCAGAAATGAGAAAAACAAGAGTAAGCAAAAAGCTCTCTGCAGTGATTTAGTATCTTGTGTAGAGACAGCTACATATGTCTGTGTGTGGTATGTGAATGAGGCTGATGTGTGTAGTCAACCCCAGCTGCACGCTCTAATTGGGATAAACGGGAAGAGCCATTACTTTGAGCCCACATTACAAGTTTTACTGTGCTCAACAGCAGGGTAATCCACACATCCATCTGCATCCCTTCACACAGTGTTTCCTTCAGCCCTGGCTTCCCACCGGCCACAAACACACCATGCGCGGCACGTTAGCTAAAGGAGTCCCATAGGAACCTTTAAGGATGACATGCTTCCCGACAGAAGATGCAGCAAATAGAAATAGTTAACTTTGAGCTACGGTAGTTAGCCGAGGCTAACATGTTGGACTTTAAAGGTTTATCATTTAATAAATGCATGTCCAGTTGACCAGACATAATCTATTTGTAATGTTTAGTTTTGGTTTCATGTTCATGTGTCCTGGTTTGACATGTGCTCCCCTTTGTCATATGATTCCCTTGTCCTCATGTGATCATGTCATGTGCTTCCCAACTCTCATGTGTTATGTTGTCATTAGGCTTGTTCGACTTAAACCGGCGCATCACAGACCGATCGCTGAATGACATCAATGTCATAAACCGATCGGTCTGTGCAGCGCCAGTTCAAGTCGAACAAGCCTAGTGGTTTATTGTCTTGATTGTTCACAGGTGTCTTGTTTAGTCATCAGTCCTTGTGTATTTAAGCCCTCATGTTTTCCATGTTAATTTGTCTAGTATTGTCCCTGTAACCATTGTTGGTGAGTTTCAAGACAAGTCAAGTCAAGTCAAGTCTGTTGTTGATTTTGTTCATGTTCATGTTGGAAGTTAATAAATACTGCACTTGGGTTTTATCAAGCTCGCCTTCAGTGGAATTCTTACACTATTATTGTAAAATTTGTTTTATAAAATCCCCTGCTGTAAATGAACATGCTGCAACATTAGCATAACACAGATATGTATAAAGCCAAGTAATTAAAATGACAGAGCACTTAAAAAGGAAATAATACAAATAATTGTATAATAATAATAGCTTGCCAACAGCAAAATATCAGACAGCATTCAATCGCTCTCCCCAAAAAAAGTCAGTGGCCCATTCATTGGGTCGAAGAAAAATAAGTTGATAAAGCATAATGGAAAGCAGAGAAAATTACATTAACCTTTAGAATCCCAGGCTATTACATGACTCAGGCCTCTGTGTAGCCTGGAGAGTAATTATCCTCTTTATTAATTCATTAAAAGCCGTTTACTCTCGGGTGCCAGCGTATGCGTCAAATAACTGTTTGGGAATCAAGGTGACCAAAACCGTGATTAGAAAATAAGATCTTCTAAACTAAAGCAATTCCCGAGGATCACGTTATCAAATTTATGTTTGATTAAGACTGTTTAATTAAACATTTATGAAGAAAATGAAACTGAGGAATTTTCTTTTTGATTTCCTCTTGTTCTTTCTTGAATTTGACATTGCAAATTAGAGCAAATCCTGAGCGAGTTTCAGCAGTGCTGTTGTTCTGCCAGCCGTTTCAGCCTGTGGCACTGGGGCATTTCCACGCCACAGAAACTTAATAGGCTGTAAAAAGGATCCCCTGCATTAGGGGTTAGTGTAATGCAGTACAGCAGAGTCTCTTGGGATGGGGTAAACAGAAGGACAAGAAGAATCGATTTTCGGAGACGTGCATGTCGCTATGTGTCTCCCTCTCATTTGTCAGGTGAAGTGCTGTGGGAGGCAGGGAAGCCCTGCATAAAAAAACATGAAAACACCTTCATCTAATGGAAGAGGCTGGACAGCACAGCACAAATAATGCTGTCTCTACGTAATATTAACCATTAAGGACTGATATATCCATAGTTAAAAAAAAAAACTATACCAACATTTTTTGACATTTCACTTAAAACATAATGATATAAAATTATAATTAAACTTTATTTGGAGTATTTCTTTATAGCACATTTCTTAATATTATGCCTAAAATGTGTTTTAATATCACTATTAATAAGTTTTGTATGATCTTTGTATAATATCAGTCTTTAAATGCAAGATATTTAAAGCGTGCCTAAAGTATACTTGCAATAGTTCCACTTTAGCACTATCATAAATACTTAAGTATATCTTTAGTTGGCCTTCAGCACTATTTTCACACAATTGACCCTTCGCAAAGACCCGCCCTCCTTAGTTACTGTCGCTATGCCCGACAAGCTACGCCGCTCTCACGCTCTCACCATGTTCTCACGCAGTGAAAAATACATCGCGGAGCAGAGAGGAGACTGACAACACGCGGACAGACAGGACAGACCAGGTTACTTTTCGGTTACTTTTGATATTAAACATATTAAACAAAGTCTCACCTTTCAAATGTGGTCATTTTTTGAAAGAAATTTAAACAATAAATACCGTTTTGTGGCTCTTTAATGTGCCGTGACAGATCGCTGTAGAGCATCCGTCAAAGCTGCTCGTGATCCGATCATCTCTTCCTTCTAGTTCATTTATAGCATCAAATAAACATGAACGAACATAATAAGTAATGTTGTTTTAACCGCGGAAAGGCGTCAGTATATTCATTTTACCAAGTTCAAATCCTCCCATGTTAATCTACTAACTCTACAGGCTGCTTTTTCGGACAAAATGGCGGATGGCGAAGTATGATTGGTTAGAACACCTGTCAATCAAGCTCCACGCGAAGGGTCAATTAAAGTGCATTAATTACAAAATTAGCTTTCAATTTAGCAGACTTTAAGTATACCAAAAGTACAATACTGGTTTCAGGATTCCTTACCTGCACGATACCTACCAGTACGATCCGTCTTCAGTCTTTTGCTTCCTTCATCCGTCTTCAGTCATCTTCCACAATCTCCATTTCAGAACCTGCAAAAGATAAGGCCATTATCTGTGGCGGTGGCTCAAAATAGCAGCGATCTGTTCGAATACACAGAAGGGTTCTGTCATCTCACAGTCACCTGCCCCTTGAATGATGAAATCATCAAAGAAGTGTACCGGATTAGGGTGAACTTTGTACATCCCAGAGATCTCCCAGATAGCTCAGGACTGGACTGGAGAGAGGCCATCTGCAGATGCCTAGAGAGCTTCGTTCCCGTCGAGAGCACCCTTCCAGAGTCTTGTCCCGTCGAGAGCACCCTTGCAGAGTCTTGTCCCGTCGAGAGCACCCTTGCAGAGTCTCGTCCCGTCGAGAGCACCCTTCCAGAGTCTCTTCCGTCGAGAGCACCCTTGCAGAGTCTCGTCCCGTCGAGAGCACCCTTGCAGAGTCTCGTCCCGTCGAGAGCACCCTTCCAGAGTCTTGTCCCGTCGAGAGCACCCTTGCAGAGTCTTGTCCCGTCGAGAGCACCCTTGCAGAGTCTCGTCCCGTCGAGAGCACCCTTCCAGAGTCTCTTCCGTCGAGAGCACCCTTGCAGAGTCTCGTCCCGTCGAGAGCACCCTTGCAGAGTCTCGTCCCATCGAGAGCACCCTTCCAGAGTCTCGTCCCGTCGAGAGCACCCTTCCAGAGTCTTGTCCCGTCGAGAGCACCCTTGCAGAGTCTTGTCCCGTCGAGAGCACCCTTGCAGAGTCTCGTCCCGTCGAGAGCACCCTTCCAGAGTCTCTTCCGTCGAGAGCACCCTTGCAGAGTCTCGTCCCGTCGAGAGCACCCTTGCAGAGTCTCGTCCCATCGAGAGCACCCTTCCAGAGTCTCGTCCCGTCGAGAGCACCCTTTTCAGAGTCTCGTCCCGTTGAGAGCACCCTTTCCAGAGTCTCGTCCCATCGAGAGCACCCTTTCCAGAGTCTCGTCCCATCAAGAGCACCCTTCCAGAGTCTCGTCCCATCGAGAGCACCCTTGCAGAGTCTCGTCCCATCGAGAGCACCCTTGCAGAGTCTCGTCCCGTCGAGAGCACCCTTTTCAGAGTCTCGTCCCGTTGAGAGCACCCTTTTCCAGAGTCTCGTCCCGTCGAGAGCACCCTTCCAGAGTCTCGTCCCGTCGAGAGCACCCTTGCAGAGTCTCGTCCTGTCGAGAGCACCCTTGCAGAGTCTCGTCCCGTCGAGAGCACCCTTCCAGAGTCTCGTCCCGTCGAGAGCACCCTCCCAGAGTGTCCTCCCGTCGAGAACACCCTTCCAGAGTCTCGTCCCATCAAGAGCACCCTTCTAGAGTCTCTTCCGTCGAGAGCACCCTTCCAGAGTCTCGTCCCGTCGAGAGCACCCTCCCAGAGTGTCGTCCCGTCGAGAACACCCTTCCAGAGTCTCGTCCCATCAAGAGCACCCTTCCAGAGTCTCTTCCGTCGAGAGCACCCTTCCAGAGTCTCGTCCCGTCGAGAGCACCCTCCCAGAGTGTCGTCCCGTCGAGAACACCCTTCCAGAGTCTCGTCCCATCAAGAGCACCCTTCCAGAGTCTCTTCCGTCGAGAGCACCCTTCCAGAGTCTCGTCCCGTCGAGAGCACCCTCCCAGAGTGTCGTCCCGTCGAGAACACCCTTCCAGAGTCTCTTCCGTCAACAGCACCCTTGCAGAGTCTTGTCCCGGCGAGAGCACCCTTCCAGAGTCTCGTCCTGTCGAGAGCACCCTTCCAGAGTCTCGTCCCGTCGAGAGCACCCTTCCAGAGTCTCGTCCCGTCGAGAGCACCCTTGCAGAGTCTCGTCCCGTCGAGAGCACCCTTCCAGATTCTCGTCCCATCGAGAGCACCCTTCCAGAGTCTCGTCCCGTCAAGAGCACCCTTCTAGAGTCTCGTCCCATCGAGAGCACCCTTCCAGAGTGTCGTCCCGTCGAGAGCACCCTTGCAGAGTCTCGTCCCGTCGAGAGCACCCTTGCAGAGTCTACCAGCTAGTCAACACCTCCTTATTACATTTCTCATCATCCTCCCTGGCCATCACCTGCATGCACTTCCCAATCACAGAGATGGCTGTCACCTGTCACCTATCTTCACTGATCATCATCCAGCACTATATAACTCTTCCCACCAGTGTCTGGTCTCAGCATTCCCTCAAAGAACACTTACCTGACTCCTTACCTGCACGATACCGACCAGTACGATTCGTCTTCAGTCATCTGCCTCCTTCATCTGCCTCGATCTACATTTCAGAACCTGCAACAGATAAGACCATTACTCATCCAGATATCCATCCTGAACACTATATTCTTCAGTTACTCACCTGCTTCCATCACTGCGATCACATGCTTCTGCAAATAAACCTGTTTATCATTTTACCTGTGTGAATTCATTCTGTTGCATGACAGTTCTATCTACTGTATTATTTACTTAGATGTTCTAAGTAAAGCATACACTTTAAAAGCGTGGTTTAAATCAGTGTTATATTGTTTGAGTATAATGTACTTGAAAGTATTTTGAGAGTATTGCAAAGTAAACTTCAAGTAAGTATAAATTACTTAACAAACTTTCACTGGCAAGGTTAAAGTTACATATTTTCTTTGTTAATTGTACTTAGTTAAGCAGATTTTACTTAATTCAATATGTAAAATTTACTTTAAAAATATGCTAGCATAAGAGAATGTTTACTTTTTCAGTGTGTACAAACATATATACATCGCTGTGATTATGATCAGAAGCTTTCTACTACTGTTTGCTCGCCACTGTCATTATTGTTGTGTTTATTTTGTTACTGGAACAAAAGCATTCACCACATATTTACACATTCATCAAAACATCAGTCTCACAGCAGAAAGAACAGACTTTCACCCCGAGCAGCACAATCTCATCCGCCTTAATAGAAATGTGAAAGCTGGTCCTATACGTGGGATGCACAAGCTGGAGACTCGGAGTACATTATAACAGGTTATCTGCCACTCAGCCATTAAGTACTTCCATGCAGGTAAAGGTCAACGCTTAATCAGAACACACACTCATCGCAATGAAGGCAGAACTCAGAATAGCACATAGGCAAGGGCTAAAAAAATTAAAATACGTAGGTTACTGTTTTTAAAAATGTTTTTTTTTATATATGTATCTTTTAAAGCTTGGCTGCATTCAAAGAACATTTTTAAGCAGTGTGTCTTGTTTTCCAGTAAAAATCTTATTGTAAATAAAAATATCATGACATTTTAAACAAGATACATATATATGAGAATAAGAAGAACAAAATCTTACCTCACTGACAGTTTTCTCTTGATTTAAGCTTACATTTTTACTGAATTATAGTACCTATTCATTTAATTAATTGAAAATGACAGTAACGATGTTCTTAATGTTACAAACATTTTCTATTTCAACTAAATGCTGTTCTTTTGACCTTTCTATTTATCCAGTAATCATTAGGAAACAAATTATATTACGGTTTTCACAAAAATATGAAGCAGCAAAACTGTTTTCAACATTGATAATAATCAGAAATGTTTCTTGAGCATCAATTCAGCATATTAGTATGATTTCTGAAGGATCGTTTTAAGATTGTTTTGATGTTTTCTAATAAAAACTACTGTTAAAATACTGATTTAGCAACCTATTTTTTGCAGTGTGCAGAAAATTTTCTGGACTATAATTGATTTTTCTCAGCAGACCGAGAGCTGTCTGGTCATTTCATCAAGTGATGGCGAGGTCCTAGACTCTCTTCATGGCTGATCTTAAACCAAACCTCAGCAGCTCGGGTCCGATGTGCTTCATTTCTCCCATCGTCTCTATTGCTGTTCTCGACTCAGTCACTCAGGGAGTAATATTTGTCAATAACGCAGAGGGCTCTTCTTCTAAGTGGCAATTTCCTGTTTTCATTTAGGTGAGGGCTTAATCAATTTATGGTCTGTCAGAGCACTAAACAATCCCACATGCTGCGTGCGCTCTGAAACACAATGTTGCAGCTCCATGAATACACATGCGCACACAAATGCGCCCACGCACACACGCTGTTGTCTCCAGATTTCAGTGCATTGTCTTCATGTGAGCGTGAACCTGCGGGCGGTCTCTCGATGTTGACACAACCCAGCGGCGGTAAACCATCTAACCCTATCAGGGCAGTCAGTCGAAACTGACAGGGATTCACCTAAATGTCACTTTACATTAGTCTCAAAACGTCTGCCCCACTGTCTTCGTCAGCTCACGGTCATATTTCACTATTGACTACGTTGGCATATATACAGGAAAACCCCAGGAGAAGATCTACTGGTCCCTTAATGCAATCTACATCGAACAAAACATTTCTTGACCATCAGCTCTGTATCCAGATGAAAGAAGAAGATGGCCACACTTACACATTCCTGCACTCTTATAAAAGTCAGATATATCTAATGTGCAAAAAAGTCAATTTTCACTGTTCACTGTTCCTTTCATTCTGTTTCACTGAATGACAGGAAAATCCATGCATAGACAGTTTGGCATATGCACAGAGCTATGAAAAGAGAACATTATAAAGTACAATGTGCACTAGTGTCAGTCAAAATTGCAGCGGAAATGAACACTAGAACATTACAACAAACGCTGAAAACGTTGCCAAATCCACGTTTATTTGCTTCGGTTAAAACTGAAAATACAGTAACACTTTATTTTACAGTGTCCTTGTTACATGTAACACATGTAGTTACCATAGTAATAACAGTAAATTATGCATAATTACATGAAACTAACCCTCAACCTGATCCTAACCCTATAGTAAGTGCATGTAGTTTATTAATATTACTCTGTACTGAAATATATAATTACACTGTAACAATGACACCCTAAAGCATGGGTCACCAATCTCGTCCTGGAGGGCCGGTGTCCTGCAGAGTTTAGTTCCAACCAGGTCCAACACACCTGCCTAAACGTTTCTATTATGCCTAGTGAGACCTTGATTAGCTGGTTCAGGTGTGTTTAATTGGGGTTGGAGCTAAACTCTGCAGGACACCGGCCCTCCAGGACGAGATTGGTGACCCATGCCCTAAAGGGATAGTTCACCCAAAAATGAAAATTAAGTCATTAATTACTCACCCCCATGCTGTACCAACCCCGTAAGACCTTCATTCATCTTCGGAACACAAATGAAGATATTTGTGATTAAATCTGAGAGCTGGGTCACTGCTACATAGGCTCCCTCAGCAATTGAAACTTGACGGCCCAGAAAGTCATTGAAGAAAATGTTTAAGTATTCCATGTGCTACATGGCTCCACTATAAGTTTATCAAGCGACGAGAATACTTTTTGTGCGGAAAAAAAACAAAAATAACGGCTTTATTCGACTATTTCATTGCTTCCATGTGGGCCTGAGACGAGCGTTTAAGAGATTTCCAGGACGCATGCGCGAGAACGGAGGTTCTTCTTCTATTACACAGCGCGCGTCTTACAAGCAGAGGAAGACGCGCGCTGTACATAGTAGTAGAAGAAGAACCTCCGTTCTCGCGCATGCGTCCTGGAAATCTCTTAAACGCTCGTCTCAGGCCCACATGGAAGCAATGGAAATAGTCGAATAAAGTCGTTATTTTTGTTTTTTTTTCCGCAAAAAAGTATTCTCGTCGCTTGATAAACTTATAGTGGAGCCACTGTAGGCACATGGAATACTTAAACATTTTCTTCAATGACTTTCTGGGCCGTCAAGTTTCAATTGCCGAGGGAGCCTATGTAGCAGTGAACACTCTCAGATTTAATCAAAAATATCTTCATTTGTGTTCCGAAGATGAACGAAGGTCTTACGGGGTTGGTACAGCATGAGGGAGAGTAATTAATGACTTAATTTTCATTTTTGGGTGAACTAACCCTTTAAAATAAAGTGTAACAGAAAAAACTTTTAGCGCCACTCACTGGACATTTCACTTTAAAAGAGTCACGAAACATGCAAGAAGCATCGTAATATCATATTACAGAAATGATAGCACAGACATAATGGGTTGAAATTTCTTGAATTTCATGAAAATTTCAGGGGTAGTTGTTAAGATTAGAAACTAGGACTAAGTTTGTTCTAGGACCAATAAAATACCGATATAGGAACTTATCCTATTTGAGAAATCATATCGTGCAGGGTGTGTTTCCCGTACACGACGTAACTCGCTGCTTCACTACCATAGTGTGATACAACATTGAAGAAATCAACTAACTGGTATCTGTCACGATTAGCCATGCACTTCCTGGGTTAACGTGGACTACATTTCCCATCATGCACCTCCCTGGACTGATTACACCAAACACCATACACCTGCACTACACTGAATAAGTGTGTGAATGAGGCTTATATGGGTGTGTGTGAATGAGGTGCAGGTGTGAGGTAATCAGTGCAGTGCAGGTGTATGGTGTTTGGTGTAATCAGTCCAGGGAGGTGCATAATGGGAAATGTAGTCCAAGTTAACCCAGGAAGTGCATGGCTAATCGTGACAGTCACGACTGTTTCCTGAAACCGTACTGTCGCAAATATGTCATTTGAAAGTGGTGGAGTAATAACTTCTTTTAATTAATTCGTTTGAGATTGAATTAATGCTAGATTTATGCTATAAATTACAGACATGACATCTGAGGAATAATTCTCATTTTTCTCAGTTATTTTACTTTATTTCCAGATTCATTCTTAGGCTCGTTCTTACGTAGCCTACTAGAGCACGTTCACACATGCGCACTCTTCAGAAATGACGCTTTAAATCTCTTGACAAACTAAAAGACGTAAATTACATTTGTATGTATTCTAAATAAAAGATACACATTGTACTGAATGTTAACTTGCTTATTTTGCTCAAGATATGGATTATTGAGTCCACATGTCATGCAAACAAGAAACTGCTTCTAACCACAGATCGAGATCTGTCGTTACAAACACACATCTTTGTGATGCTGTTTTCTGTTTCGTTGGAACGATGTCTTTGGGAAACACCGACTCGTTGAACTATGCTTTTGGGAAACGCACCCCAGATTAGCTATTACACGTTTGCTGTATGTAACAAGCTAAAGTTATGCTAACATTAGTCTTTTGCTGAAACACTCTGTTCAAGGTTGAAAGTTGAGAAAGTGTGAGATTTCTGGCTGTGTGGAACGATAACATATCTAACATATCTGAGCTAGTGCTTAGAAATAACCCACCACAACCTCAAACATATTTACCACACAATCTCCAAGGTCGAGAGGTATATCTCAGATATAAATCTGATTTTGATGGAACGTGTGGTGTTCAGTCGAACAGCCTCCGAGGGCTTCAAGCAGACTGATGCAAAGAGATGACCCTGTCCTTTTAGTGAAACACCAGATATTTGAAGAGAAATACTCCAGTGTAGTGATCACTGTCCTCAGATCAAGCCCTTCAATTCAAATGATCTTTTCTAAGATGCACAACAACATTTAACCTTGCTTAAGAGAGTCCTCTGTGATCTTAAGATCTTGTTTTTTAAATTTAAAGCATTAAATTATCATAAATAATGGGTTATTGACACATTAGGTCTATGATCTCTTTTTTAAACAACATCAAGAACTAAGATTAAATTTACATAGTAAGATTGTAGCGTCATATTTTTTTTATTATGGTGTGCTTAATAACAAATAATGAAATAATATAAAATATGTATATTTTAGATTAAATCAAATTGTGTATTATGGTTATCAAATATATATTTCTAAAACAAAAATTGTAGCCTAATTACACAAAAAAGTATTATAATTATAATGAAAAAAAATTTATATATATATATATATATATATATATATATATATATATATATATATATATATATATATAGTTTTAATTCAAACTAAAACTAATTAAATTGTTTTTGCTTCTTTGAAAAAAAATCACATTTTTTTAGATGAAACATTTAAACTAGAACAAACTAATAAATAAAAATAAAATACATTAAAGTAAAACAAAATTGTTAAAAAATAATAACAGTGAAAAGTTTGAATGAGAATATAAAAATAAAAGGCAATTCAAAATATTAATAAATCCTATAATAGAATATAAATAATATTGAAATAATTAGTCATTGTAACAGCAAGAAATCTATGTGTGATTGTAAATTCATGTGACCCACCCTGCGATTGAATATTCAGTAATACGTGTGATTCTCGTATCCTTCGCTCTACTCACCCGCCTTTGATGTAATCCAGGAACGTGGACTCTGACTCCACTGAGAAGGACAGCAGTGTCACCTATATCCAAAACACAACAGACAACTCAATCTACGGCACAAACATGCAGATGATGTCATTCTGTCACGTCAGAAACTGTGCTAATACACCTTGTTTGAGGCGTTGTGAACGAGGCAGAGATTGAATGCGGGCGATGTGTGTGTCAGACGTTCTCAGGCTGATCTCATAATATAGAGCAATAAGACGACTCTGGCACAGCCATCAATCAAAGCATGATGCTCATATCAAATTATCTCTGCTGTGCTACAAATTCCTGCTTTCATATTCACTTCCACGATCTCTATCCACCCACACACCCTTTCTCTTACACACACACATTCAGATATGTACAGTGGTGTGCCATTTGGTTTAATACGTGCGCCTTGTCTGGGCTATTGTCCCCATTTATACGTCAACCTTCACTATATGTTGATTACAATGAGCCATACACACAAGCGCTTAAACAGCATAGACCCGTCAAAGGAAAACAAAGCAAAGCTCTCCCGTTCTTTGCACTGGTCTTAATTAGCACGGGTTTAAAAGGGATACTCATTAATGCAGGAAGACATTTGAAAGCTACTGTGAATGTCTCTGCTTTTCCCATCACATAATTGAACAGAGGAAACCGGCGTAATCAAAGGCTCTGTCTGTGTGTGCATACATGTGTGTGTGAGCGTATGCTGTGATACACATGCACATACACACTCATGTTAGTTAAGTAAGAAAATCTCTGAAAGACACTCACCGTGCCCGAATTGACATATTTTTTCTTCTTCATCTTCTTCTTTGGATTCACCACCTAAGAGCCATAAAAAAAAAAACAGAAATCAAAATAAGCTTGATAAGCTTGAAAATATTGTTGCAGTGTTTTGCTAGTATGCAACATAAAAAAAATGTTTTTTTCCAAATGTTTGTATTAATGATTTCAGTTTTTTTATTACAGAAATTGTTCATTAGTTACATTCACAAATAAACAACTTAAAATGTATAATGAGCACATCTTCATGATTTCTTAACATTTGCTTTAGAGAAATTGCATCCTTTGTTTTCACTTTACTTAAAGCCATCAATGATGCATACTATTATCATTGTATAATGTAATACTTACAATAAGTATTTATAAGAACACAACGTGGCTTTTTTATAACAATAATAACAAAATATTCACTTAATTAACAGAAATAAATCTGAATTACTAAAAAGCAATTGTAACTATAAATATAATAACATTATAGCAATGCACATTCATGGAACCATACAACTAATTAATTAGGCTAATACTTAATCAGTGTATAATGGATTATTAGCATGTGCATTAAAAAAGCAAAACATGTATATATGTAGCCATAACTGTTCTTTTAACTCTCTTAATGAGTCTTTAAAAATATTAGGGGTGGAACGGTACATGTATTCGTATCGAACCGAAACGGTACGGGTGTCACGGTTCGGTGCACGAATTTGCACGGAGAATACACAGTACAAAAAAAAAACCTCTTAAATAGCGATAAATTTCGCTCTATTCGCTTTTGGTGTGACTGTGAACGCAGCAATGAACAGGCTGCGATCAAGATTGCAATGCTGGAGTGTGTTGTGTGTGTGTGCGCGCGCGAGAGAGAGAGAGGCGCGATGAACAGTGTGTGTGTGTCGCGCGCGATCGAACAGTGGAAACATAAAAACATACTCCGGAATTTTTTTCATACAGGACATCATTAAAACTGCAAATTGTTTACTTATGTGACCCTGGATGACAAAACCAGTCTTATGGGTCATTTTTTGGAAATTGAGATTTATACATCACATGAAAGCTGGATAAATAAGCTTTCCATTGATGTATGGTTTGTTATGAAAGGACAATATTTGGCCGAGATACGACTATTTGAAAATCTGGAATCTGAGGGTGCAAAAAAATCTAAACATTGAGAAAATCGCTTTTAAAGTTGTCCATTTATGTTGGCGATTGTGCTGCATTCACTCACAAAAATAAATGTTTTATATATTTACGGAAGAAAATGTACAAAATATCTTCATGGAACATGATCTTTACTTAATATCCTCATGATTTTTGGCATAAAAGAAAAATTGATAATTTTGACCCATACAATGTAATGTATTGTTGGCTATTCCCACAAATATACCCGTGCAACTTAAGACTGGTTTTGTGATCCAGGGTCACATATTTGTGTACACTCGCAATAAAACACAACATTGTGCTTTTGTCACACTCTAAACTCTTGTCAAACTGTAACCTACAACTGTTAACAAAACTTTTTAAAGGAAATCAATTATTTATAATTCAGATAAGAATAAAGTTAGGGTTAACTGAAATGAAGGAAAACAAATATATTGATCTGAAATAGCAAATTAATTTTAAATTCATTCAGGTACAATTACCAAACATATCTCAAGGTCTTTTCATCTTTTTAATAATTTAATTAATAAACTAATTATATAAAACTCCTGTCAGTGCACTACAAATAAACTGGTTCTATGCCTTTATTAATAAAACTTATTTAAAAAATACAAGGATTAAGACATTTATAAAAATGCCTTCTGCATTTTTGTTTTGCTTTTCACTCCATTGTACCGAAATCGTACCGAACCGTGACGTCTGAACCGAACCGTAACTTCTGTGTACCGTACCGTTCCACCCCTAAAAAATATATTTATAGTAATACTTATAAATAAGTATAAATGGACCTCATAGAAAGAACACTTCATAGAAAGTGTTACCAAACATTCTTTAAAATACATCTTATTTTGTGTTTCACAGAATAAAGAACGTCATACAGGTTTGGAACGACATGAGGGTGAATAAATAATGACAGAAGCAATTAAAATCAGAATTAAACTATCTCTTTAAGAAGAAATTGAGCAATCAAATTAAGAACATAATGAGTAAAATATAATACATAATACAATTTGAGAGCTATAATGTATGTCCATAGCAAAAAATGAATCAAGAAGAGTTTTGCAGAGTAGTTGTCATGAGTGGTTGCAGGACGGTAGACGAAGATGACGAGTATAAACCCAGTACGAAGTTTAATGAGGGTTATAATACTAACAATACAGACAGGAAGGGCAACACACACTAAATGCAACGTAGACCGAACAGAGAATGAATGTGAGGGATCAACTTATATATAGCAAACACAAACAAGGATAATTTGATTTGATTTGAATTTATTAGAAGGATTAACCCCTTGAGATGTATCATCTCGTTTTCGAGAGGGTCCTTATATACCATGTAACACAATTACAACATAAAATTAAAACATAACAAGATAACAATTAACAGTACATCAGATACTGTTGTACAGATACAGGACAACAGTTACACCACCAAGATATCAGAATAAACAATAATTTATAACATAAAATAAACACTGATCAGAAAATACAAATTTTAATCAAAAACAATCACAAATATAAATAAATATAAACTTAAACAACAGTAACATAACACCTACAACAGTGACCGTTTCAATGATAACATGTGCAGTCCACCTTAAAATAATTAGTATTAATAATTAATAAAACACAGCTGAAACCAATGAACACTAATAAGGAGCGGGAAAATGAAAACAAACTAAAAGTCCATGATAATGACAGTGTTGCCCTAACTAACAATAGTAGTGTTGCTTTACTTCCTACTTTTATTTGACACTTTCATTTACGATCAATGTAATCACAATGATTCCTTACTGTATATTGCATCGCTCTTATATTCTGATTGTTAGAAATCATGAAGGAATGCTGGGCAATGCATTGACAAAAGGAGCTGGGAAGATAGATTTGGTCAAGATTATTGTCTATAGAAGAGAGAAGGAAAGACAGATAATGATGCTGGAAAGCACACAAATGAAAGTGGAACCACCCATGCGACCTCTTAGCTGTAAGAGGTGAAGTACAGAAGAAAGGACCAGCAACCCCTGCTCGTCCCCTTTCATGCCACAACACAAAGTAATCAATAGCTCAAATAGACTATTTGTGCTGAGATCAATGCAAGGATCTGGACATGAAAAGAGTTTTTCGCTCTAGACGCATGACCGATCACCCCTTCAGGTTCACGAAACCCTGAGAGGCGAGATTACAGGGTACAAATGTGTAAGATGTACACTGATAAAAATGATTTTGTGGTGAAGTAAATACTACAGAAAAAACAATGTAATTTACATGAAAAAGTTAGTTCAGGCAAGAATTTAAAAAAATAAGTAAATTCTATAGTAGTACTCAATTCAATCGTGTAGAAATGAAAGCGTAAATATCAACATTATAAAATTAAGTAAATTTACTCAATATTTCTGATACTGGTGTTCCCATCATGCACTGGGTCTTGAATAATTAATGAGGTTGATTTTTCACTGTTTTCCAGCTGTATTTACACTATTTAATCAATGCTTTTGTTGTTAGGTTTAGTAACTTGTCATTTTGTGACATTTGGTGTTCATTTTCTACTTAAAATTACACATTCAAACACAAAATGATCCATAAAATGTTACCGTCATTGTACATTGTCTACCAAGTATTGAGGTCTCTGTGTGCACACATACTATTTCTAAAGGAAAGATATAGTGATACACACTATATCTATTGTATTGATTACTTAGATGTTTCTACGTAAATCACATAATTAAAATGTGTAGTTTAATTCAATGTTAGAGTGAAATGTAATACTAAAAAAACTTGAACCAAATAGATAATACTCAGCTTTTTAAATAAGTAAAACTTACTTAATTTCTTTTGTTACTTTCACTTAATTTAGTTAAGTTGAGTTTACTTAATTCTATGTGTGAAATTTACTCAAAAAATATTAGTGCAAAAACTTGCCTTGATTAAATTAAGTAAATTTTACTTATTGTTTTTTTCAGTGTAAATCGAAAGACTTTCGAATGTATAAAAAGGTCACGTACTGTAATAAAACCTTTTATTGCACTGTAATTACACTGTTTCCTACAACCTCTTGTGTTGAGGCATATTCTTACCCTATACAACACGCCAGGACTCATTCCAAGTAAATAAACAGACTTGACGCTTTGGGTTAAGCCTCAACCGTAAACCGCTTTCTCTCAGAGACACACTATGAATGTTTGATCAACAACATTTTCACAGGCCACCTGAATCCCTGCTCCGTCTGCCGTGAGATATTTTATAACGTGGTGATGATGTGTTGGCATCGGCACGTTAGAAGGAAGGAGTGCTGGGAATGCTTGCGATATCAGATCCTTTGGGAAGGCGATGGTAAATCACTGTAATAATTCAGAATCCCGGGAACACTGTCATAGTAATTCCCATTTGCATGCTTACCAAAGGCTTTAGAAACAAAAAAGAGACTTTTAGATCCCTGCAACATTTAATGAGGATGGGGGTGGTTGGCAACTATAGAAAGGATTATGAAATATACATAAAAAAGAATCAACATTAGAATTAGAAATAGAAAAACATAGGAGTCATGCATTGAACATTTGTACTGTCTTTCAGATTGAGGAATTAATTGTTGAGGGGACTTCGAGGGAGATTTATGTGTTAGCTGAAAAATTAAAGCATCCATATGGCTTTGAATATTTGACTTTCTCCATCATTCTGAGTCGTTTTGACCCAGAAACACTTTATGCACTGAATAGAAAAAAAGGAATGTCTGCTTTCTAGTGATAATGTTATTATCTTTCTAACAACTTTTTCGATATATGATCTGCTGCTGACATCGAAGGAATATGTAACTTGCTCCAGCATCTTGAGTCGTTCTGACCCAGAATCTTTCTAACAATGTTTTTTGATATACGATCTTTTGCTGACATATAATGATTTAAATGGTTGCTTTAATAAACTTGTTTTTGAGAAAATGGCCTTCAAGTGCCCCTATTATGCTTTTTCAGATACTACCTTTCATGTAGTGTGTACTGTAATATACAGTAGCTGGTTTATTGTAATATACTGTACTGTAATATAAAAGGTTTATTGTTATTGAGTAGAGTTACTGTCTCCCAAAAGAAAGAACCTTCTGAACCATAGACATAATATAATACATAGACGCCCTATTGGCCGCTTTGGAACGTTGCTGCGATACGTCAACGGGTCCGCCATTTTGCGGAGGGCAAGACTGCACTGTAATCAAGGGTGAGCTGCGTTTTTTTCTGGATAAAAACAAAAACTGTTTTTATATTTATCAACCGATTTCAGTGGTTTGTATGTGGTGTACAAAAAGTTCCATCTCTAGTTATTTAAAATCTCAATAGTTACACTTGTAAAATATTTGTTTTAATAAAGAATGGTCAAAGCTCAGGCTTGTCATGTATCTGGCTTTTTATTCTTGCATAAGAATGATGAAGACCCCCATACTGAGATATAATTTAAGTTTTCTTATTGTGGAAAAAGCATTTTCTGTGATTGACCAGATTTGAGCAATAACAAAGATAACTGATGGATCCATGCTAATACATATGTTATGGTACAACTAACATTTGTGAGAAGTAATAGTAAATAGTTTAGTCAATAACATAAACAAATAGTATACAGCAAATAAAATAGTAATGAATAGTATAATTATATAATATCATACAATAATACAATCACAAAAATATTGATAATAGCATATGGTTTATTAATAATACTATAATAATAGCAATAGAATAAGAAATATCAATTACAGAATATACACAATAAAAAATAAGTTAAATAGTGACTTATATTTAATATTTAACTCTTTTTGTTAAATTTCAGTTTTATTGATCAGTAATAGCAGAAGTAGCTTCAGTCAAACATACAGCAGGATACAACGTTAAAAAAGCCTAAATATAAAGTTATGAAACTTCACTTTGCCCTCAGCCAAAACGATTTACCAGGGAACCATTTATAGATGAATGAGACCAAAGATCGCCCGTTAGATATACACAAGACGAATAATATCTCATGTTTAACCACTAGACTAGAGACATCCGAGCCGGCGGCAAACTTCAGACGCTCTGGCCGAGGTAAGGCTGTCCTCTGCGGGCTTAATGAGCGCTGAGCGCCCGGTGATCGCGTCGTACAACTCCGAAACCGTCAGATCAAATTTTTAAATAGGCGCTATCTTTATAAACAAACCACATATTTAAGCTTTAAACAACTACATTGTCGACTGAAAAACTATTAAAACTACATTTCGTGACACAATAACAGTAGTATTTTTTAATTTATCCTCTGAACGTTACTATTACTAATTAAATAATGACCAAATACAACCAAAAACAAACGTTCAGTCTTGCCTGTGAAAGATAATTCCTCGAAAGCTTTTTTCAGTTGTGTGGCGATTTGTACAGCCCCAAGCAGCGCACAAAACAGGCATTTTTCTCATTCCCAGTATGAGAGGTATGGGAAAGTTGCCATCCCCAATATGGCGGCGCCGTTGACGTGCGCTCCAGCGGCCAATAGGGCGTCTATGTATTATATTATGTCTATGTTCTGAACTGCTGAAACGAGTCGTCAGTAATTCCAGTCTCACTTCCTGCTGAATCTGCGTAGGTTTGTAGCAAATTTGCATAATGCCTGCCTATGCTCTCCACTGGCTGCCATGAACAACGTCTACTTTGAACCTCAAGCACTAGTTGTATCTGAGACTGGAATAGTTTGGTTCGTGTTGTTCATGTCGAGAAGACGCTGTTTTCTGCACTGCAAATCCACTTTGAGGCAGATCCAAAGGATGAGACTCCAGCTAGAATTGAACGGTATGGTAAAACTATCGTTACGGTTCGTATAACTGTGTATCAAGCAACAAACAGACTGGGTCATCTGACCAATCAGAGCAGAGTAGACCAATCACAACAGACTGGGTCATCTAACCAATCAGAGCAGAGTAGACCGATCACAACAGACTGGGTCATCTGACCAATCAGAGCAGAGTAGGCCCATCACAACAGACTGGGTAATCTGACCAATCAGAGCAGAGTAGACCAATCACAACAGACTGGGTCATCTGACCAATCAGAGCAGAGTAGACCAATCACAACAGACTGTGTCATCTGACCAATCAGAGCAGAGTAGACCAATCACAACAGACTGGGTCATCTGACCAATCAGAGCAGAGTAGGCCCCATCACAACAGACTGGTGTCACATCTGACCAATCAGAGCAGAGTAGACCAATCACAACAGACTGGGTCATCTGACCAATCAGAGCAGAGTAGACCAATCACAACAGACTGGGTCATCTGACCAATCAGAGCAGAGTAGACCAATCAGAACAGACTGGGTCATCTGACCAATCAGAGCAGAGTAGACCAATCACAACAGACTGGGTCATCTGACCAATCAGAGCAGAGTAGCCATCACAACAGACTGGGTCATCTGACCAATCAGAGCAGAGTAGACCAATCACAACAGACTGGGTCATCTGACCAATCAGAGCAGAGTAGACCAATCACAACAGACTGGGTCATCTGACCAATCAGAGCAGAGTAGACCAATCACAACAGACTGGGTCATCTGACCAATCAGAGCAGAGTAGACCAATCACAACAGACTGGGTCATCTGACCAATCAGAGCAGAGTAGACCAATCAAACAGACTGGGTCATCTGACCAATCAGAGCAGAGTAGACCAATCACAACAGACTGGGTCATCTGACCAATCAGAGCAGAGTAGACCAATCACAACAGACTGGGTCATCTGACCAATCAGAGCAGAGTAGACCTCAACAAGTCACACACAAGTGACTGTGGTCATCTGACCAATCAGAGCAGAGTAGACCAATCACACAGACTGGTCATCTGACCAATCAGAGCAGAGTAACCTTGAAGGATGTTTAGAGCGACCCAAAAGTGGGCCTGAAAAGTTTTCCAACCTTTTTCCAAGCGTTTTAGTTGCGGCATGTGAACGGGCCCTTGTACTGTGCTCGTGGCGTGCAAATGCAGAGACGTGGACGGTATAAAGAACCAATGAAATTATGAGCATGCAGCATCGTAGTTGTGTTGTCAATTAATAAGCCATGATATAACCAAAAGTACTAATACATTACGTTGTGTGTTACTGTAGCTGGGAAGAATTTGCATGCAGGAATAATGTTCATTCTATTCATCAGGATCGGTGTCCATATGTTTCATTAACAGTTATTGTTGTGCATTTACCATGGTAACTTCAGTTTTTAAAATGCTACTTTATTTTCACTTATTTCTATATTTTTAAACGACTGTGGTGGCTCATGCCACCAAACAAAAACTAGTTTGAGACTGCTATTTTTTAATAGCCTTATCTTACACAGTTTTGTCTTACAACTTGTGTGTGTGACAACAATTATTGTGAAATAAATTTGCTTGTTTTTTTGGCCAAACCATTGTTTTAGAGAGACCATATCCTTTATCAAACTGTTTCAGACACTGAGAAAAAGAGCTGATGCTACAACGTATATTATGAGAAAATGAACGTTTTTTTGAGCACCCACCACCACACAAAAATCATTATTTAACAGAATTAGGAGATCTCACCTCATATATATTGAACTGGCTCTGACCTCGGGCTAACTCTCTGTAGCTGGTGGTGAATTCACCGATGAAATCATGGCTAAAAAGATGAGAAGATTCACAGATTCACTACAGGGAAATATCACAACACAAAACTCGTGTTATTCACATTAAAAGCCAGTCATCAGCTTACCTGCCATCACGATCCCAGTCATACACTTCCACTTTGATTGTTCTGGAAAACAGAAAAAAAATCACACGTGTGTCTGACAAATCGAAACATTAGGAACTTGCATGGACTGTCTGTATTGTTTTACCTTCTTATTTACTAAAGGAATTATGCACATCAAGTAATGGTGCCAACACAGCCCATAATTGAAGTCTGAATGCAATTTGAACAGCGTAAATGACTGTGATGTTCAGCATCCCAGACACCTGAACTGGCTCTTTAAAGTGCAATCGACTTCACTGTGCGCCTGGATATTTGCCCAGTTATAATGCTCTTCTCCATTATTTGATAAATGACTTTCCCTTTTTTTATCATTACAATGATCAATAGAAAATGTAAGAACATATGCAAGAACATGTATTGTTAAAACTTCAGTTTACCACCTGCTTTCCTCGGGCAGGAATAATGCATCATTAATTGCATCAGGAAAACGACGGTGGGCTTCGTATCGTCTGTATAATGAGCTTATTTACATAGAATTATCATATTTACAGATGAGTTTAGCATATACAGGATTATGATGCATCGTCCAATATACTATTTAAGGGAAATAAATGGATACCTTTGCTAATTTAGCAGTTATAGCAAAAAAAAAAAAAAAACTGCCCATTATCCAGCGTAAAATTTATTCAGCAAATCGCAATTATCTAATGAGAGAAAAAAATAAAATGTAAGCACAAATGGAATAAATCTCACAAATGTTAACGTAACCAAATGTCATCTTAACACATTACTTGATTGTGTATCAAAAGAAAATTGCAGGTGAGTAAAAGTTAGGGTTCATCTTACCCTCCATTTAACACTTTTAAGTACAACAGATAATAGTGACAAAATCAGCTTATTCCAGGAAAATAATAAACATTATGTTGTATTGATTCAGGAGGATTCCATGGCTAAATAATTCAGAAACGTGTGCAAGACTTGCATCTTGATGTCAAGGCCTAAATTGAGTCATCAGTCACAATTAAACAAAAGCAGCACAGGTCGGGGAAAGCATCCTGTGGCAGGTGTTCGCTCAACGGCTTACATCAACACCATTTTCTAAAGAAATCAAGCTAGCTACTGCCCATATTAATGAGGATGAAAAACAGTGACCTAAAGCTGGCTCATTAGCAAGACTGAGAGGCATTTCAGAAAACCCTATAGTCCGGCAAAGAAATCTGTTCCTGTTTGCTTCCTATCTGCAAACAGTCCAGAACTCCCACACAAATCATTACAGCCGTTTATGGAGAACGTGAATAAATAAGGGCACAGTGATTCTGAAATAAAAGTGCAAATGAATGTCCTGGGGTTGCTGGCTCAGTTCTGCTGAGTTGTCTTGATGTTTTTTTGTTAAGCGAATGAGTGGGCTAATATGGCCCTCGATATCCGTACATTCTGTGAGCAGCTAATGCAATCCCAAACCTGCATGGCTTTTGTTTCTTCTGGGGAACACAAAAGGAGATATTTTGGGTTTGTTTAGCCAAACATTTAAAGGTACAATATGCAGGATTTTTCACCACCAGGGGTCGCTAACCTCTTACAATAACAAAGGCGTATATTGATGACGTATATTCCGCATTAAGCAGAATTATGGATCTTGTCGTCAATCTGATGGATCTTTTATGGATGAGTGAATACATTGATGTTTTTAACATGATTGCTAGACGTATACCAGCGCACACACGCAACACCAGTCCCACGGATATAAAGGAATAAGAACATTTCATTCTACCAAACTACACGCAAGTGCTGAATTAATACTCACACACGTCAGTTTATTAGACGATATAAACTTGAGGTAACGCAGCGCTGTTTCACTTGCTCTAACAGTTACACTATCACACTAAACGGCATTTGAGTGTGTTGAATGTTGTTAGTTGGGTTGTTTGTTGGCTGTATGAGACTAAGTAAGCTAGATCAACATTAGAATAACATACAGATCATATTCTAACATTTCATCATGTTGAACTAAATAACATTGATTAGTTTTATGTACATTTGCTCTCCTGTCTAATAAAGTACATGCAACACTCGCGTCTCTGTCGAGTGGAAGTTAGTCGCGGACGTGGAGCTCTCGCATCTCAAAAGATGTTGATCTTGGTTTAAGTCTCTTTTTGTCTCAAAGTCTGCTTGCCATGGTCCAAAATGTTTGAACAAAACAACAACAGCGTAAGCGTCCTGCTAGGTATAACCCAGTTGTCCACGTCTGTCGCAATGGTTACTATGGGAGTACGAGGTCAAACCTGGTGGAAACCGTGGGTAATGCGGATATGACGCCATTGACTGGTGACTCCTCACACGCCCCGTTTCCTTGGTTAAAATGACAATTTTCTCATGATTTACAAATAGTTGGAAACATTTGGGATATTGCAAGTAATCACCTAAACAAAATATGTAACATTGGCCTAGTGATTTTTGGATATTTTACTGAAAAAATCCTACATATTGTACCTTTAAAGTGTTGTTTTGGACCTCATTGACTTTCATTGTATGGACAAAAACGTTGTTCAAAATGTCTTATTTTGTGTTTCACAGAAAAAGACAAATCATGTAGGTTTGGAACGACACGAGTGTGAGTACATTATGACAGAATTGTCACTTTTGGGAACTATCAACTAGGAAACCATTGTTTTATGTGGGTAACAGCTATTCACAAAGTGTTGAAACCTCAATACTGTCGTTTGACTTGTAGGCAAAAGTTTTGCCCACCTTACCAGCAAGGCAAAGCGAACGCAAAATATCAGAAAATCTCCTGTAGTCGAGGAAGTAAAGAATCTAAAAAGCGCTCCCTCCGTGGGATTGTGGGCGGTAGCGTCTTTTGACGTTCGTTATCTTCAAAGTAGTGTGAGCACCTCTCTGAGCATCTGTCACCTGGGCGTCATGTTCCCTGACAGTACGAGAGAGCAGACGCCAAGACGGCTCCCTAGGCTGCTGTCTATCATCCTCACAACACAGGAGGAGAAAATAGATCGTGCTCTGAGCCCAAACAGCGAGGACGGGAGGCGGGGAAGAAGATATTTAAGGCTGAAGGTACAATCCAGAGCCGTGTTTAATTCCCATACACTGACCTAAAACCAGAATGTTGATCCGAGTTTCTCTACGCTTCAGGCGTTGCATGAGAAACGTATCTGTGTGGGACTGGAAAGGCACACTGAATGTCAACACCAGCGTTTATTGCAAAATTGTGGCGGTCTCTTGGTAAAACACTAATATATTTTGTTTGACAATCGTCGTTTGAAAGAGGAACATCAGTGGAAATTTGATTCCTCCAGAATTTCCGAAAAACTTTAGCCTAAGGTTTTCATAGATAAAACGAGGCATTCGAGGTTTATTCTTAGCCTAGAGTAGAACATCTGTGATTCATTTCATTACCGTCTCAAATTAATTGAGATCAGAATAAAACCATGGAGACGTGTGGGGGATGTTTCATATATACTCTTTTGAAGCTTGGAATAAAATGGATGCGTACTGACATCTATTTTAATGGGCTCTGGAACTGTAATTTGTTCCCCCTATAAATGCATGGGTAATATACTGACGCTGCCCTCTTTGGGGACTTCGTTCACACAGATCGCCACAGGTCAAAAAAAACAACCGCCTGTGGTGGCACTGCAACATCATGTTATTTATGTTCCATATATATTCACTGTCCCGGTTTATTGCCCTGCTGTTAACGCTCTTTTATGATGTGTATGGCCTGTCAAAGATATGTCCGTGTCTGAATGCCAGGGCTCTGCAAAATGATGAGTTGAATACAGAAAGAGATGTGCTGAAAGCAGATTTATATTTCAAATGAAACAGGCTGCCGGATTTGTAACACAGAGGTAAAGGGTTAGTTCACCAAAAAATGAAAAATCTGTCATCATTAACTCACTCTCATTGAGAGTCAATGGGGTCCATACAGCACTGTACCCCACTGACTTTCATTGAAAAACAGTTGAAACATTTTTCCAAAAATGTTATTTTGTGTGAGTAATAGAGCGCTGCAGTGATGATGTATTTTTAGCTTTTTTTTTGCAAGTTAGCATCATCCTGATCAAAATTTCTTCCATTGGATTTTGGATTATTGCAGAAAACAAGGTCTGTGTTTATGAAAAAGTTTGATTCTTACACAACTTTTATGAATTTTAAAGCCTGAATTCAATTGGCAGAAAAGCTATAGACTATAAACAAACTCTTTCAGTCTTTATTTTAAAACCATTTTCCTTGAAAGTTTGAATTACAATATTTTGCAAGAGTGGGATTATAAACATAATGAGAGCGTGAAAGCAACTGTAAAAAATTCTATAAGTTAATCAATAAAGTTATGACAACATATGTTTTTACATTGCTTTAACTAATCAAAATAAGTCAAGTTTTCTATTTATTTTTTCTGTTATACAAAACTCAACTCATTTTTTAAGTCAGTTTAATGTAATTTAAGTTGAAATGACTTAAACTTCCAAGTTGATTGTACTTTGAATTGAAATTAAATATCAATTTTATGCAAATGAGAAGCGATTTCGCGAGGAAAGGAGACTTTCAGTGGAGCTCACATCACCGTCTGGAGTGCATGTAAGACAGAGGAGATCGAGGTGATTTCACTGTTTTATATGATTTGACTGTAACCACATACATGGATATAATAAAATGATGCATGGAAAAGAAACAGTCGACAATCTCAGTGAGTTTAATTCATACATTTATAGTTCGAGTGTTGTAATTGTATGATGCAAGTTTAGCACTGCTGCAGTTCATTTTACAGTTTCCCCTGCATTATGTTAACTATTAGTATTAGGGACAAGAAAATTGATTATTTGACAAATTCGAATGACGTTTTAGTAATTTATGACAGTACGAGTGAGTTTAATTTGTTAATCTAGTAAATGATTTAATCCACTGAACACTGCTGTGCAGGGCCGGACTGGGACCAAAATTCGGCCCTGGCATTTGTGGTTTTCACCCGCCCAACTAATTGATGACGTTAAAAAAACGTCCCGAGAATCTGAACATTTTTCCCACTGAGACAAGGCAGCAATTTAGGCGCGTTTCCATTACAGATTTGCGCAAACTTTTGCGATTTTTTCTAAATATCGATAAAAAACTATTGCGAAATGACGGCGTTTCCATTAACTGATGTTATGCGATACAACGTCCTTTTTTTTTCTCGCGCGATAAGTCATTTAAACATCATGGCAACGGGTAGGTTAGTCTATCAGCCACCACCACACTAGACATTATTATTATTATTAATGGAATGAGACGTGGTGTGTTATCCAAGCATTTATGGTAGGGAAAGACGCATACTGCTAAGGAGTTTCTGGGTGTTTCTCTCTCATTTCGGTCCCGAGATCTTGATTGTGGCATTTCTTTGAGGTTTAGAATCCAGTATTCCTGAAGCCTAATTATTGTTTATTTTATGAATTTAATAAAGAACTCTGTCCAAACGGTCAGTGTACATTTGTGTCCATTCGTTTTTCCTTATTTAACCCGTATTGCAAAACGAAAAATTAACGGTGTTTTTTTATTTAAAATGCAAAGTTAACCAGCAATTTTTGTACACAAAAACTGTACACAAATGCTGTGCAAAAATAATAATATATCGACTAAATTTCAGATGTTTGTTTTTGCCCCTTTATTAAACATTTAAAATATTCACAACTTAATACGAAAAAAAGTCGATTTTACTGGTTTTCTAAGGCCAAATTAAAACCCTGGAAATGATATTTTTTCCGCAGTACTGAATGAGAAGAGTCATATTTATGTCTCTGGAACCACAGCCTAAAGAAAGGTGATTTAGGTGAGTTATAGGCTAATGATAATAAATGTGTCTGAAAAAATAACGAGGTATTTTAATTGTTTATTAATAAACTATTGTTTTCTAAATCAGTGTCGGCTAAAAACACATCTCCATCTCCGCTGAGGCGCGCCGCGCGAATGCACCTTTAGAGAAATGCACCTTTCATACGGATTACATAAGCAGAAGGTATTAGCTTTCGATTCGAATTTGAACGTTTTAAAGTGGACACTTCAAGCTTTAGCCTATAGGCTATACTTTGTTTCAGTTCTCGCGCTCCAGTTCACGGAGATCATGAAAGCGCGCATGATTGTTTTATTTTATTTTACAAAAGCGCAACGTTTTCTTGTTATTGTGAGTTTACACAAATAAAATCATAGTTGCGAATAATGTATTATTATTTTCTGTATGACCAGAAATTATAGAGTAGGCCTATTTTAAGTTGTTTCTACTGTTGATAGGAAAAAGCAAGTGTTCGCGGCCGCGCCTCCGTGCCATGCGCGCTCAGCAAACACTTGGATATGCGTCAAAATCTTGTGTTTATTTGTGATAATCTTAGCCCTGTATTATTATTGTCTAACCATTATGAATGACATTTGACGAATTGCTTTGTTCTTTTTTTTGATAAAAGCGTCTTCTAAATATGTAGCCTAATAACTGTTATAATAATGATGATATTTATTAGCCTATTATTATTTGCTTATATCACGGACCCCAAACACACCGCGTCTTCTAAGTCAGGTGACTTTAAATGCACAAAAACTGTTTCCATTGCAGTTTTGCGAAATATTCCTTTTTCGAAATGCCTGAAAAACCTCCTCATGCGAGCGTAAAAACTCTTTTGCGATAAAGGTGCAGCAACGCGGTCAGCTCGGCCCAAAACAATAGAAAATCACACCGGCCCTTCTGGCATGTGCTAGAATTGCCAGATGGCCAATCCGGGCCTGCTGCTGTGGTAATATAAAAACACTCTCCCAACAGCATACTGTTTCTTTTGAGCCTAATTCCAAGTCAAATTAAAAGTATATAGTTGTATATTTCACTTCAGATGGTATTTTGTATAGATATGGCCAGACGTGCAGTCTACCAATAACATTAGAGCAACAGCACTACGAACGCGCACAAGCGACTTCACAGTACAGAGACTAGCGTCATACAGCGACAAAATCGATGGCGGTGTGAATGGGGCTATAGGCTGAAACACACGCATGCTTCAGTGTGTGTGTGTGTGTGTGTGTGTGGTAAACGAAACCACGCATCTGCGCCATTCATTCACACAGAGACACGCAGAACATGCAGGATTCGTATTTAAATAGTCTTACGCCCGTTTCACACATACTCCGTGTGCGGTGCGTATACAGTACAGGAGCAGCACGTGCTATAGTGCTTTCACATATGCTGCGTTTGCAGTGCGCTACTGATCCGCAGTTTCTGTGTGCCACAAAATCAAAAATGGCTAAGTCATTTTGATTTTAAATCCAAACGTTAACTTTGACATTGTTTAAGACTTTGAAACAGTATGAAAATGAATTTTAATCATTGTGATTCTTTGTTTTACATGTAGTTCCCCGCCCCCTCCCCAAAATATATCATGTATTTTTTGAGAGGGAAAAAATCATATATATGATGGCATTTTGCAACTTTTGGGACTATAATCATACTTTTTTGTTTTTTTCTTGACCCTGTAATTTAATAACTGTAGAACACATTAACTCTAATTATTCGTATATGATGAAATTAATACAGTTTCTTGTCAATCTATGTCTATTTTAATGTGAACAATGCGCTGCCACATTAAAAGTACAGAGTTCGGGACCCAACCCTAGCAACACTGTTGATGATGTTTAATGTCCCAGACAACCTCTGTAGTCCAATTTAGACACTTGTTAGCAATTGCATTTTATAAGACAAGTAAAAGCTTGTAAAAAACACAAGCAGGTATTAGTGATGTATTTTATGTTTTAGAATAAAACTTGAAAATATCTTGAACTTGTGTTCACCAGACCTTATTTTAGGCTTTTAACCAAAAACATATTCACTTTGGGACAATGGAACTGGAACTACAAAAATGCAACTTGTTTATGGGTTTTGGCCTACTGTATAAAAATATGTCATCCCTGCAGCACACAATTGTACATATGTTTTTATTTTGGAGTGAACCATAAGTTGCAGCTCATCATTTCTTCACATTCATAGATGAAGTGTTTTTGCACTCCTAGTGGCAGGAAATAGAAATGCAGAAATTTTGACGGTTTCTATTGCTATTGGTCGAACAAACAGGTATAAACCCGCCATAAACCCTTGCCACTGACAAATGTTTTTTTTATCCAGGCACTATGAAATCCTCACTTCCTGATTTGGCGTGGCATGCGGGACATTTCAGCGGCGTATTGCAGCGTGGTGCCTGTCACGAAAGATTAACCCTGAAGAGCAGCGACAGCACACACAGGCAAGAACGTAATTTTGAGACGTGCGGTTTTGGTTCCCCAAGCTGATTGGTCGTGACAGGGCGGTGACCCTCGCTTAAGGTTGCCAACCATTCCGTATAATACGGAATCATCCCGTATTTAAGACATCAAAGTAGTGTTCCGTTTAAACCCATGCATAATGCAGTTTGTCCTGTATTTTGTGTAGGCCTATGCCTACCAGAATATGAGAGACCATATCAAACTCTTCATTGAGAATTGTAGTGAGTGTAATACAGGCAATTCCCATTCAACGTCCACTGCAGTTTGGGCGAATGCAGACAAATTGATTATTATTTATGAGGACCAATATCCAGCTACGACAAAAAATATGCAATCTACCTGAGGGAAGACGTGATCAAGTCATCTATCACTGTTGTAAGTTAGGCTAAATATTTTTTATTATTTCATAAAAAAATAATTATTGTTAGTCTTTTACACAAAAACCCGAAATGAAAGTCTCAAGCAGCACCAGCAGCCCATACTAATTCTCTCTAAGGGCCAGTTCACACAGAACACACAGAAGTCTCGAGACAAGCTTTTTTGAAAGTCGAACTGATTTGAACTTGAGCGTTGCGTTTTTAGAATAGCGTGTCATGTGTGAGACGCTGCAAAAGACGCAAGAGCAACGGTCAAATACATTCGTCTAGTGCATATTTACATAGGCTGTGTCCGAAATCTTAAAAATGCTGCCTTGTATGTATTCCAAAGCAGGAAGGAATAATATTCATAATAGTCACGTCCGAATCCAATGTTCGCTTCACTTCCTGTCCCCTGAGAAACCTCATCCGATCGATCATTGAAGGTAACATAGATGTAGGTTACACTATATTTGGTAACGCTTCCTTTTACAGTCCAGTTACCCATGTAAATACTATGTACTTATTTTAGTAACTACAATTACTGTGTAATAACTAGTACTAACCCTGAACCTACCCCTAAACCTACCCCTGTTCCATGTACTTACCTTATATTAGCCAGTACTTTCTAGGTAAGTACACTGTAAGTACACTGTAAGTACAGTACTGTAAAAGGAAGCGTTACCCTATATTTTAAGGTGACGCAGTTACATTGTACTTACTCATTTAATTACTAATTAATATTAATTAACTACATGTATGTACTTACTATAGAGCTAGGGTTTGGTTTAGGGTCAGTTACTTGTAACTATGCATAATTTACTGTTATTATTATAGTAAGTACATGTAGTAACTTGTTTAAATAAAGTGTTACCAAGATGTATCCTTCGCTGCATTTGATATCCCACAATCCCATGCTTTCCATTCTATAATGTCAGTTGAGCTAAAAAATAAACGGGCCATCTGAAAGTTGCGGTCGGTGGTCAGTTTGTTTCTGACCAACGTTTTCACTTTTGATATCATTTATAGCAAGACATTACTATTGTAGCAATTAAATCCAAATGCAACACCAAGTGAGCTAACAAGCAAGTTTACTACGTCAGAAAAGCCACACATGTAGAGCTGGTTATGTGCTGCAAATGTTTGTCTACAAATAATGCACTATTGTAAAAGTGTTCTGTGATCATAACATAGTATTGTGAAAAGAATAGCATGGAAATAAGTGTTTATTAAATCGATAAGTAATCTAAATTATAATTGTAACCATTCATTAATTAATGTGAAAAGAAATACAAGTTACAGTGTGTTAGTGTTGGATTAATCACGCATCAGTGAATTGTGTACAGTATACTGTAGCTTATTGGAGTTTTGCACAAATGTAGGTTTTCCAATACACACAAGTCTCATATTTCATCTCAAGCTATTCGCTGACACGGCTATACTTATACTATACCAACTATACTTAACTTACCAATTGAAAGTTAACCTAAAACCTAAAAACGTTACCAATGGCAAAATTGTTGGTTGTGTTGGAAATGGTGTATTATATTAGCCTAGAAATCTAGACGCACCCTAGCGGCAGCGAAAATTATTTTGCAGCCAGTGTGGTCTAGCAACTCTCCATAGGCTTTTGAGCTGGAAAAAACAAAAACTGGTCAGGCCAATCACATCGTGTATAGAGTCGGCGGGCGGGCTTAACACAATGACGGCACAGTTCATGACGTTCCGCGTGATTTCCATAGGGATTTCCCTGCTACTTGAAAACAATGAAGATGCAGCGGTCTTTCGAATCGGCTTTGGCCGCGACTCTGGAGGACTTGTAGTTAAGAGAACGTCACTTAAGTCATTCTTAAAAAAGGAAGATGTGTTCGGAGTTGAATTGAATATTGAATATATATTGAATATATCAATTAGCTCCGCTGGTGTAAAAACGCATGGGACTCACTCATCCACAACCGTTCGTTGCTCTGGTTGGTTGTAGCGTTATCCTATTGCGTGCCGAGGGAATTTGAAAGGTAACCGTTTATCCCGCCCCTCGGATTGAGGCATGTCAATGGAGAGTTCCCAGACCTAACATCTTGATGTAGGTCTGGCATGCCAGGCTAGTATTATATATCATGTTCACACAATGAAGACATTGAAACAACGACTTACCTGTCAAAGTCTCCATTGCAGAGAGCTCTGACTGGAATGGTGAACGGCTGCCACACAGGGTTGAGGGTGTTCTTCACCACCTCTGTCTTGTGGCAGATTGTAAACCTTCATGTTGAGAGAATAACAAAAACACAAAGACATCGAGGCACTGCAAACCTTCTGAGGAAGCTCGAATATGACTGTCATCCGCCACCTGCTCTGTTCATCTCATGGTGATCAAAGCTGACAAACCATATGGTTTGCAAAGTGTTAGTAAGTCTACAAACATCACATTTGTTTTTTAGACTTTGACAAATCACAGATTTCTCTTTATTTTTCATGTAAATAATAAAAATGCTCTCCAAAGATCATTTTAGCCTAATTATCAAACTCCAAAAAGTGTCATTCTTCCATTCTATAAACAGATATGACTTAAAATGTGATTATTATAGTAGCCCCTTCATCGGCATCATTAAAACACTCTAAACCTGTTTAAACACTGTCTGAGCTTATTTAGTTGCTCCATTGAGTATTTTTGATCTGAAAGACAAAATGAGCAAACTACAGGATCATGGCTCTTGAAATCATGATACGCCGGTCACTTCAGTAAAGAGGCTTTGATGGGAACTCTGGGTTATATAGAAGGAGTTTTCCTGTTCCTCTGTACACACACAGCGATTCATTTCCAGCCCATGAATTTCCCACAGAGCAGAAACATGTTTCACCAGTCTCACAGTATGGGGGAGAGGTTGGGCGCTGAGAATCATGGGAAATATACTTTTCACAGTTACAAATCGATGTAGGATACTTACGTGCCGTCTTCATTGCTTCTGTAGAAGACCATGAAGGGATCGGATTTCCCAAAAAAGTCTTTCTTGTCCAATTTGTTGGCACAGAACTGCATGGTTGCACTGTCCTAAAAAGAAAAAAAGAAATATATTTCAGTGCTGTATGGCAAAACTATGTTTATATACAGCCTATTGTCATGATCCTGGTACTGTGCCTTTTGTTTTGTATGGACTTTTAATGTGAAGTGCATTTTTTGCATTTTCTAATTGTTTCCTTCCTGTTTGGTTTCTGTTCCTCCTTGTTTGTCGTATTAGTTGTTATAGTTACCATCATTAGTTACACCTGTCTTTAATTATCATTGATTTCTGTGTATTTAAGTCTGTGCTTTTCAGTTGCTCTTTGCTAGTCATTGTTTGTGGTGGATCTTGTTCTTGTCTTGGATCATGACTTCCTGATGTTCCCTTTTTTCCATATGGAATCTTTTTATTAAAGTGTGCATGCAAGTGAATTTTCTTTCTGCCTCGTCTCTCCGCAACTGTTACACATATACATTTTAAAATGACCTAAACATATATTGGTATTTAAATTGTATATGTACATAGTTTATTTACTTAAGATTTAGTTACTTATATTTTTTCAGAATTTGTTTTAATATATTTTTTTAAAACAATAAATACACGCAAAATTAATTTTGTTTAATTAAAATAACAGAAAAATAATTATGTTGTTTGTGTGTGTTATACTGTATATATATATATATATATATATATATATATATATATATATATATATATATATATATATATACACACACACACATACATATTTTATTTGAAAAATATAAAATATAATATCAATATTTTACCCTATTTACAACACATATTGAATATATATTTTAAATATTTATATATTTTGCCCAGGAACAAAATGATATATGAGCGGTGCGGAAATGACAGCAATAACACAAAATCTGCAGTGAATTGTGCATTCTAATGATTACAATGCAGAGAGAATAGATCCAAAAACACTTTCATCTAATTCTTCTGGGAGAAAGGGAGCTCATTACAGCAGGATCAGTGATCTTGTAGAAGTGAACACACAGATATGGATGAAGCTTTGGGATTTGAGCTCTATTCAGTGATGGGGAGCACCGGTCTGTGATCAGCTTCTGCTTCACTTGTCATTATGAATATGATCATGCCTGCCATGTAGAAACAACTCCAGGTCAACAGTTTCATGCTGTGATAATGTTGGATGTGCATCAACGCATGCTTGTAATTTTTGGAGATGGCCCTTGAGATCAAAGGTGTAGCACATTCAGAAGATGTGTCTATTTCAACAACGAGTCCGTCTGAAATATATTTTTTGATCATGTCAAGTTCTGAAGGTTTGAAAGTTTTACATAAACATTATATAAAGACAATTAGTTGTACAAACACTGACTTAATATCTAAAGGCTGTTGTTTGCAGGAGCGTTTTCTCTGAGGAGGAAAAAGAGGAAATGCTTCCTCAACAAATATGGATGAGAAAATAATGAGTTCAAAACAGATAAAAAATAAAATAACATAATGACCTAATTTGTGGCGGTGTCTTTTTTTAATAATGCCTGCCTGTCATCTTTGCAAAATATCCATAAATCATCCCGAATGGATGATTTATAAGCTACTCTCTCCTTCTTACGCGAGCGGCGACACACCACTAAAGCAAACAGAACCCATTATTATCAGCGATGCTGTCTACACTGAATGCGACGCAACAATACAAATACAATAAATTGTATGCATCCTTGCTAAATATTAAAAGTATCAATTTCGTACAAAAAAATACTTTGAATACTTCACCACTTTGAATCCCTTGCGAGTCAAGCTTGAAATGATGTGAAACGATGATCGCTGAGAGAACCGGTCATCAGTGAAAACCCAAAAAATTCTAAGACAATTATACCTGCAGAAGTTTACTGAAGAATTATTGATTAATGGCACAAAAAAGGCTATACGAGACTATTAATATTGATAGCAGAAAGCCGTTAAAATGAAACAAATGAAAGATATAAAAATAAATGAAATATTTATATATATTTTACTTTAATGTAGAAGTTACTGATTATTGTACAATAATTTTGAAGCTATTTGAAAAGCAGTATTTTACACAGGTATCAAAAATTGTTACAATTTCTCCGTGGTTCAGTTCACTTTCACAAGGCAACATTTCTAAACGGACCCACTGACAGAATTTGTTAAAGCTACACTGTGTAACTTTTTTAGTTTATTCTTAGCTAAAAACACTTAGTTCTTCCAAAAATATATGTGCTCATTAATGTATATTTAATTCGTTCAAGTAATAAAGTATTCTCGTGAGTGTATAATATGCCATTGAAAATACATACGGGTGAGGGGTTCTAATGTCGGTCGCAATGTTGCCCCTCCATCTTGAAAGTACATTAGCCAAAGAGGGACATACCCCTTAATTCAAGCTTCGCCTTTCGCGTTTTAACACTCAACGGCCTCATGGACGAGGTCGAACTCGAAGCCATATTAATCTTGGACTACATTGGCCACCGTAGCAGTTAAAAAGAAATCGCAATTGAGAGGAACAGAAACTAATATTCACTGGATGGTCATATACCTTTTCACCGCTAGATGGGGGTAAAAATCACACAGTGTAGCTTTAATACAAGTCATGTGCGAGTAAACTGTTCTCTCATTGGTCAGTCCTGTTTATCTTCCAGTATTCCACTCATCCATCAGTTTCATATCTTTATTATTTTGAGCAAGAATCAAGGCTTTGTCTGTATTTTATGTGTTTTGGACAGTTCTAAAATATGTAAAATTTCAATTATGCATTTCACTTCACTCCAGGTTACCCCACGATTCATTCTGAGAGGCGTCAGCAGAAAAACACTGCCGCTATTCAAGCAACGGGCGACTCACCATATGACGTTTACATGCAACCAAATAATCCGTTAGTAATAGGATTGACGGCTCAATCAGATTAAAAAGCCTTCATGTAAACGCCTTAATCGATCGGATTTAAAGGGCTGGTTTATTCATTTTCAAATCCGATCGAGAGAACATGTAAACACTTGATCGGATTGAAAACCGAAACTGAAAGGACTGCGCATGTGCAATGATGTAGAAATAGCGCAATGACGTATGACGCACTGACTGAGTGTCACATTCACCTCCTTCATCTGTGTCTTCACCTCCTACATCTGTGTCTTCACTACACTTCCCAGCATTCCCGGTCATGATCACCTGCACCTGCACCCCATCATCCTCATCATGATCACCGTCACCTGTGTCCCATCACCAGTATGGACTATATAACACTCACTCTCCCTGCAGTCACTGTCGGTTCTCGTCTATATTACATGGTGTTAATGTTACAGAGTTTTGTGAGTGTCCAGCCTGTCTTCTTGCCTGTATCGGTTTCTTGTTTTATTTAAAGTAAATCGTGTATATTGGAGCGTTTTGCCTCTGCCTGTTTTCTACCCGCACCACACCCGTGACAGAAGAACCGACCACAAAATGGACGAAGCGGGTCAGTTGTTGTGTTCCATTTTCCAAAATGGCCGTAAGATCGAGTCATACGTAGTGGAATTCATTGAGTACAGCCATTTAACCACTCTTACTGACCAGCAATTGGTGGATTTGTTTTGGAGTGGTTTAGACCCACACTTCCATTCTTGGATACCTCCAGGAGATCCCGATCTGACCGTTGAACAGTATCTGGAGGCCGTGTTAAGATGGTGTGGCTCACCGTTCATGGTCAGTACTGCTGATAACCCTGTCGAGCCTAAGCTCCCCACTACCAGCACAGTCACCAGATCAGTCTATGGGAAATCAAGACTGATGTCCAGCTTGGCACATTACCCACTGATATCAGCACGTGCAGTCAGGAGGTTCATTGTCCCAGAGTTTCATCCTGCAGAGACCGCCCGCCCAGAGACTTCTTCCCCGCTGGTCCCGTCCAGCCCAGCCAAGCCTTCACCGCTGGTCCCGTCCAGCCAAGCCTTCACCGCGGGTCCCGTCCAGCCCAGCCAAGCCTTCACCGCTGGTCCCGTCCCACCCAGCCAAGCCTTCACCGCTGGTCCCGTCCAGCCCAGCCAAGCCTTCACCGCTGGTCCCGTCCAGCCCAGCCAAGCCTTCACCGCTGGTCCCGTCCAGCCCAGCCAAGCCTTCACCGCTGGTCCCGTCCAGCCCAGTCAAGCCTTCACCGCTGGTCCCGTCCAGCCCAGTCAAGCCTTCACCGCTGGTCCCGTCCAGCCCAGTCAAGCCTTCACCGCTGGTCCCGTCCAGCCCAGTCAAGCCTTCACCGCTGGTCCCGTCAAGCCTTCACCGCTGGTCCCGTCCAGCCAGGTCCAGCCAGAGCTTCACGTCAGCCACGTCCAGCCAGAGCTTCACGTCAGCCACGTTCAGCCAGAGACCGCCGTCCAGCCAGAGACCGCCGTCCAGCCAGAGACCGCCGTCCAGCCAGAGACCGCTCACGTCAGCCACGCCCAGCCAGAGCCCGTCACTGTCCCTGACACTCCCCCCAAGAAAATTTTCGGGGGGGCTATAGGTCTCCGCCATGGCGCC